>CAUDMG010003485.1:0-44430 GCA_958450375.1 Homarus gammarus
TTCTTGGTGGATGACCGGCACGTCTTCTGTGGATGTACCATGCCACCCTAACATATAGTTCTTTTGTGGATGCCTGCACGTCTTCTGTGGATGTACCATGGCTACCTAACATATAAGTTCTTGGTGGATGACCTGCACGTCTTCTGTTGGATGTACCATGGCACCCTAACATATAGTTCTTTGATGGGATGACCTGCACGTCTTCTGTGGATGTACCTATGGCACCCTAACATATAGTTCTTTGGTGGATGCCCTGCACGTCTTCTGTGGATGTACCATGCCACCCCTACCTATAGTTCTTGGTGGATGACCTGCACGTCTTCTGTTGGATGTACCATGCCACCCTAACATATAGGTTCTTGGTGATGACCTGCACGTCTCTTCTGTGGGATGCACCATGGCACCCTAACATATAGTTCTTTGGTGGATGACCTGCACGTTTTCTGTGGATGTACCATGGCCACCCTAACATATATGTTCTTGGTGGATGACCTGCACGTCTTCTGTGGGTGTACCATGGCACCCTAACATATAGTTCTTGGTTGGATGACCTGGCACGTCTTCTGTGGATGTACCATGCACACCCTACATATAGTTCTTGTGGTGACCTGCACGTCTTCTGTTAGGATGTACCATGGCACCCTAACATACAGTTCTTGGTGGAATGACCTGCACGTCTTCTGTGGATGTACCATGGCACCCAAACATATAGTTCTTGGTGTGGATGACCTGCACGTCTTCTGTGGATGTACCATGGCACCACCTAACGATATAGTTCTTGGTGGATGACCTGCAGCGTCCTTCTGTGGAATGTACCATGCCAACCCTAACATATAGTTCTTAGTAGTAGGAATGACCTGCACGTCTTCTTGTGGATGTACCATGGCATACCCTAACATAATAGTTCTTGGTGGATGACCTGCACGTTTTCTGTGGTGCATGATAACACATACGGGATCGACACCCTACATGACATAATAGTTCTTGGTGGATGACCTGGCAGCGTCTTCTGTGGATGTACCGATGGCACCCTAACATATAGTTCTTGGTGGATGACCTGCACGTTTTCTGTGGATGTACCATGGCACCCTAACATATAGTTCTTGGTGGATGACCTGCACGTCTTCTGTGATGTACCATGGCACCCTAACATATAGTTCTTGGTGGATGACCTGCACGTCTTCTGTGGATTATGCACCATGGCACTCCCTAACATATAGTTCTTGCTGATGGATGACGCCTGGCCACGTCTTCTGTGGATGTACCATGGCACCCTAACATATAGTTCGTTGTGGTGGATGACCTGCCACGTCTTCTGTGGACGTACCATGCCACCCTAACATATAGTTCTTGGTGGATGACCTGCACGTCTTCTGTGGATGTACCATGGCACCCTAACATATAGTTCTTGGGTGGATGACCTGCACGTCTTTCTGTGGATGTACCATGGCACCCTAACATATAGTTTCTTGGTGGATGACCTGCACGTCTTCTGTGGATGTACCATGGCACCCTAACATATAGTTCTTGGTGGATGACCTGCACGTCTTCTGTGGATGTACCAATGCCACCCTAACATATAGTTCTTGGTGGATGACCTGCACGTCTTCTGTGGATGTACCATGCGCACCCTAACCTATAGTTCTTGGTGGATGACCTGCACGTCTTCTGTGGATGTACCATGGCACCCTAACATATAGGTTCTTGGTGGATGAACCTGCACGTCTTCTGTGGATGTACCATGGCACCCTAACATATAGTTCTTGGTGGAATGACCTGCACGTCTTCTGTGGATGTACCATGCCACCCTAACATATAGAGTTCTTGGTGGAGTGACCTGCACGTCTTCTGTGGATGTACCATGCCACCCTAACATATAGTTTCTTGGTGGATGACCTGCACGTCTTCTGTGGATGCTACCATGGCACGCCTAGCATATAGGTTTCTTGGTGGATGACCTGCACGTTTTCTGTGGATGTACCATGGCACCCTAACATATAGTTCTTGGTGGATGACCTGAACGTCTACAGTGGATGCACCATGGCACCCTAACATCATGTTCTTTGGTGGATGACGCTGCACTCTTCTGTGGATGTACCATGGCACCCTAACATATAGTTCTTGGTGGATGACCTGCACATCTTCTGTGGATGTACCATGCGCCCCTAACATATAGTTTCTTGGTGGGATGAGCTGCACGTCTTCTGTGGATGTACCATATGGCACCCTAACATATAGTCCCTTGGTGGATGACCTGCACGTCTTCTGTGGATGTACCATGGCACCCTAACATATAGTTCTTGGTGGGATAACCTGCACGTCTTCTGTGGATGGCACCATGGCACCCTAACCATATAGTTTTCTTGGTGGATGACCTGCACGTCTTCTGTGGATGAACCATGGCACCCGAACATATAGTTCTTGGTGTGACCTGCACGTCTTCTGTGGACGTACCATGGCCACCCTAACATATATTTCTTGGTGGATGACCTGCACGTCCTTCTGTGGATGCACCATGCCATCCTAACATATAGTTCTTGGTGGATGACCTGCACGTCTTCTGTGGATGTACCATGGCACCCTAACATATAGTTCTTGGTGGATGACCTGCACGTCTTCTGTGGATGTACCATGGCACCCTAACATATAGTTCTTGGTGGATGACCTGCACGTTCTTCTGTGGATGTACCCATGCCACCCTAACATATAGTTCTTGGTGGATGACCTGCACGTCTTCTGTGGATGTACCATGGCCACCCTAACATATAGTTCTTGGTGGATGACCTGCACGTCTTCTGTGGATGCACCATGGCACCCTAACATATAGTTCTTGGTGGATGACCTGCACGTCTTCTGTGGATGCACCATGCCACCCTAACATATAGTTCTTGGTGGATGACCTGCACGTCTTCTGTGGGTGTACCATGGCACCCTAACATATAGTTCTTGGTGGATGACCTGCACGTCTTCTGTGGATGTACCATGCCACCCTACATATAGTTCTTGGTGGATGACCTGCACGTCTTCTGTGGATGTACCATGGCACCCTAACATACAGTTCTTGGTGGATGACCTGCACGTCTTCTGTGGATGTACCATGGTCACCCAACATATAGTTCTTGGTGGATGACCTGCACGTCTTCTGTGGATGTACCATGGCACCCTAACATATAGTTCTTGGTGGATGACCTGCACGTATTCTGTGATGTACCATGCCACCCTAACATATAGTTCTTGGTGGATGACCTGCACGTCTTCTGTGGATGTACCATGGCACCCTAACATATAGTTCTTGGTGGATGACCTGCACGTCTTCTGTGGATGTACCTGGGCACCCTAACATATAGTTCTTGGTGGATGACCTGCACGTCTTCTGTGGATGTACCATGGTCACCCTAACATATAGTTCTTGGTGGATGACCTGCACGTCTTCTGTGGATGTACCATGCCACCCTAACATATAGTTTCTTTGGTGGATGACCTGCACGTCTTCTTGTGGGATGTACCATGCCACCCTAACATATAGTTCTTGGTGGATGACCTGCACGTCTTCTGTGGATGCACCATGGCACCCTAACATATAGTTCTTGGTGGATGACCTGCACGTTTTCTGTGGATGCACCATGCCACCCTAACATATAGTTTCTTGGTGGATGACCTGCACGTCTTCTGTGGATGTACCATGCCACCCTAACTATAGTTCTTGGTGGATGACCTGCACGTCTTCTGTGGATGTACCATGGCACCCTAACATATAGTTCTTGGTGGATGACCTGCACGTTTTCTGTGGATGTACCATGGCACCCTAACATATAGTTCTTGGTGGATGACCTGCACGTCTTCTGTGGATGTACCATGGCACCCTAACATACAGTTCTTGGTGGATGACCTGCACGTCTTCTGTGGATGTACCATGCCACCCTAACATATAGTTCTTGGTGGATGACCTGCACGTCTCTGTGGATGTACCATGGCACCCTAACATATAGTTCTTGGTGGATACCTGCACGTCTTCTGTGGATGTACCATGGCACCCTAACATATAGTTTTTGGTGGATGACCTGCACGTCTTCTGTGGATGTACCATGGCACCCTAACATATAGTTCTTGGTGGATGACCTGCACGTCTTCTGTGGATGCACCATGGCACCCTAACATATAGTTCTTGGTGGATGACCTGCACGTCTTCTGTGGATGTACCATGGCACCCTAACATATAGTTCTTGGTGGATGACCTGCACGTCTTCTGTGGACGTACCATGCCACCCTAACATATAGTTCTTGGTGGATGACCTGCACGTCTTCTGTGGATGTACCATGGCACCCTAACATATAGTTCTTGGTGGATGACCTGCACGTCTTCTGTGGATGTACCATGGCACCCTAACATATAGTTCTTGGTGGATGACCTGCACGTCTTCTGTGGATGTACAATGACACCCTAACATATAGTTCTTGGTGGATGACCTGCACGTCTTCTGTGGATGTACCATGCCACCCTAACATATAGTTCTTGGTGGATGACCTGCACGTCTTCTGTGGATGTACCATGGCACCCTAACATATAGTTATTGGTGGATGACCTGCACGTCTTCTGTGGATGTACCATGGCACCCTAACATATAGTTCTTGTGGATACCTGCACGTCTTCTGTGGATTTCATGGCACCTAACATAAGTTCTTGGTGATGACCTCATGTCTTCTGTGGATGTCCATGCCACCCTAACATATATTTGTGGATGACCTGCACGTCTTGTGTGGTGACATGCCACCCTACATGTTCTTGTGGATGACCTGCACGTCTTCTGTGGATGCACCATGGCACCCTAACATATAGTTTCTTGGTGGATGACCTGCCACGTTTTCTGTGGATGTACCATGGCACCCTAACATATAGTTCTTGGTGGATGACCTGAACGTCTACAGTGGATGCACCATGGCACCCTAACATACAGTTCTTGGTGGATGACCTGCACGTCTTCTGTGGATGTACCATGGCACCCTAACATATAGTTCTTGGTGGATGACCTGCACATCTTCTGTGGATGTACCATGGCACCCTAACATATAGTTCTTGGTGGATGACGCTAGCACGTCTTCTGTGGATGTACCATGGCACCCTAACATATAGTTCCTTGGTGGATGACCTGCACGTCTTCTGTGATGTACTCATGGCACCCTAACATATAGTTTCTTGGTGGATAACCTGCACGTCTTCTGTGGATGCACCATGGCACCCTAACATATAGTTCTTGGTGGATGACCTGCACGTCTTCTGTGGATGTACCATGGCACCCTAACATATAGTTCTTGGTGGATGACCTGCACGTCTTCTGTGGACGTACCATGCCACCCTAACATATAGTTCTTGGTGGATGAACCTGCACGTCTTCTGTGGATGCACCATGCCATCCTAACATAATATGTTTCTTGGTGGATGACCTGCACGTCTTCTGTGATGTACCATGGCACCCTAACATATAGTTATTGGTGGATGACCGTGCACGTCTTCTGTGGATGTACCATGCACCCTAACATATAGTTCTTGGTGGATGACCTGCACGTCTTCTGTGGATGCACCATGGCACCCTAACATATAGTTCTTGGTGGATGACCTGCACGTCTTCTGTGGATGCACCATGCCACCCTAACATATAGATCTTGGTGGATAACCTGCACGTCTTCTGTGGATGTACCATGTCACCCTAACATATAGTTCTTGGTGGATGACCTGCACGTCTTCTGTGGATGTACCATGGCACTCTAACATATGGTTCTTGGTGGATGACCTGTACGTCTTCTGTGGATGTACCATGGCACCCTAACATATTGTTTTTGGTGGATGACCTGCACGTCCTTCTGTGGATGTACCATGGCACCCTAACATATAGTTCTTGGTGGATGACCTGCACGTCTTCTGTGGATGTACCATGGCACCCTAACATATAGTTCTTGGTGGATGACCTGCACGTCTTCTGTGGATGTACCATGGCACCCTAACATATAGTTCTTGGTGGATGACCTGCACGTCTTCTGTGGATGTACCATGGCACCCTAACATATAGTTCTTGGTGGATGACCTGCACGTCTTCTGTGGATGAACCATGGCACCCTAACATATAGTTCTTGGTGGATGACCTGCACGTCTTCTGTGGATGTACCATGGCACCCTAACATATAGTTCTTGGTGGATGACCTGCACGTCTTCTGTGGATGTACCATGGCACCCGAACATATAGTTCTTGGTGGATGACCTGCACGTCTTCTGTGGATGTACCATGGCACCCTAACATATAGTTCTTGGTGGATGACCTGCACGTCTTCTGTGGATGTACCATGGCACCCTAACATATAGTTCTTGGTGGATGACCTGCACGTCTTCTGTGGATGTACCATGGCACCCTAACATATAGTTCTTGGTGGATGACCTGCACGTCTTCTGTGGATGTACCATGGCACCCTAACATATAGTTCTTGGTGGATGACCTGCACGTCTTCTGTGGATGTACCATGGCACACCTAACATATAGTTCTTGGTGGATGACCTGCGCACGTCTTCTGTGGTTGTACCCATGCCACCCTAACATATAGTTCTTGGTGGATGACCTGCACGTCTTCTGTGGATGTACCATGGCACCCTAACATATAGTTCTTGGTGGATGACCTGCACGTCTTCTGTGGATGTACCATGGCACCCTAACATATAGTTCTTGGTGGATGAACCGCACGTCTACTGTGGATGTAACATGGCACCCTAACATATAGTTTCTTGGTGGATGACCCTGCACGTCTTCTGTGGATGCACCATGCCACCCTAACATATAGTTTTTGGTGGATGACCTGCACGTCTTCTGTGGATGTACCATGTCACCCTAACATATATTTCTTGGTGGATGACCTGCACGTCTTCTGTGGATGTACCATGGCACCCTAACATATAGTTCTTGGTGGATGACCTGCACGTCTTCTGTGGATGCACCATGCCACCCTACCATATAGTACTTGGTGGATGACCTGCACGTCTTCTGAGGATGTACCATGCCCCCCTAACATATAGTTCTTGGTGGATGACCTGCACGTCTTCTGTGGATGTACCATGGCACCCTAACATATAGTTCTTGGTGGATGACCTGCACGTCTTCTGTGGATGTACCTTGGACACCCTAACATATAGTTCTTGGTGGATGACCTGCACGTCTTCTGTGGATGTACCATGGCACCCTAACATATATTTCTTGGTGGATGACCTGCACGTCTTCTGTGGATGTACCATGGCACCCTAACATATAGTTCTTGGTGGATGACCTGCACGTCTTCTGTGGATGCACCATGCCACCCTAACATATAGTTCTTGGTGGATGACCTGCACGTCTTCTGTGGATGTACCATGGCCACCCTAACAAATAGGTTTTGGTGGATGACCTGCACGTCTTCTGTGGATGTACCATTGGCACCCTAACATATAATTCTTGGTGGATGACCTGCACGTCTTCTGTGAATGCACCATGGCACACTAACATATAGCTCTTGGTGGATGACCTGCACGTCTTGCTGTGGATGTACCATGGCACCCTAACAGTATAGTTCTTGGTGGATGACCTGCACGTCTTCCGTGGATGCACCATGGCCACCCTAACATATAGTTCTTGGTGGATGACCTGGCACGTCTTCTGTGGATGCACCATGGCACCCTAAACATATAGTTCTTGGTGGATGACCTGCACGTCTTCTGTGGATGTACCATGGCACCCTAACATATAGTTCTTGGTGGATGACCTGCACGTCTCCTGTGGATGTACCATGGCACCCTAACATATAGTTCTTGGTGGATGACCTGCACGTCTTCTGTGGATGTACCATGGCACCCTAACATATATGTCTTGGTGGATGACCTGCACGTCTTCTGTGGATGTACCATGGCACCCTAACATATAGTTCTTGGTGGATGACCTGCACAGTCTTCTGTGGATGTACCATGGCACCCTAACATATAGTTTCTTGGTGGATGACCTGCACGTCTTCTGTGGATGTCACCATGGCACCCTAACATATAGTTCTTGGTGGATGACCTGCACGTCTTCTGTGGATGTACCATGGCACCCTAACATATAGTTCTTGGTGGATGACCTGCACGTCTTCTGTGGATGTACCATGGCACCCTAACATATAGTTCTTGGTGGATGACCTGCACGTCTTCTGTGGATGTACCATGGCACCCTAACATATAGTTTCTTGGTGGATGACCTGCACGTCTTCTGTGGATGCACCATGGCACCCTAACATATAGTTCTTGGTGGATGACCTGCACGTCTTCTGTGGATGCACCATGGCACCCTAACATATACTTCTTGGTGGATGACCTGCACGTCTTCTGTGGATGTACCATGGCACCCTAACATATAGTTCTTGGTGGGATGACCTGCACGTCTTCTGTGGATGTACCATGGCACCCTAACATATAGTTCTTGGTGGGTGACCTGCACGTCTTCTGTGGATGTCACCATGGCACCCTAACATATAGTTCTTGGTGGATGACCTGCACGTCTTCTGTGGATGTACCATGGCACCCTAACATATAGTTTCTTGGTGGATGACCTGCACGTCGTCTGTGGCTGTACCCTGGCCCCCTAACATTTAGTTCTTGGTGGATGACCTGCACGTCTTCTGTGGATTGTACCATGGCACCCTAACATATAGTTCTTGGTGGATGACCTGCACGTCTTCTGTGGATGCACCATGGCACCCTAACATATAGTTCTTGGTGGATGACCTGCACGTCTTCTGTGGATGCACCATGCCACCCTAACATATAGTTCTTGGTGGATGACCTGCACGTCTTCTGTGGATGTACCATGTCACCCTAACATATAGTTCTTGGTGGATGACCTGCACGTCATCTTCTGTGGATGTACCATGGCAACTCCTAACATATAGTTCTTGGTGGATGACCTGCACGTCTTCTGTGGATGTACCATGGCACCCTAACATATAGTTTTTGGTGGATGACCTGCACGTCTTCTGTGGATGTACCATGGCACCCTAACATATAGTTCTTGGTGGATGACCTGCACGTCTTCTGTGGATGTACCATGGCACCCTAACATATAGTTCTTGGTGGATGACCTGCACGTCTTCTGTGGATGTACCATGGCACCCTAACATATAGTTCTTGGTGGATGACCTGCACGTCTTCTGTGGATGTACAATGGCACCCTAACATATAGTTCTTGGTGGATGACCTGCACGTCTTCTGTGGATGTACCATGGCACCCTAACATATAGTTCTTGGTGGATGACCTGCACGTCTTCTGTGGATGCACCATGGCACCCTAACATATAGTTCTTGGTGGATGACCTGCACGTCTTCTGTGGATGTACCATGGCACCCTAACATATAGTTTCTTGGTGGATGACCTGCACGTCTTCTGTGGATGTACCATGGCACCCTAACATATAGTTCTTGGTGGATGACCTGCACGTCTTCTGTGGATGTACCATGGCACCCTAACATATAGTTCTTGGTGGATGACCTGCACGTCTTCTGTGGATGTCCCATGCCACCCTAACATATAGTTCTTGGTGGATGACCCTGCACGTCCTTCTGTGGATGTACCCATGGCACCCTAACATATAGTTGCTTGGTGGATGACCTGCACGTCTTCTGTGGATGCACCATGGCACCCTAACATATAGTTCTTGGTGGATGACCTGCACGTCTTCTGTGGATGTACCATGCCACCCTAACATATAGTTCTTGGTGGATGACCTGCACGTTCTTTCTGTGGATGTACCATGGCACACCTAACATATAGTTCTTGGTGGATGACCTGCACGTCTTCTGTGGATGTACCATGGCACCCTAACATATAGTTCTTGGTGGATGACCTGCACGTCTTCTGTGGATGCACCATGGCCACCCTAACATATAGTTCTTTGGTGGATGACCTGCACGTCTTCTGTGGATGTACCATGGCACCCTAACATATAGTTCTTGGTGGATGACCTGCACGTCTTCTGTGGATGTACCATGGCACCCTAACATATAGTTTCTTGGTGGATGACCTGCACGTCTTCTGTGGATGCACCATGCCACCCTAACATATAGTTCTTGGTGGATGACCTGCACGTCTTCTGTGGATGTACATGGCACCCTAACATATATTTCTTGGTGGATGACCTGCACGTCTTCTGTGGATGTACCATGGCACCCTAACATATAGTTCTTGGTGGATGACCTGCACGTCTTCTGTGGATGTACCATGGCACCCTAACATATATTTCTTGGTGGATGACCTGCACGTCTTCTGTGGATGTACCATGCCACCCTAACATATAGTTCTTGGTGGATGACCTGCACGTCTTCTGTGGATGTACCATGGCACCCTAACATATAGTTCTTGGTGGATGACCTGCACGTCTTCTGTGGATGTACCATGGCCACCCTAACATATAGTTCTTGGTGGATGACCTGCACGTCTTCTGTGGATGTACCATGGCACCCTAACATATAGTTCTTGGTGGATGACCTGCACGTCTTCTGTGGATGTACCATGGCACCCTAACATATAGTTCTTGGTGGATGACCTGCACGTCTTCTGTGGATGCACCATGGCACCCTAACATATAGTTCTTGGTGGATGACCTGCACGTCTTCTGTGGATGTACCATGGCACCCTAACATATAGTTCTTGGTGGATGACCTGCACGTCTTCTGTGGATGCACCATGGCACCCTAACATATAGTTCTTGGTGGATGACCTGCACGTCTTCTGTGGATGTACCATGGCACCCTAACATATAGTTCTTGGTGGATGACCTGCACGTCTTCTGTGGATGTACCATGGCACCCTAACATATAGTTCTTGGTGGATGACCTGCACGTCTTCTGTGGATGTACCATGGCACCCTAACATATAGTTCTTGGTGGATGACCTGCACGTCTTCTGTGGATGTACCATGGCACCCTAACATATAGTTCTTGGTGGATGACCTGCACGTCTTCTGTGGATGTACCATGGCACCCTAACATATAGTTCTTGGTGGATGACCTGCACGTCTTCTGTGGATGTACCATGGACACCCTAACATATAGTTCTTGGTGGATGACCTGCACGTCTTCTGTGGATGTACCATGCACCCTAACATATAGTTCTTGGTGGATGACCTGCACGTCTTCTGTGGATGTACCATGGCACCCTAACATATAGTTCTTGGTGGATGACCTGCACGTCTTCTGTGGATGTACCATGGCACCCTAACATATAGTTCTTGGTGGATGACCTGCACGTCTTCTGTGGATGTACCATGGCACCCTAACATATAGTTCTTGGTGGATGACCTGCACGTCTTCTGTGGATGTACCATGGCACCCTAACATATAGTTCTTGGTGGATGACCTGCACGTCTTCTGTGGATGTACCATGGCACCCTAACATATAGTTCTTGGTGGATGACCTGCACGTCTTCTGTGGATGTACCATGGCACCCTAACATATAGTTCTTGGTGGATGACCTGCACGTCTTCTGTGGATGTACCATGGCACCCTAACATATAGTTCTTGGTGGATGACCTGCACGTCTTCTGTGGATGTCACCATGGCACCCTAACATATAGTTCTTGGTGGATGACCTGCACGTCTTCTGTGGATGTACCATGGCACACATAACATATAGTTCTTGGTGGATGACCTGCACGTCTTCTGTGGATGTACCATGGCACCCTAACATATAGTTCTTGGTGGATGACCTGCACGTCTTCTGTGGATGTACCATGCACCCTAACATATAGTTCTTGGTGGATGACCTGCACGTCTTCTGTGGATGTACCATGGCACCCTAACATATAGTTCTTGGTGGATGACCTGCACGTCTTCTGTGGATGTACCATGGCACCCTAACATATAGTTCTTGGTGGATGACCTGCACGTCTTCTGTGGATGTACCATGGCACCCTAACATATAGTTCTTGGTGGATGACCTGCACGTCTTCTGTGGATGTACCATGGCACCCTAACATATAGTTCTTGGTGGATGACCTGCACGTCTTCTGTGGATGTACCATGGCACCCTAACATATAGTTCTTGGTGGATGACCTGCACGTCTTCTGTGGATGTACCATGGCACCCTAACATATAGTTCTTGGTGGATGACCTGCACGTCTTCTGTGGATGTACCATGGCACCCTAACATATAGTTCTTGGTGGATGACCTGCACGTCTTCTGTGGATGTACCATGGCACCCTAACATATAGTTCTTGGTGGATGACCTGCACGTCTTCTGTGGATGTACCATGGCACCCTAACATATAGTTCTTGGTGGATGACCTGCACGTCTTCTGTGGATGTACCATGGCACCCTAACATATAGTTCTTGGTGGATGACCTGCACGTCTTCTGTGGATGCACCATGGCACCCTAACATATAGTTCTTGGTGGATGACCTGCACGTCTTCTGTGGATGTACCATGGCACCCTAACATATAGTTCTTGGTGGATGACCTGCACGTCTTCTGTGGATGTACCATGCCACCCTAACATATAGTTCTTGGTGGATGACCTGCACGTCTTCTGTGGATGTACCATGCCACCCTAACATATAGTTCTTGGTGGATGACCTGCACGTCTTCTGTGGATGTACCATGGCACCCTAACATATAGTTCTTGGTGGATGACCTGCACGTCTTCTGTGGATGTACCATGGCACCCTAACATATAGTTCTTGGTGGATGACCTGCACGTCTTCTGTGGATGTACCATGGCACCCTAACATATAGTTCTTGGTGGATGACCTGCACGTCTTCTGTGGATGTACCATGGCACCCTAACATATAGTTCTTGGTGGATGACCTGCACGTCTTCTGTGGATGTACCATGGCACCCTAACATATAGTTCTTGGTGGATGACCTGCACGTCTTCTGTGGATGTACCATGGCACCCTAACATATAGTTCTTGGTGGATGACCTGCACGTCTTCTGTGGATGTACCATGGCACCCTAACATATAGTTCTTGGTGGATGACCTGCACGTCTTCTGTGGATGTACCATGGCACCCTAACATATAGTTCTTGGTGGATGACCTGCACGTCTTCTGTGGATGCACCATGGCACCCTAACATATAGTTCTTGGTGGATGACCTGCACGTCTTCTGTGGATGTACCATGGCACCCTAACATATAGTTCTTGGTGGATGACCTGCACGTCTTCTGTGGATGTACCATGGCACCCTAACATATAGTTCTTGGTGGATGACCTGCACGTCTTCTGTGGATGTACCATGGCACCCTAACATATAGTTCTTGGTGGATGACCTGCACGTCTTCTGTGGATGTACCATGGCACCCTAACATATAGTTCTTGGTGGATGACCTGCACGTCTTCTGTGGATGTACCATGGCACCCTAACATATAGTTCTTGGTGGATGACCTGCACGTCTTCTGTGGATGTACCATGGCACCCTAACATATAGTTCTTGGTGGATGACCTGCACGTCTTCTGTGGATGTACCATGGCACCCTAACATATAGTTCTTGGTGGATGACCTGCACGTCTTCTGTGGATGTACCATGGCACCCTAACATATAGTTCTTGGTGGATGACCTGCACGTCTTCTGTGGATGCACCATGGCACCCTAACATATAGTTCTTGGTGGATGACCTGCACGTCTTCTGTGGATGTACCATGGCACCCTAACATATAGTTCTTGGTGGATGACCTGCACGTCTTCTGTGGATGTACCATGGCACCCTAACATATAGTTCTTGGTGGATGACCTGCACGTCTTCTGTGGATGCACCATGCCACCCTAACATATAGTTCTTGGTGGATGACCTGCACGTCTTCTGTGGATGTACCATGGCACCCTAACATATAGTTCTTGGTGGATGACCTGCACGTCTTCTGTGGATGTACCATGGCACCCTAACATATAGTTCTTGGTGGATGACCTGCACGTCTTCTGTGGATGTACCATGCCACCCTAACATATAGTTCTTGGTGGATGACCTGCACGTCTTCTGTGGATGTACCATGGCACCCTAACATATAGTTCTTGGTGGATGACCTGCACGTCTTCTGTGGATGTACCATGGCACCCTAACATATAGTTCTTGGTGGATGACCTGCACGTCTTCTGTGGATGTACCATGGCACCCTAACATATAGTTCTTGGTGGATGACCTGCACGTCTTCTGTGGATGCACCATGCCACCCTAACATATAGTTCTTGGTGGATGACCTGCACGTCTTCTGTGGATGTACCATGGCCACCCTAACATATAGTTCTTGGTGGATGACCTGCACGTCTTCTGTGGATGTACCATGGCACCCTAACATATAGTTCTTGGTGGATGACCTGCACGTCTTCTGTGGATGTACCATGGCACCCTAACATATAGTTCTTGGTGGATGACCTGCACGTCTTCTGTGGATGCACCATGCCACCCTAACATATAGTTCTTGGTGGATGACCTGCACGTCTTCTGTGGATGTACCATGGCACCCTAACATATAGTTCTTGGTGGATGACCTGCACGTCTTCTGTGGATGAACCATGGCACCCTAACATATAGTTCTTGGTGGATGACCTGCACGTCTTCTGTGGATGTACCATGGCACCCTAACATATAGTTCTTGGTGGATGACCTGCACGTCTTCTGTGGATGTACCATGCCACCCTAACATATAGTTCTTGGTGGATGACCTGCACGTCTTCTGTGGATGTACCATGGCACCCTAACATATAGTTCTTGGTGGATGACCTGCACGTCTTCTGTGGATGTACCATGGCACCCTAACATATAGTTCTTGGTGGATGACCTGCACGTCTTCTGTGGATGCACCATGCCACCCTAACATATAGTTCTTGGTGGATGACCTGCACGTCTTCTGTGGATGCACCATGGCACCCTAACATATAGTTCTTGGTGGATGACCTGCACGTCTTCTGTGGATGTACCATGGCACCCTAACATATAGTTCTTGGTGGATGACCTGCACGTCTTCTGTGGATGTACCATGCCACCCTAACATATAGTTCTTGGTGGATGACCTGCACGTCTTCTGTGGATGTACCATGCCACCCTAACATATAGTTCTTGGTGGATGACCTGCACGTCTTCTGTGGATGTACCATGCCACCCTAACATATAGTTCTTGGTGGATGACCTGCACGTCTTCTGTGGATGTACCATGCCACCCTAACATATAGTTCTTGGTGGATGACCTGCACGTCTTCTGTGGATGTACCATGGCACCCTAACATATAGTTCTTGGTGGATGACCTGCACGTCTTCTGTGGATGCACCATGCCACCCTAACATATAGTTCTTGGTGGATGACCTGCACGTCTTCTGTGGATGTACCATGGCACCCTAACATATAGTTCTTGGTGGATGACCTGCACGTCTTCTGTGGATGCACCATGCCACCCTAACATATAGTTCTTGGTGGATGACCTGCACGTCTTCTGTGGATGTACCATGGCACCCTAACATATAGTTCTTGGTGGATGACCTGCACGTCTTCTGTGGATGTACCATGCCACCCTAACATATAGTTCTTGGTGGATGACCTGCACGTCTTCTGTGGATGTACCATGCCACCCTAACATATAGTTCTTGGTGGATGACCTGCACGTCTTCTGTGGATGCACCATGCCACCCTAACATATAGTTCTTGGTGGATGACCTGCACGTCTTCTGTGGATGTACCATGGCACCCTAACATATAGTTCTTGGTGGATGACCTGCACGTCTTCTGTGGATGCACCATGCCACCCTAACATATAGTTCTTGGTGGATGACCTGCACGTCTTCTGTGGATGTACCATGGCACCCTAACATATAGTTCTTGGTGGATGACCTGCACGTCTTCTGTGGATGTACCATGCCACCCTAACATATAGTTCTTGGTGGATGACCTGCACGTCTTCTGTGGATGTACCATGGCACCCTAACATATAGTTCTTGGTGGATGACCTGCACGTCTTCTGTGGATGTACCATGGCACCCTAACATATAGTTCTTGGTGGATGACCTGCACGTCTTCTGTGGATGCACCATGCCACCCTAACATATAGTTCTTGGTGGATGACCTGCACGTCTTCTGTGGATGTACCATGGCACCCTAACATATAGTTCTTGGTGGATGACCTGCACGTCTTCTGTGGATGTACCATGCCACCCTAACATATAGTTCTTGGTGGATGACCTGCACGTCTTCTGTGGATGTACCATGCCACCCTAACATATAGTTCTTGGTGGATGACCTGCACGTCTTCTGTGGATGTACCATGGCACCCTAACATATAGTTCTTGGTGGATGACCTGCACGTCTTCTGTGGATGTACCATGCCACCCTAACATATAGTTCTTGGTGGATGACCTGCACGTCTTCTGTGGATGTACCATGGCACCCTAACATATAGTTCTTGGTGGATGACCTGCACGTCTTCTGTGGATGCACCATGCCACCCTAACATATAGTTCTTGGTGGATGACCTGCACGTCTTCTGTGGATGTACCATGGCACCCTAACATATAGTTCTTGGTGGATGACCTGCACGTCTTCTGTGGATGACCATGGCACCCTAACATATAGTTCTTGGTGGATGACCTGCACGTCTTCTGTGGATGTACCATGGCACCCTAACATATAGTTCTTGGTGGATGACCTGCACGTCTTCTGTGGATGTACCATGCCACCCTAACATATAGTTCTTGGTGGATGACCTGCACGTCTTCTGTGGATGTACCATGCCACCCTAACATATAGTTCTTGGTGGATGACCTGCACGTCTTCTGTGGATGCACCATGCCACCCTAACATATAGTTCTTGGTGGATGACCTGCACGTCTTCTGTGGATGCACCATGGCACCCTAACATATAGTTCTTGGTGGATGACCTGCACGTCTTCTGTGGATGCACCATGGCACCCTAACATATAGTTCTTGGTGGATGACCTGCACGTCTTCTGTGGATGTACCATGGCACCCTAACATATAGTTCTTGGTGGATGACCTGCACGTCTTCTGTGGATGCACCATGCCACCCTAACATATAGTTCTTGGTGGATGACCTGCACGTCTTCTGTGGATGCACCATGGCACCCTAACATATAGTTCTTGGTGGATGACCTGCACGTCTTCTGTGGATGCACCATGGCACCCTAACATATAGTTCTTGGTGGATGACCTGCACGTCTTCTGTGGATGCACCATGGCACCCTAACATATAGTTCTTGGTGGATGACCTGCACGTCTTCTGTGGATGTACCATGGCACCCTAACATATAGTTCTTGGTGGATGACCTGCACGTCTTCTGTGGATGTACCATGCCACCCTAACATATAGTTCTTGGTGGATGACCTGCACGTCTTCTGTGGATGTACCATGCCACCCTAACATATAGTTCTTGGTGGATGACCTGCACGTCTTCTGTGGATGTACCATGCCACCCTAACATATAGTTCTTGGTGGATGACCTGCACGTCTTCTGTGGATGTACCATGCCACCCTAACATATAGTTCTTGGTGGATGACCTGCACGTCTTCTGTGGATGTACCATGCCACCCTAACATATAGTTCTTGGTGGATGACCTGCACGTCTTCTGTGGATGTACCATGCCACCCTAACATATAGTTCTTGGTGCTGTCGGATGACCTGCACGTCTTCTGTGGATGTACCATGCCACCCTAACATATAGTTCTTGGTGGATGACCTGCACGTCTTCTGTGGATGTACCATACCACCCTAACATATAGTTCTTGGTGGATGACCTGCACGTCTTCTGTGGATGCACCATGCCACCCTAACATATAGTTCTTGGTGGATGACCTGCACGTCTTGTGTGGATGTACCATGGCACCCTAACATATAGTTCTTGGTGGATGACCTGCACGTCTTCCGTGGATGCACCATGCCACCCTAACATATAGTTCTTGGTGGATGACCTGCACGTCTTCTGTGGATGCACCATGGCACCCTAACATATAGTTCTTGGTGGATGACCTGCACGTCTTCTGTGGATGTACCATGGCACCCTAACATATAGTTCTTGGTGGATGACCTGCACGTCTTCTGTGGATGTACCATGGCACCCTAACATATAGTTCTTGGTGGATGACCTGCACGTCTTCTGTGGATGTACCATGGCACCCTAACATATAGTTCTTGGTGGATGACCTGCACGTCTTCTGTGGATGCACCATGCCACCCTAACATATAGTTCTTGGTGGATGACCTGCACGTCTTCTGTGGATGCACCATGGCACCCTAACATATAGTTCTTGGTGGATGACCTGCACGTCTTCTGTGGATGTACCATGGCACCCTAACATATAGTTCTTGGTGGATGACCTGCACGTCTTCTGTGGATGCACCATGGCACCCTAACATATAGTTCTTGGTGGATGACCTGCACGTCTTCTGTGGATGTACCATGGCACCCTAACATATAGTTCTTGGTGGATGACCTGCACGTCTTCTGTGGATGCACCATGGCACCCTAACATATAGTTCTTGGTGGATGACCTGCACGTCTTCTGTGGATGTACCATGGCACCCTAACATATAGTTCTTGGTGGATGACCTGCATGTCTTCTGTGGATGTACCATGGCACCCTAACATATAGTTCTTGGTGGATGACCTGCACGTCTTCTGTGGATGCACCATGGCACCCTAACATATAGTTCTTGGTGGATGACCTGCACGTCTTCTGTGGATGTACCATGGCACCCTAACATATAGTTCTTGGTGGATGAGCTGCACGTCTTCTGTGGATGTACCATGGCACCCTAACATATAGTTCTTGGTGGATGACCTGCACGTCTTCTGTGGATGAACCATGCCACCCTAACATATAGTTCTTGGTGGATGACCTGCACGTCTTCTGTGGATGTACCATGGCACCCTAACATATAGTTCTTGGTGGATGATCTGCACGTCTTCTGGGGAGGGGGAGATGGGGTAGGGGAGGGGAGAGATTGATTTTTGATTTTGCCGCTTGCAGCGGCTACTTTATTGTGCACCCCACACTCATCCTGTGAGCGGTAGCGCAAAAGGATTACAGAGTAGGGTTTACAAAGGGTCATAATAATTAACCCCCGTTGTCAGGATATTATGGCACTGAAAGTTACACAGTATTTCATTTACATTATTTGTTTAGTTCTATACATAAAGGGTAACTTATTCACAAATGCGTGAGAACAGGCGTGTGAGGCAGTATGTCTGGCCTCACACTTTGTTATTCACATTTACGTGGGAGGTATTCAAGCACATTGCGTATTTGGTTCTGTACATGAGAACTGACATAGATACTAAGTGCAAAAAAGTGGATACAATCTTAATATGTCGGCTATCTTGACATTAGAGATGAAGTGTTGTGCCATTTCACACACAGTGTGCTTGGACCTGTCCCTAAAAGGTTCTATCTTCACACAGTCGAGGACGTAGTGTTCAAGTGTGTGGCCATATGTATGGCCACACACTTTACATTTAGTTTTGTTTACATCTGCTTGAGGAACATACTGCCAAAGGTACTTATATCCTAACCTTAATCTAGCTGTTACAACATCTTGTAATCTAGTGATCTTGTTACTTGCTCCATAAACGTGTTTCACTTGATACATCTCATCATGGTAAACTATGGATTGACTAGTGCCTGTTTGCACTTGTCTACTTGCGTCAAACTCATCAATAAGTTCTTTCCTAATTACAGTTTTAAGGGTTCTTTTTGACAGACCCAAATTGTATTCAACGGTGTCTTTGTTAGACGCGAGTTTGGCGAGGGCATCAACTCTGTCATGTTTTATGAGGCCTATGTGAGAGGGGATCCACAACAGTTTGACCCTGACACCCCGGTCAACAAGGCACGCATATTTGTGTCTGGCTTCAGAGACAAGAGCGTGACAACCTGAGTCGAGGGTACCAAGGGCAAGTAGTGAGGATAGAGAGTCAGTGATGATGAGACTGTCAGTAACAATGGTTTCAATGAATTTAATAGCTGTGAGTATGGCAACTAATTCAGTTTGTAGAGTGGATGCCCAGTTGTTAATTCTAACTCCTTTCTCAATTATATTACCGTCAGGTTGAGTCACAACAATAGCACTTCCAGCCCTCCCACAGGCGGTGTTTAGAGACCCATCAGTGTAGATGGTCTGTGTGATATTATCATCAGTCTGTAGAGTGTGTATGTGTTCAAGAGCTCTCAATTTGGCAGTGTGTTGGAGATAAATGCTTTGTATAATTAATTTTTTAGGCGGATACGTCGGTATTGTGATATCGAAGGGAACTGTCCGCCAGGGTGGCAGGAAGCGCTGTTGTGTCTCAACTTTGTACAGGTGGTCTAGTCCAAATATCTTCATATGTGTAGCTGTAGTTTGGATCCATTTAGACTCAGTAGTCCCATGGTTCATACATTCTAGCAATTTTAAGGAAACAATGTTATCAGGATCACCACGCAGAAGCCTCAGGGCTATCATGAGGTTGACTTCAATTATTCTATCTTTAACACTGGGTATACCTAGTTCTTTCCTCATATTAAGTACTTTAGTGCTCATGGGACATCCTAGGATAATTCTGAGGGCTTTATTTTGCATTTTCTCGAGCTTGTCAACGCCTTTCCCGTCACGAATGACCAGGGCTGGTGCGTGGTAATCTATCAGAGATCTTATATAGCCTAGGTACATTGTTTTAACAATTCTAATATTAGCACCATAGTGCGGGCTGTACCCCGCTACACTTCTAAGAGGTCTCAGTCTGTCAGTACATTGGCGGGTTAGCTGTTGTATGGCAGGTAGGGTACAAGGGACGGAAACACCAAGATATTTAAAAGAAGAAACATAGTCAAGAGATGGGGTAGGGGAGGGGAGAGATGGGGTAGGGGAGGGAGAGATGGGGTAGGGGAGGGGGAGATGGGGCAGGGGAGGGGGAGATGGGGTAGGGGAGGGGAGAGATGGGGTAGGGGAGGGGAGAGATGGGGTAGGGGAGGGGGAGATGGGGCAGGGGAGGGGAGATGGGGCAGGGGTGGGGGAGATGGGGTTGGGGAGGGGGAAATGGAGTAGAGGAGGGGAAATGGGGTAGGGGAGGGGAGAGATGGGGTAGGGGAGGGGGAGATGGGGTAGGGGAGGGGAGAGATGGGGTAGGGGAGGGGAGAGATGGGGCAGGGGAGGGGGAGATGGGGTAGGGGAGGGGGAGATGGGGTAGGGGAGGGGGAAATGGGGTAGGGGAGGGGGAGACGGTGCAGGGGAGGGGGAGATGGTGTAGGGGAGGGGGTGATGGGGAGGGGAGGGGGGAGATGGGGTAGGGAGGGGGAGATGGCGAGGGGAGGGGGGAGGGGGAGGGTTGATGGGGTAGGAGAGAGGGAGATGGGGAGGGAGGGGGGAGATGGGGGAGGGGGAGATGGGGTAGGGGAGGGGGAGATGGGGTAGGGGAGAGGGAGATGGGGAAGGAAGGGGAAGATGGGGGAGGGAGAGGAAGATGGGGGAGGGGGAGATGGGGAGGGGGGAGGGGAGGGGGAGGGGAGATGGGGTAGAAAGGGAAGATGGGGAGGGGAGGGGGAGGGGAGATGGGGTAGGGGAGAGGGAAATGGGGAAGGGAGGGGGAGATGGGAGAGGGGGTGGGAAAGGGGAGATGGGGAGGGAGGAAAATGGGGTAGGGGGAGATAAGGTAGGGGAGGGGGGGTGAGGTTGGGGAAGCACAGATACACCAAGTAAGTTAGGAAGTCTTCATGCTGATAACAAACACACACACACACACACACACACACCGTCACAACAGGATCTACACAGGGCCCAGGGGAGGATGTTTCTACCCAAACCCACTTAGAGCTGCCCTGGGGCCTTCCGTTACCTCCCCTACAGTAGACCTCCGTCGGTAATAAGTCGCGTTCCACTCTATCATGTTAATCAGATTTACCTGTGATGTGTCAGCATGGGTGGGTGGGTGGGTGGGTGGGCGGGCGGGCGCCAGGGTGGGTTGGGGTTGGCTGTAGAATGCTTGACCCACTTCTAATTCTTCCTTTTCTCTTATCGAGTGCCTTACTGAACACTACAACAGCTTCTTAGATACAATTGAATCGAGTCCAGATTAGGCTTCACCCTTCTATGATTATTTTACCTGATGATTAAGCACTTGAATCCTACTTGGGGGAGGTTAGGTTACGTTTGGTTAGGTTAGGTTAGGTCTTGACAGTGTATTGGTAAGCAACAGCACAGTAATAAGATGTCCAAACACCAACAGTAATAAAGTGTCCAGTTGTTGAGGTAGAACACAGCCCCTTTAGTCTGCTCTGCCATGCCGTTCACCTCAACACACTCTTCACGACCTTACATAAAGGTTTCTATCAGCCATGTCACTGTTGGAGAACCTTCCCAGATCAAAGCCAAACGATGGGCGCCTTTAAATACATACTACAGACATAATACATCGTCACTAGCTCCCCTTGTTTCTGGTGGAGGTTTCTGTCACTATGTCTTTACCAGGAGGCAGTGACTGGTCTCACTTCTCCTCTGTTGTGGCTGGTGGCGACGACGCCTTGTAATAAATTTTTTTTAGATTGCCCCCGAGGGGGCTAGTTTATTGGGCACCCCCTTACATCCTGTGCAAGGTGGAGCGCAGAAGCGTTTACAGAGCCCATCTGGGAAGCATGCGGAGTTCATGCTTGCCTTTATGATTCGTGCATTAAGGGCGTGAAAGCCTGAAGGGTCATGGGTTTTGTCAGCAAGTTACATAAAGTGACAGAATGATGAGTGTGTGAGGGGGAAATTCCCGGTACAATTTATCTGTTTATGGCAAAGTGTGGCAGGTCCCTAGTGCCAGGCCTGTTACTAGGAGGAGGGATATCTGGTCTGGGAGGGAAGAGGTGTTGGTAACGGCTGGGGACCTGTAGGAGGAGGTCATAGGGCAAGTGAGGATGTAGTGAGAGAGGGTGTGAGAGTCGGGTTGACAACAAAGTTTACAAATAGTGCGACCAGGCTTAGAGTTGCCAATGTACTAGGCGTGGCGAAGTACAGTGGAGGTGATATGGTGTGGTGGGACAGGCACAGTAGGGGTGGAGGGAGGCACATAGGCATTGACAATATGTAGGGACATACCTTTTAGTGTGATGGTGATGGCATGTGAGTCGACATGCCGGTGGGGTATGGGTAGCCGGGGGTGGTGTCCTCAAGTCCATTAGGTAGCCCTCGTGGAGACAGCACAGACACAGGAGCGACTTGCGGTGGGTGGAGGACAGGTTGAGGCACCACGTGTCGTGTAGATGAGGCAGGACATCGCTCGGGGACAGCAGGACACACCAGGGCAGGCCCGGTAGGCGCTACGCCAGTAGTGAAGGCCACCGGCGGTGGAGTAGGCCGTGAGCAGGGGGGAGGGGGGGGGGGTCTCACAGGGGGACTACCAGCTTGTGTCAAACCAGAAGAGAGGAGTTACTGGGTGGCACCAGAGGGCAAGAGTAGGTCGGAGATGGTGGTACAGAGTGTAACGAAGAGTTCTTCAATACAGTTGGTAAATTCCTGGAAGAGGGATATGATCTGTGTCATGTCACTGGAGGGGGGGGGGGGCACCGGTGGGAGCACAAGTCCTGACAGCATCAGAGTACAGACGGGGAGGAGGCCCAGTAGTAGTTGAGTTAGGAGACGGCCAGGACTGCTGTGTTGCAGCCAGGTAAGGCCAAACAGGGGCAGGTGTTGTTGAAGAAGGCATTGCTGGAGACAGAGGGGACGCAGAGGGAGGCGACCCGGTAGACCGAGGGGGGGGGGGGGGCTTGTGGTGGATGCGGCCTTCGGGGAGGCTTTTCCCCTGGGACAGACGGGCGATTGGGGCATTGCCGTGAGTCAGCATTGTGCCGGCTGCCACATTTACAACACCTGGGATCAAATACATAGCCCACACCACCCCTATTAAGGTGGTCTTTGATTTTCTGGGCACAGGTGGCAAAGTTATGGTTACGTGAACAGAAGCGACATCTGGGACGATCACGTCGGCAGCAGGCAGTGAAGGTGTGACCCCAATGAGAACAGATAACACAAATTGCAGGCCTGGGGTGATAGGGTTCTGCATAAAGTGGAGGGAGGATTGGGTGGGACTCCACAGTGGTTGGGCATTCCCTTCCCTTCTACTTGACAATGGCAGCAGCTTGTGGGGTGTTCCCAGGTAATGTCGACGTATACTGAGTATACTAGAATTAAAGTCATGCGCATCTTCGTTCTCAGTGTATAAGGGGAATCGTTTCACTAGGATGTGGCAACAATCGTCAGCGTCTACTTGGGGGGGGGGGGGGGGGGGGTACCAGGACAACCCCGCCAAAGCCAACAGTTTCATAGACCTCAGGAGTCTGACACTTGATAAAGTTCCTGTTCTTACCTTGTCGGAATTGAATGTTGAGACCGTGTTGTTTGCAGTACTTCATCATCCAATTTAACCATTCCCCTACAGTTTTCAGTGAGTCCTTGGGGAAGTGCAGATTCAGCTGACTTGGCTGGTTGGCAGAGGGCAGGGTGATAGGGTCCATGGCATTGGTTTTTCCACTCCGGCTAGTGTTTCCCATAGAAACATTACCGTCACTGTCACTGTTGGATTCAGTATGACCAGGCGAGTTGGCGATAGCATCCATATCAGAGATGTCTGCATCCTTGAGAGAGCCTCTTCTGGGACGTTTATGTCGACGCCCCATGCTAGCAAAAACTTACCGGCTGAGGGGACCTTTGTGGGACGATCGGGAAGTCAAGAGCACCTATGGGCACGTCTGTCCCCTTAGGTGGTCACGCCACGACTGTCTTATAATAATGACTAGGTTTTAAGGTAACATCTCACCCAACCTGACCTTGGGAACTCCTCCATCAGCCACGAGTATCGACATTATCCTCTATGAGGTCCCGGCGCCGCAATATTGTAATGAGTTGAATTTTGCTGTTGTCTAGAATAATTTGCTTTCCTTCGCTGGTGATGACAACTGTTACACGAGTCAGAGTATAACCCACTGCCCACTACACTGGCTAGTCTCTCTCGTACATAACTGAACTTGTAACAAAATAAATGAAATTTTGAACCTCGTTGAGCCTTCGCATTAGTTGTTGTTCCACTGTGCCACAAACTCTGAAAAACTGAGGGATGTTTTATAATCCAGGGGAATAATAACAGCCAGGTCAACATTTTTGTGCACCTGTTGTGGTCAAAGTTACCTGGACATCAAACAGTTCTCGTGTTTATAACTTTGGACTGTTTCTCTATAACAATTACTCTGCATCAGGTAAAACAATATTTGGCCGTTGGTTAAAGTTTTACGACTGTTTATTTATTTGTGTAATATAGTTTATATTTTGCAGTCATTTAGTGTGACAAACTTTTAGTTTATAATTATCAGGTCTTAAAATATCATGCCCGTCCTGTAGTAGAGTAGAATTCTTTACAACTGTTCAAGCCTTCATTGAGGTCATAGTGACGATGATGTCTGTGTGAAGTAGATGAACACAGAGGGGGTGGAGTGTGTGGCCACCCTCGGTCACTGTACCTGTGTTGATATAAGCGGTGTAAGTGGTCAAGGTGTCTTGTGATCATAAGGGTGGGGGGGGGGAAGTGCCAGGGATACGTAGGCCTGATAACCAGTTACGAACAAAGTGGATAAAACCTTCGATACACAAATAGGTTGTGTGGCTGACCCTGCCCTTAACCACTGCCAATTCCGTAAACACAATGTTGGGTGGACTGGGAGTGCCCCCGGACGCATATGCCCGAATTATTGTAGTACTGTCTGCTACGATCTAGCTCGACTATAACTTCAGCCGATCAGAGCGCGACCTACATCCGGCAAATTGAAAATGGGAAACTTTCATAGACAACTTTAAAAACATTTAAGTGATCCAGCAGATCAATAAAAAGTTGTCACAAATATAAATATAAAATATGGCCAGGCGGTCATAAGCTCTCAGGTCGGGATGGTGAGGTACAGTCAGCCACAAGTCCGGTAACCTGCCTCAATATTCTCAGCCCCAAACCGCCTCTGGATACGAGGAGCCTTGATGGTGTTCACAGATGGCGCTCCTGTGTACACAAGTCTAACATGAAAAAAAAACAAAACTGACGCCATGGGCAAGTGTAATGCAATAACGGTACGAATAAGAAAACAAAAATGCATACAAATAAATGATATAAATATTTCAACAGTGAACAGCATACAAATATAGGTAAAGAACTTGTCATTCATATTACTGCTGTGATGTGACAAGAGCAGCATCACGAGAAGCTCTTTAATGTTCACTACTGAGGCAAACGTCGCCATTATATGAAGCTTAATAATAATGCGGGTTTATTCATTAATACTCAAAATACCAAAGGCATTATTATTTTGTGATATATCAATATTAATGGAATATTACTGAGTGTATGAGCCAATGAGCTGCAAGAGGGGCGGGGCTTAAACCGTCAACTAAAACAAAACAAAACTGACTATATTTATTTTTTAGTACAATGATTTCGCCTCAATATGTACTTTTATTAACCATATTCATTTCGGTAAATGTTAAGGAGACATTAACCATTAACATTTATTAACTGATTTACACGATTATTTCATCAGATTCATCGGTTTAGTGAATATTAATCATGTTTACGAGCGACCATACGAGGAAACCCAACCCAACCAATCTTAGTGTGTGACGACCACCAATAAGTACTGTTATACTTGTGAAAGATGCGTGATTATTGGATACTAAAGCCACAGAAGTTTCCTAACTCGACCAATCTTAACCCACACGAAGAGCTTTGAAGAAGATGGAACTTGAGGAGGAACAAAAACGTAACCTAAAGAATATTAACCTTTTGTTGGCCACACGATTATCGCTACACCTTTAACTATTTTTTTTTTTACAAGTTGCTCATAATATCCCACAGTACTTTTGGGTCCAGTTCTAGGTATATCTCGTCATTTTCTAACAACTTTTCTTAGTAACGTTTCCGTCACAAATGATTCGTTTTCGAGGTTAGGTTAGTTTAGGTTGGGCTGTTCTTTACTTGTTAAAAGCGGAATATCTGTGTGAACTTTGGTTATAAATATCGCACATAACTCGCTTTTGCTCCCCCCCCCCCAAAAAAAAAATTACTCGGGTCCCCCAAGAGTCACTCAAAAACGAGTCATTTGCGATAGATGTGAAGATCAGAATCGTTCAAAACACAACAAAAACCACCGGGAAAACATACCCGTTAAGTTTCATGTCCAAAACCATTATGGGCATCTTGTGAAAAAATGACCCTATCATTTAATATTAACCCAAACATTCAGACCAGATTATTGTTATAAGTCCTCCTACCTCACCTCACACCTCCTGCTACCTCACCTCACACCTCTGCCTCCTGCTACCTCACCTCACACCTCCTCCTCCTGCTATCTTACCTCACACCTCCTCCTCCTGCTACCTCACCTCACACCTCCTCCTCCTGCTACCTCACCTCACACCTCCTCCTCCTGCTATCTCACCTCACACCTCCTCCTCCTGCTACCTCACCTCACACCTCCTCCTCCTGCTACCTCACCTCACACCTCCTCCTCCTGCTATCTCACCTCACACCTCCTGCTACCTCACCTCACACCTCTGCCTCCTGCTACCTCACCTCACACCTCCTCCTCCTGCTATCTCACTCACACCTCTGCCTCCTGCTACCTCACCTCACACCTCCTCCTGCTACCTCACCTCACAGCTCTGCCTCCTGCTACCTCACCTCACACCTCCTCCTCCTGCAACCTCACCTCACACCTCCTGCTATCTCACCTCACACCTCCTCCTCCTGCTACCTCACCTCACACCTCCTCCTCCTGCTATCTCACCTCACACCACCTCCTCCTGCTACCTCACCTCACACCTCCTCCTCCTGCTACCTCACCTCACACCTCCTGCTATCTCACGTCACACCTCTGCCTCCTGCTACCGCACCTCACACCTCCTCCTCCTGCTACCTCACCTCACACCTCCTCCTCCTGCTATCTCACCTCACACCTCACACCTCCTGCTACCTCACCTCACACCTCTGCCTCCTGCTACCTCACCTCACACCTCCTCCTCCTGCTATCTCACCTCACACCTCCGCCTCCTGCTATCTCACCTCACACCTCTGCCTCCTGCTACCTCACCTCACACCTCCTCCTGCTACCTCACCTCACAGCTCTGCCTCCTGCTACCTCACCTCACACCTCCTCCTCCTGCTACCTCACCTCACACCTCCTCCTCCTGCTACCTCACCTCACACCTCAGACCTCCTGCTATCTCACCTCACACCTCCTCCTCCTGCTACCTCAACTCACACCTCTGCCTCCTGCTACCTCACCTCTCACCTCCTCCTCCTGCTATCTCACCTCACACCTCTTCCTGCTACCTCACCTCACACCTCCTGCTATCTCACCTCACACCTCCTCCTCCTGCTATCTCACCTCACACCTCCTGCTATCTCACCTCACACCTCCTCCTCCTGCTACCTCACCTCACACCTCTGCCTCCTGCTACCTCACCTCACACCTCCTCCTCCTGCTATCTCACCTCACACCTCCTCCTGCTACCTCACCTCACACCTCCTCCTCCTGCTACCTCACCTCACACCTCCTCCTCCTGCTATCTCACCTCACACCTCTGCCCCCTGCTACCTCACCTCACACCTCCTCCTCCTGCTACCTCACCTCACACCTTCTCCTCCTGCTACCTCACCTCACACCTCTGCCTCCTGCTACCTCACCTCACACCTCTGCCTCCTGCTACCTCACCTCACACCTCTGCCTCCTGCTACCTCACCTCACACCTCTGCCTCCTGCTACCTCACCTCACACCTCCTCCTCCTGCTACCTCACCTCACACCTCTGCCTCCTGCTACCTCACCTCACACCTCTGCCTCCTGCTACCTCACCTCACACCTCCTGCTCCCTCACCTAACACCTCCTCCTCCTGCTACCTCACCTCACACCTCCTCCTCCCTCACCTAACACCTCCTCCTCCTGCTACCTCACCTCACACCTCCTCCTCCTGCTACCTCACCTCACACCTTCTCCTCCTGCTACCTCACCCCACACCTCCTCCTCCTGCTACCTCACCTCACACCTCCTCCCCCTGCGACCTCACCTCACACCTCCTCCTGCTACCTCACCCACACCTCCTCCTCCCTCACCTAACACCTCCTCCCCCTGCGACCTCACCTCACACCTCCTCCTGCTACCTCACCCACACCTCCTCCTCCTGCTACGTCACCTCACACCTCCTGCTCTCTCACCTAACACCTCTTCCTGCTACCTCACCTACACCTCCTCCTCCTGCTACCTCACCCACACCTCCTCCTCCTGCTACCTCACCCACACCACCTCCTGCTACCTCACCCACACCTCCTCCTCCTGCTACCTCACCTCACACCTCCTCCTCCTGCTACCTCACCTCACACCTCCTCCTCCTGCTACCTCACCCACACCTCCTCCTCCTCCCCCTTGACCATTTCCCCCATCTTACAAAATTTCTAAGAAATTTATTTCTATATAATGAGAATAAAAACCACGAGGTCTTTACTTACTACTGTACTTTAGAGTAGATTGGCAGCAGCGTAGATCAGGCCAGCAGGAACAACAGGGCTTAGCACCAAGAACAGCATCGGCTTAGCACCAAGAACAGCATCGGCTTAGCACCAAGACCACCATCGGCTTAGCACCAAGAACACCATCGGCTTAGCACCAAGAACACCATCGGCTTAGCACCAAGAACACTCACTAGACTCTAACAAAAGGGTAGATCAGACTCGACACCAAGTCTCAGAACCAAGAACAGCACCAAATCTCAGCAGTGCACCATCAACACACACACTTAACACTGATCTGGTCACCAACACACTGAGTAGATCATAAGCTCAGCAACAGACACAGAGAGGAAAGATGAAGGATTCATAACGAACTTCCATAATCTGGAGACGTAGTTCGAGAGCTGAACCACAGATGGCGTTAAGCCAGCATGATCTTAGATCGTGGAAACTGTTTCAGTTTAAGCAGCCTCGGGAAGGTTACCGGAATTTTGTGGTCAATTGCATAGTTGCCTCAGAGTTTCTTTACCTGTAATGACGAAAATAATAATTATAATAATTATTAAAGCACCAATGTGTCTGTGATTGTGTTGGACTGCTCACTTGGCGTGTATGTTGGGTGCTTATACAGGCAGGGGACCTTGGTGGTAACAACCCAACACAAACCATTCCTCTATGACATGACAACACAAGTGTCATCATACCATATTGGGTGAAGAAATGATCCCAGGGAGGAACACACAAGGTGCCCTGTTATCACAGCCAAACGTCGCTCACCAACACCGACCATGAGTCTCTGCCGTCCACTAGTCTTAATCTTTTATAATTTAGTGGTGATATTTATATAGGGTGAAGGTCGTGAGTCATTCATTGTTACTCAGACTTAAGTGTCCATTCATTCCCTCACTCTCGCATACACTTACCTCTCCTACACTCGCCCTCTTTAGATTTTCATGTCATAAATTTCCATTTCTTTTCTCTATAAAAATATTGGTCTGTCTTAACGTAGTGGTAGCAACTGATTATTGTACACTGTAGGGTGTGTCATACGGAGGCGAATTTTTTTTTTTGAGTTTGAAAAATCGGCCCATGGTACTAATGATGTAGTTCTATGTGCAAAATCATGTGATATCTTTAGATTTGAAAAGTTTTCGTTTTTTGCTAGGTAAATTTTAACTTGAAATCTTATGAAAATTCAGTATTCCCACCCTTTTACCAACACCACTAAATAGCTTATTTAAAGTAAAGTAAATGTGTCAGGTTAATATATTAGGATGAAAATGATCCAGAATAGTGAAACGAATGATCTTGACACATTTATTAAATTTAATATTCCTTTAGAAAACAAAATCATCAAATACAAAAACCGGTTTTACTACTACGACCCGGTGTTGCTGCACACCATAGAGAACATGTCTTTCTTGCTTCTGTTTCTACTCATCACCTCCCTGCTGACCACCTGAGCTCGGATGTAGCTTTCCCTCCTCTCCTGGCTGTACACGTGACTGCTGGCCTCGCTCACTTGCTGTACACAACGCTCTATACTCTGGGTGTGCGAGGGCCAGGCAGGGACATGCATGGGGTTGTCCAGGAAAGCTCTGACTTGAACATTGGTGAGGCTGCAGGTAAGAGGGGGCTCACTGCCAGCCTGGATGTTATCCAGATCTATGAGATCAGTGAGGGTCTTGGCACCTAGATTGACTTCAGGAATCTTCCTGACCCTGAAGGAATCGTCACCAACTGATTCGTCATGCCCAGATCCTCTCAAAAGTCTCATATCCAAGATCTTTTTGACTGCCACTCTTCTCTCCTCCTCATCCTTACTGCAGAGCATTGTCTGCAGAACTGCCTCGGGATGAGCATACCAGGAAGATCTCCTCACAGTCTGCTCCACAATCTGAACAACCTTCCTTGGCTGACTCCTCAGGAGCTCAAGCTGGAAGAGAACATGCCTCGGACCTTCGGAGAACGATGACTTGACCTTGGTGTTGAACCAATTTGGCAAGTAGACACTCACCATGAATTGGACAATAAATCTCAGGTTGTGAAGCTGGTTCCCTTTCAGTTTATGATGAGCGACCCTAATTCTGCAGAACCTGAGAACCGTTGTGAGCCACCTAGAATGTGAGACTGGACCTATCTGCAGGTAAGCAAGTCTATCAGGCATGACCCCAGTTTTGATGGCACTGCAAATCATGTAACCATAGTACTGGTCAGTACTCTGGTCGTCAATGACAGTATGTGCAAGCTCAACGAGTGGAGGGCCAACTGTGATTTTTTCAAAGCTCGGATTTATTTCTAACTCAGTGGCAGAGTCCAGCATCTTGCCAAGAGGACCAGACCATCTGTTGTTTGAAAGAGTCTTGCCATCCAGCTCCTGGCTCAGATGTCTGAGTGGCAACTCGTTGGTGTGGAGGTCACAAACAATCCAGACCAGCTTCCTCCCAATCTTCCGCTCCATCCACTGTATGACCCCCCCTTGCCACCCTGTGTTCGTGTTGGTGCTGTCCCCTCCAATGGCCTGCAGGGTCTGGTCTACGTTCCTCTCTCTGAGCCAGTTCACAATGTTATCTGCCACTATCTCAGCTGGTTTCCTGATGTCATCTTTCTCTGGAGTGAAATGCCACAAATACTTCCCTCCTGGTTCACTGCAGCAGGAGTAGTGTTCCTCCTTCACCATGGCAGGGAACAACTTGTCAGAATCTCCAACTTTCATGAACACTTTAGTGTCATCCCTTCTCCCATCAAAGAACAAACAATTGATTCCATTTTCTCTTATCCCCTTATCAAACTCCTCTTCTAGGTTACTGACAAGTTTCTCCTGAGCTCTCCTTACTTTGTTATGATCTATCACCAGGTGAACATCATCAGGTGTTATCAAACCACCGTCAATCCAGGCAGCTGTTGCTATCTCTGCAGTTTCTCTGAGACCAGTGTGGTGTCGCATGCTGGCCAGAGCTATGCTCGGGATATCTTTCCTATTTCGAATCTTATGCCTGGAAGGTTTGGGATCATTATTTTCTGGGTTAGGGACAAAGTCACCATTCTCCTGGTCAGCACTCGGATCAGCCATGGGGAAGTCATTACACTCTGAATCAGCTTGACTCCAATCATCGGCCTTTTTTACCTCACCCTGGGCCTTCTCAAGTCTCTTTTCCTCGGCAACTCTTCTCCTCTTCTGTCTCTCTGTGGCAGCCTCCTGTCTCTTGGACTCCGGAATATCTTGGCTAGAAATCATGAGAGCCCCTATACTGCCAGTCTTCTCTCTCTGTGCTTTGACAAATGCCAGTTCGATCACAGGAATCTTCAGTTCACGCTTGCAAATACAGGAGATGTGGGCCTCGGATTTACAGTCACGATCGCATCCAAACTCAGGACAGAGAACAATTGGGCACTTGCAAGTAATTATGTCAAATAACTGGTCCAGTTGCTTGGCAAAGCTGTCCTTAACTGCAAGTTTTCCTCTCCCAAGAGAGATATCCCTTGCCTTTTCCCAACTGGCTAGCAGTCTCTCACTAATCTTCTTCTGACTTGTTATGACTGGAGGCTTGAACTGAGCGTTAGCCAGAGTGTACTGTGCCAAGACAGCTTTGGTCATATCACTGGCAATGTCTTTGTTTGTGTAAGTTCTTTGGTTCTTTTCACTGACTTGCCTGATTAAAACACCGTATCTCAAAGCATCTCTCAATGTAGGCAACTCCGACTTCAGGAGCTCTCTCCCAGACCCAAGATAGTGACTGAGATGGCTGGATTTTTGGTTCCTCGTCCTGACACAAGCAGCCATCGCAAATATTATCAACTTATAAATGCATCAGAATCTGAAACAGAAAAAATATTGTTAGTTGGGTTGTTAAAGAATGAAGTCAGAAAGCAATGTTCACTGTTTAATTGTAATGCACTAATGCAGCTGTACGTTAGATTTTCGATAAATTTCACGAAAAAAATTTACCGAGCAAAAGGTTGCAAAATATTGAAACTGAAATTATTTTCTCTTTATATACACTAAAATCTACCAAAAAAGTGATGGGCCATTAGTTTTAGCTGATCTTCCCTCCTATGACACACCCTAATATATATATATATATATATATATATATATATATATATATGTAACCGGTCGGAATTTACTGGACTTTAATTTCTCACTTGACTTGGGGTTTATTTAAAATTAATAGATGGTAATGGCAGTGGAAGCGCCCCTTTGAGAAAAATCCCGAACCAGCACAAGAACACTTAAAACTACTAAACAAAATAAATTGTCCGTGACCCGTGGAAGGATAGCATCTGTGACTGGGATGAATGAGACACACTGTTACATTTAGACACTTATATTCCCTCCAACACTACAAACACAATCCAATAATGGTACACCAGTATGCGCACCTCTTAACTTGAACTTAAAACACTACTCTGGGGAATAAAAGTTATACATGATATAAAAATTATTAGAACCTCAGGCAACAATAAATTTGAAGTATTAAGAACTGTTCCGTGCACACATGAAACAGGCCTTAAAGGCTTTCACACAATAATATCAGTCACTTAGGTACCAAAAAAAGATATTAACTACTCTACAATGAATAGGCCTTAAGGGCACTCAACAAAATTATATGTCACTGAGGAATGGTAATAAAACATGAAATTAAATACTCTACAATGAATAGGCCTTAAGGGCACTCAACAAAATTATAGCACCCCAACGGATGCACACTTCCTAACCTAACCTAACCACTACTCTGGGGAACAAGGTTATACCTGAGATCAGAATTATGAAGAACAATCAGAGGCATTAAAAGAATCAAATCACAGTATCACTCTGGTTCCACTTGATGGCACAAACATTCAAAACAATATTATCAAAATTATCTAGAAACTATTAAATTACACCCGTAATAAGGGAGGGAAAATGTTCCTCCAGGTATCTCCTAGAGACCTAGACTCACGGTCTCAGTGTGTGACCATTAGTCTACTCAGATAGCCTCAGTGTACTCCCAGTGCGTCCATAAAGCGGACGGGAGTGAGCCAATCAGACCTTGTACAGTTGAGAGAAGCTTTAGCGTCCCGTGTCGTTTAGTTGTCGGGAGCACTCGTTCACTCAAGAGATCCTTTGCTACCCCGCTAAACAGTGACAGGCCTACTTTGATCGGTCCAATGGCGACAATCGCCACCCTCAATCCTCAACGGCAGTCTCAAACGGCAGTCAATCTCAGGTCAACTCCAGTCAACTTCAGTCAAGTGGGTTCTCACGGAAACCCTGAAATGAACTCACTGTTAGCTCTAGTTTACTTTATCACTGCCCTATCTAACCCTGTCTGAGATCGAATGAGACTTACTTGTTATACTGCAATATTTCAGCACAGGTGACTTGGCCACGTGACTATTTCTGGGACAGACGCGCAGAGACGTCTTGTTTGTGTGAGTGCTATCCGGGACTGAGAGAGAGGCCGCTTCGTGTCCTCTCAAGGCGTTAGCTTAGGCCTACGTGACCTATTTTCCGCCTAACTAATAACTCCTTGGGACACCCTTTAACATTATTCAGACTGCTAAACGATCTATAATAATTTCAAATTCAATAATAGTCCCTTAACTTCATGAATCGCATCATTATTAATCCGGTAAATTACATTTAATATCATATAGGCCTAGTTCCGCAATCTCCCACTATGTGCGGGGAGCGCTCTCTTCCGTCAGACGACCTTGAACGCTCAGTACCGCTAATGGCGGGGCATTCGAAATTACTCTGAAATTTCTGAATATTACAATCGACCCCCCTAAAAAAAGACAGCACTGTCCTCATGTGCTGAGAAGACCATTCATACGACCCCCCTAAAATTTGTTCTAAGAAACTGCATCTTACCCCTTTTGCTAAACGCAGCATTCCCGTCTTCTCTTCTCTCCTGCTAACACTCGACCCCCCTAAAAGAAAAACAGCACTGCCCTCATGTGCTGAGAGAACAACTTAGACCCCACCTTCAACTCTGTACTATTCCACTCACAGCTAACAACTCCATTTCTTCCCCATTTCTTCCTAGCCCAACTCATAACCAACCAGAACATCACGCTCCCCTTTTGCCTGGCCCTTAACTAGAGAACCAATGTCAAAATTAATACCAGCCCAAACAAACATGCTCTCCTTTGCCTGGCCCTTGAACTAAGAGGAACCAGTGTCAAAACAATACACAGTCCAAAACAAACATGCTCTCCTTTGGCCTGGCCCTTGAACTAAGAGGAACCAGTGTCCAAACAATACTCAGTCCAAAACAAACATGCTCTCCTTTGCCTGGCCCTTGAGCTAAGAGGAACCAGTGTCAAAAAAATACTCAGTCCACGTCTCCGAACCTCATGCCGGCAGACCAACCCTCTGACAATGTACCAGTCCATGTTAGTGAGGCCCTGGACATTACAACTGTACTCTCAATCCCGCTCATGACAGCAACCACTACTCAACGCACATCTCTGACCTAACCATCTCTCCAATCCCCCCTGCCCTACTCACAACTCCTCCAACTCACCCTCGACAACCTGCCCCTTCTCATTACCCTGCAACCTAAACTGTAATTTGTCGGCTTCGTCTTTCAGTTGCAGGCTCGATCGACCTCTCTGAACTACTTCTCCATCTCGCTCATCTGGAGTGGGGGCTCCTCGTCTTCCTCCTCAGATTCATCCATCGCTGGGTCTCCCGGATGCCTTAGGGTTGGAGCAGCCTTCAAGTTGCTCCGGTTTTCCACTCTCGCTTCCAGGTCTTCTTCCCCACTGGGCGCAATGCGATATAAACCAGGCCTTGGATTTAGGACCTCAACAATGTGCCATCTCGTATCAAACCAATGGTTTTGCAGCTTACACCGGCCTATTTTTACATTGTTCCTCAGCAAAACCTCCTGGCCCACTTCCCAGCTACTCTCGTGGGCTTTCTCTTCTCTTTTTCTTCTATTTATTTCCTTACGTCTCCGAACATTGATCTCCACTGCTTCCTGCAATCGTCGTTGCCGGTCTCTAATCACCATCACCCACTCATCTACCGGCTCTGGGTCTAGTTCCGGCCTAAGGTCAAACGGCAGGTTTGGTTCTCTCCCGTAAAACAACAGGAATGGGGAAAACCCTGTCGTGGCATGCGGAGTCGCGTTGTATTGTGACACCACTGCCTGCAGATGCTCTGGCCACCTATTCTTTTCCTCTGCCTCGAGGGTGGCCAGCAGACCGTGCAGGGTTCGATTGAACCGTTCCACCATGCCATTTCCCTGTGGGTGATATGCTGACGTCCTTATTTTCTTCACCCCAAAGGTGGCACAAGTTTGTCGGACCAATGCACTGCCAAAATTCCTTCCCTGATCGGTCAACAGTCGCTCAGGTGCACCCACTGCCAGGAAGATTCGATTCACCAGGATCTTTGCAATCGTCGAGGCTTTCTGGTCTTTGGTGGGAAAGGCCCAAGTGTAACGACTGTATATGTCAACCATTATCAGGACATTCTCCAATCCTTGCCGCTTGTCCAGCAAGGTGAAATCTGCGGCCAGTGTCTCTAATGGTTTGGCAGCTTCAATCGTCCCTACATGCAGTTGGGGTTTCGGCACTTCATCTTTTGCTACTCCACACCTCTCGCAGCTGGCTATGTAGTCTCGCACTGTTTCTCCCATGCCTGACCAGAACCCTCGCTCCTGCACCAGCGACAGGGTGCGATCTCGCCCCTGATGGCCAAACTCGTCGTGGCAGGCTCTAGTCAAAGCCTCCTGCAAGTTTGGAGTTAACACTGGCACCTCCCTCCATAGATTCTTCCCTTCGGGTCTTCTATGCCAAACAACATCTTCTCTTACTATCAGGGATTTCCTAGCTCGGTACATCTTGCGGAAATCATCATTTTGGAGCTCTACCTGTACCTCATCCTCCGGCAGCTCTCCCACCAACCATCTTCGCAGTTTTGTCATATAGTCCATGCCTTCTTGCTCCTTACGCAGCCCATCCATCGTCCACAGTTCCTTCCTTCCTGCCCCGTTCTCCTCTAGTACATGCATCGCTGTATACTCTTCTTCACTATCTTCCTCCTGTTCCGCCGGGATTCTAGATAGAGTATCCGCCACAATGTTGTTCTTCCCCGGCTTGTACTCTATAGTAAAGTTAAACTGCTCGAGATCCGCATTCCACCTACTTTCCACGGCACCTAGTTTAGCCTTCTCCCGGTGACTGAGTGGGTTGTTATCTGTATAGACTGTGAAATGTTTCCCTGCCAAATAATCCCTGAATTTATCCACGACTGCCCATTTGAGTGCTAACATCTCTAACTTACGAGAACTATAGTTGTTCATGTTACGTTCTGATTTCCTCAGGCCCCGACTCGCATAGCACACCGGATGCAGCCTGCCATCCTTCCGCTGGGACAGCACCGCACCTAGCCCACGAAAACTTGCATCTGTTTCTAATATAAACTCCTGAGTGAAATCTGGGCAAGCCAACACTGGTGTCTGCGTCACCTTGTCTTTCAGCTCCTCAAAAGCCTGTTGCTGTTCCTCTCTCCATTCACTATCTACCCGATCCTTAGATTTCCCATGCATCAACGCATGCAGTGGAGCAGCTATTTGGGCAAACCCTTTAACAAATTTCCTATAAAATGATGTGAACCCTACAAAAGACCGCACATCTTTCACCGTCTGAGGGACTGGCCAATCTCTTACTACCCTAATCTTCTCAGGATCAGCTGTGATGCCTTCAGCTGACACCTGATATCCTAAATAACTTACTTTTGAAGCCATTATTTCACACTTTTTAGGTTTAAATCTTAAGTTATTCTCCCTCATCCTGCAAAATAATTCCCTCAATCTGACTATATGTTGATCTATTGTACTTGAAAACACCATCACATCATCAAGGTATACAAGCAACGAGGAGAAGATCTTATCCCCTAAAATCCGCTCCATGTATCTCTGAAAGGTTCCCGGACTATTTGACAATCCCATAGGCAGTCGCCTGTACTCAAAGTGTCCGAAGCTTGTGCTGAAGGCAGTCTTTGGACGGTCTGAAGGTTTTACTTCTATCTGGTGATATCCCGCCGCCAGATCAAACGTTGAGAAAAACTGGGCCCCCGTCAGAGATTCTAGAGTTTCATTTATCCTAGGCAGAGGAAACGCATCGCGTACCGTGACCTTATTTAAGTCACGATAGTCAATGCACAACCTCAGCGTCCCGTCCTTTTTCCTCACTACTACAATGGCGGCAGAGTACGGACTCTCACTATGCTGAATTACTCCCTGATCTAACAGCTGGCTAATGTGCTGCTTCACCTCTGGTACCTGGTTTGGAGGGATCCTCCGATATGGCACCCTAACTGGCCTGTCTGTAGTCACTGGGATCTCATGCTGAACCCCAATAGCCTTTCCTATGGGCTGGCCCTCTTCTTCAAAAATATCACTAAACTCTTCTATTAAACACCTAACTGCACTCTCTTGTCCCTCATTCATTTCCTCCGTGTGCACTTTGACCTCCGTACGGGCATCCGGTTGCACTGTCCTCACATTCACCTCTTCACTGATGTCTTCCTCGACTTCCGTCCCCGAAGCCACTTTCCCAATCCGCCAATTGCCCCTCAAGCTCCTACGACTATCAGACAGATTTGCCACCAACACCTGGGTCATGCCTCTCACCACTCTTACAGCTGTCGGCAACACTATCACACCCTCAGGCATCCAACCTTCATCCTCTATTGTTAGAGGTTCAATCACTACTTCTTTGTTAGCTACCTGGCTTAATGAGGGAACACATACTGACAGCAACCGAGTACTCCGGGGAGGAATGGTTGGTCTTTCCTTCCTCTCTGTCATACAATACCCCAGGCTGATGGCCTCTATTGCACATAACTGCCTAACCTCATGCAAGCAATTTTCCCACTGAGCGGTGCTCCTGGTTTCCCTGCACAAGTGATACATGTGCGGCCAGATCTCCGCAACCTCCCCCAGCACATTCATCCCCAACAACCCGACATGAGATTGCCCCTTACCCTGGGTCTCAATCCCTGGACAAACCAACATCCCCACATCAGTGACTTCCACCCCACATACGACCATAGTGACCCGAATACACCCCACACACGGCACTGGAAACCCTGACGCCCCTTTTACCCTTATTCGAGTGGGCTGCAACACCACGCCTGCAGGCTCCAGCTCCCGACGGTAGAAAAGTTCATCAATTAGCGACACTTCTGCCCCAGTATCTGCTAAACCCCACATTTCACGACCCGCTACCAGCACCGAGACCTTAGGACACTCTGCTTTCAGCCTTAAGGTACCTTCTGTTGTGATTAAATTTGTCATGCGAACCACGCTTGACCATGGGTCCGCTCTCTCTTGGCTCATAACATCGCCGGTGGAATCTATTGGTGAGGCCAGGAACGGTTGGCGAGGACTGCCTGGCCTTGGCCATTTCCCGACCGCCAGTTCTGATTGTTATTTCCAACTCGATACTGGCCATTGGCCACGTATCCCCTTGGGACACTCTCTCCTGGTCTGGACCCGTTCGTGCAATTGAACCTGAAATGGCCCTCTTGTCCACACGCATAGCACCTCGGGGGAATCGAGCCTCCAGTCTGCGGCTCGTTCTCTCTTCCTTTAGTCAGCGGTACCTCCCTCAAAGCTTCTCGTTTTTGTTCCGCCTCTCTCAGCCCCGTGATCCACTCGTCTAGACTATGGTGAGGATACTTCTTGATCTCATCCACTAACCACATACGGCTTTGTTCCTCCTTGAGCCCCCGAGTGATTGCATCTCCCAACAGGGCCTTATCATATTTATGATCATGGTGGTTCAACTCATCGTTTAAATCTAGCATAGCGTCATAATATTCAAGAAGCGTTTCGTTGCTCCCTTGTTTCCGCGTCATCACCTTCTGAATGGCGTCGTACGTGGCCGTCGGTCCGCCATATTGCTGCTTCAAATAACAAGTTAACTCATCTACGGTTTCCCAGTCTCTGCGTGCGTTGTATACGCGATCTGCCGCAGGCCCCGCAAGATGCCTTATTATGAATTGGATTCGACTGACTTCGTCTCCGTCTAACAGCTTGAGGGTTCGGTCAACCTCTCTTAACCACTTTCCTACCTCTATTCCTGGCCTACCGTCGAACTTAGACATGGTCAACCCGGCCCCGAGACTAGTTCCCTCTCTACTATTGTGTCTCCTCATCTCCCACATTGTCTCATCGTGCTGTATTTTATACTGTGTCTTTACCCTATCTAGTGCATCCCCCAACAGAGCTATGTGTTGTTGGTGTTCCGTCTCTAACTGTTGCAATTGTGTGTGGTACTCCCCCCTTAACTGTTGTACATATACTCCATACTCCCCCCTGATTTGGTTCACCCATGCCTGACATTCCCCATTGATCTTCCCTTCTAACTGTTCCAATCGCTCCTGGTACTCACCCCGGATTTTCCCCTCTAGCTTCCCAATACGTTCCACGAACTCTTCTCTCAACTGCACCGTCAACCACAACAACCCCATTCCCACGGCGAGCATGAGTAGAGTTGGGGTCACACTCTCTACCGTTTCCATCCACTCCATGATTACGCTCATTATCCCAACCACAGAACTATCAGTCACGAAATAAATTTCTTCAAATTTATTGTTGCCTGAGGTTCTAATAATTTTTATATCATGTATAACTTTTATTCCCCAGAGTAGTGTTTTAAGTTCAAGTTAAGAGGTGCGCATACTGGTGTACCATTATTGGATTGTGTTTGTAGTGTTGGAGGGAATATAAGTGTCTAAATGTAACAGTGTGTCTCATTCATCCCAGTCACAGATGCTATCCTTCCACGGGTCACGGACAATTTATTTTGTTTAGTAGTTTTAAGTGTTCTTGTGCTGGTTCGGGATTTTTCTCAAAGGGGCGCTTCCACTGCCATTACCATCTATTAATTTTAAATAAACCCCAAGTCAAGTGAGAAATTAAAGTCCAGTAAATTCCGACCGGTTACAAAGAACACTTAAAACTACTAAACAAAATAAATTGTCCGTGACCCGTGGAAGGATAGCATCTGTGACTGGGATGAATGAGACACACTGTTACATTTAGACACTTATATTCCCTCCAACACTACAAACACAATCCAATAATGGTACACCAGTATGCGCACCTCTTAACTTGAACTTAAAACACTACTCTGGGGAATAAAAGTTATACATGATATAAAAATTATTAGAACCTCAGGCAACAATAAATTTGAAGTATTAAGAACTGTTCCGTGCACACATGAAACAGGCCTTAAAGGCTTTCACACAATAATATCAGTCACTTAGGTACCAAAAAAAGATATTAACTACTCTACAATGAATAGGCCTTAAGGGCACTCAACAAAATTATATGTCACTGAGGAATGGTAATAAAACATGAAATTAAATACTCTACAATGAATAGGCCTTAAGGGCACTCAACAAAATTATAGCACCCCAACGGATGCACACTTCCTAACCTAACCTAACCACTACTCTGGGGAACAAGGTTATACCTGAGATCAGAATTATGAAGAACAATCAGAGGCATTAAAAGAATCAAATCACAGTATCACTCTGGTTCCACTTGATGGCACAAACATTCAAAACAATATTATCAAAATTATCTAGAAACTATTAAATTACACCCGTAATAAGGGAGGGAAAATGTTCCTCCAGGTATCTCCTAGAGACCTAGACTCACGGTCTCAGTGTGTGACCATTAGTCTACTCAGATAGCCTCAGTGTACTCCCAGTGCGTCCATAAAGCGGACGGGAGTGAGCCAATCAGACCTTGTACAGTTGAGAGAAGCTTTAGCGTCCCGTGTCGTTTAGTTGTCGGGAGCACTCGTTCACTCAAGAGATCCTTTGCTACCCCGCTAAACAGTGACAGGCCTACTTTGATCGGTCCAATGGCGACAATCGCCACCCTCAATCCTCAACGGCAGTCTCAAACGGCAGTCAATCTCAGGTCAACTCCAGTCAACTTCAGTCAAGTGGGTTCTCACGGAAACCCTGAAATGAACTCACTGTTAGCTCTAGTTTACTTTATCACTGCCCTATCTAACCCTGTCTGAGATCGAATGAGACTTACTTGTTATACTGCAATATTTCAGCACAGGTGACTTGGCCACGTGACTATTTCTGGGACAGACGCGCAGAGACGTCTTGTTTGTGTGAGTGCTATCCGGGACTGAGAGAGAGGCCGCTTCGTGTCCTCTCAAGGCGTTAGCTTAGGCCTACGTGACCTATTTTCCGCCTAACTAATAACTCCTTGGGACACCCTTTAACATTATTCAGACTGCTAAACGATCTATAATAATTTCAAATTCAATAATAGTCCCTTAACTTCATGAATCGCATCATTATTAATCCGGTAAATTACATTTAATATCATATAGGCCTAGTTCCGCAATCTCCCACTATGTGCGGGGAGCGCTCTCTTCCGTCAGACGACCTTGAACGCTCAGTACCGCTAATGGCGGGGCATTCGAAATTACTCTGAAATTTCTGAATATTACAATTATATATATATATATATATATATATATATATATATATATATATATATATATATATGTAGTGATGGTTTGTCAGACCACAGCTTACATGGCGAGGAAAGCCAGACTTGACCCGACATTAGGGAGGTCAAAAGTATAGGGTATCTCTTGCGGCTGACCAGGGTTACAAATCAACTAGCTCCCCTCCCATGTGACATGTCACCACAACAGACATGTAAGAAGGCACCAGCCGACTCTCTTCCAATATACAATAACCTACTCTCTGAACAAAGGCCGGACCTGACCTCACATTAGCCAGGTCAAATGTAACCCTCGGAGCCCAACTCAAGGGGCCACAAATCAACCAGGGCCTCTCATGTCACACGGCCCCACCTGATGACTTCTCCAGAAAGTACATCTTACATCTCAGAACTCCAGTCTGACCCGACATTAGGGAGGTCAAGTGTAGGGAAACTCTCACGGTTGCTCTCCCAATATACCCACGGCCCCACCTGATGACTTTCCCAGATAGTTTCTGAAAAGTCCAGGCCTGACCTCACATTGGCCAGGTCAAATGTAAGGAGACCCTTCGCCGCCCCCCCCCCCCCCGACCAGCTGAACCTGACGGCTCGCATCCCAATATATAGGACGTCCTAGTCCTCCCTCAGGGGAATTTGGCAGAGTCAGAGAGAGAGACACACAGGGATCGGAGGAGGAGGTCCACCACAGCCGAGTCCCGCTCACGGGAGGAGAGTCGTGCAGGACTTCCCTCCCCGACTTCCCTCCGGTGTCCCAGCTAAGCAGTCGCCCTCCCGACACCAGTGTCCCAGCTAAGCAGTCGCCCTCCCGACACCAGTGTCCCAGCTAAGCAGTCGCCCTCCCGACACCAGTGTCCCAGCTAAGCAGTCGCCCTCCCGACACCAGTGTCCCAGCTAAGCAGTCGCCCCCCCCGACACCAGTGTCCCAGCTAAGCAGTCGCCCTCCCGACACCAGTGTTCCAGCTGAGCAGTCTCCCTGCTAGGCCTCCCCTAGGTCACGTGAGTGTTTGTCAGAGCTTTCCATGGGATGAGTTACCTACGTGGGAAGTGTATTCATTTCATGTTCGTGTCCGAGAATCAGTGTCTAGTAACGTAATAATGACCTAGTAACTTCAATAGAAGGTGTTATTAATGTGTCCATGTCATGTTCGTAATTAATAAAGAGTTGTAACGAAGCAGTGTTTGACAAGTCGCCTTTAAGAACGTAATAGATGTGTATTGACGTATAAGATACGATAAGTGTACGATAAGTGTAAATAGCTATCACGGCCACGCTACCAATACTCCTCTCTATTTATGTCTATATCTTCTACTCTTAAATCTATGTATCATTACACACATATATATATATATATATATATATATATATATATATATATATAT
>CAUDMG010003486.1:0-390000 GCA_958450375.1 Homarus gammarus
GAGGAGGGAATTACCACTTGATGTATTTCAGACCATTTGTCTAGATGGGCAAGCTCAGGGGGCCTATAGGCCCTCCTCAAAACCCCTTCCTGATAATAAAAACACGCAATGGTGTTAAAATCTTTACCCTCAACTGCTGCATGATGAAGTTTATTCAAAGATGGATCAGAATGTTGGGCTTTAATGAGCTCATTCTTACTAATGGTCTTATTGTACAGATCTTCTGTGGGTAGGAAGATATTGGAGATGGTTTTAGATGAAGAGGGCCCATTTCGCACACTCTGTGACCGGGTGACAGCACAAGATGGGAAAAGATGAGGAATAGTTTCTTTAAGGTCAGTGGTGGAGTTGACAGGTAAGGGAGAGTCGACTGTCTTTATGTTGGGAACCACTAGATCTCCTACCAAGTCATTACCCAATAATAAATGAATGCCACACACAGTCATTGGGTCTTTCCTAATGGCTATTTGCACTTCCCCAGTAACCAAGGGACATTGGAGGTGCACTTTAGCTAAAGGATAGGAGGAATGGGATGAGAGATCTGAAATTAAAACACTCATTAGTAAATGCGGTAGATATATCAGGAATGACGTTAAACAGGAGGATAGATTGTGCTGCGCCCGTATCACGTAGTATACAAATAGGGAAAGAACGAGACCCCTCTATGATTGAAATTTTTCCCTCATAGGTGAATGAAGAGAAGAGATCCTCATGGGGCCTTTCCACATTGGTGGTTGCTATTGGTTTGGATTTGGGATCCAGGGAACTACTTTTAGCAATTCGACGTTTTGGGTGTTTACAAGTCTGGATGGTATGGCCTGGGTTTTTACAGTATGAACAAGTAAACGTGGTTGCATCAGGGGGGGTAGGTGTGGGACCTTTCGACCTAACACTCACGCCCCCAAGGTTATCATCAGAGGAGGACCTAACATGTCGGGAAGTACCACGTTCTCTACTGCCCAGTGACTCCACCAGCAAGGCGTACGCACAGGCCAGCTCAGCGGCACGCCCTAAATTAACCTCTCCACGCTCCTCCACATGCTTCAAGATGTGAAATGGTATCTTGCTCTTCCACTCCTCCAGGACTACAAAATTTAACAAATCCTGAAATGTGGAGGTCTCTGTAGCCTCTAACCACTTCTTGAAAAACCTAAGCTTTTCTTGAGAAAACTCAACAAAGGTGTGTGAAAATGGTTTGGCGTGATAGCATAAGAGGTGAGGATATTCTTTTTTACGTTATCATAGTCATCAGTCTGGTCAAAACAGTTATAAACTCTACGAGCCTTACCACATAATTTAGGAACTAACACCGACACCCACTGGTCCTTGGGTCACTCATTCTTCCCGGCTATTTTCTCAAAAATCCTAAATGACCCGTCCATATCGGATTCATCAAACCCAGGAACAAGGGTAGAAACATTAGCAGGGTTAAAAGCAGCTAGTTTCTCTCTTAATGCCACTTCTTTTGATTTAAACTCCGATGTTAAGGTGGCTTCTATCTCTCTCACCTGTAGTTCTTTCAGTCTAACCTCCTGCTCCAACTTGGCCTGTTCTAACTTGGCCTGTTCCAACTTTTCCTCCTGCTCCAACTTGGCCTGTTCCAACTTGGCCTGTTCCAACTTTTCCCCATGCTCCAACTCGAGTTCTTTCATTTTGATTTGGAACTCGAACCTAGCTCGTTCTAGTTCCAAGGCGTCTACTCTTTGTGCCTTTTCTTGAGGGCTAGCCGGACCTGAGGCAACTTCTGAGTGAGGAGGGGTGGTGGATAGTGGTTGAAGTTTCTTGGACATGGGCGTTAATCGGTCAACAGCGGATTCTTTAAAAACTTCTTGTTGAACCATCATTTCAATTACATGGGATATTGTAATAGTTGGCTATTTCTTTCCATTCTTTCTTCAGGATATTAACACGTAATTTAGCTATGGAAGGATTTTCAATAAAATCCTGGAGATCAAAACCTGAGGTGGCCATTGTTTAGAAAACTTGGATAAATTAACTAATGGTCAAAAGATAAGATAAGTGGATTACCCTAGAAAATATCACGGCAGTGGATAACCAGAAAGTCCCGGAAACTAACCAAGTTATACCTAGGGAAATTACACTTATGAATATTGTTCTTCTGATAAGATCCTTATATAAGGATAAGAGACTTGAAAGAGGAAGGGCGTATTACGGCATTAATATAAATATCCGGATTAACAACCCTGAGTAAAGAGGAAGGGCGTATTACGACATTTATATAAAGATCCGGATAAACAACCCTGAGATACTTGAAAGAGGAAGGGCGTATTACGGCATTTATAAAAAGATCCGGACTAACAACCCTTGAGTTTGGTATGATTGACCCCGAATGAGATAATGAGAAGAACAATAATGGAGGCTTTATAATTATGGGGTCCTGGTAGAGCGGGGCATCCTAAGATATCACTTCACCCTAAACTAGTGACTATGGAACAGCCTACTCTGGAGTGAGGGTACGGCATTAAACAGATCCGGATTCTTCCCTACACTCGATAAGACTTACTACACGACTGCCACGTGTAAGAACAGGTAAGCCTTATGACACTTGGAACCTAATATCCTACGTCTGTCACTCTTATTGTACGATAATACCAATATATGCACACACATATGAAGGAAACTTTAAACCACCGTAAAGCAATTGTGAACAGAAGTGACTGGGAGGAATAATTAACAAGGAGTTACAAGGGAGGAAGGAATATGGCACTTAATGTTGCGTCCTGTCACGGTCGCCATTTGTTACGAGTTGGGGATTTAGTATATAGTTAAAAGTCTACCCAGATCCCAACAGGCAACAACAAAAAAAAAAAAGAAAGACAATCGGACTATAAAAGGGTAGACAAAGGATGCGAGTTTTTGTTGTGTATAATAAAGTACCATAAATTCCTTAACAAAATATTCAGCTTTCTATAATTTACCCTTAACCATACTTTACCTAAAAATTAACGGTATATACATATTTATACAACATAAACAATTTTTGAAGCAAGTGGACGTGGGGGAGGCAATACAAGATTGCAAATACTTAAGTGAGGAGCTGAGATGACTGACGACCAAGGCTGAGTATTGTAGAAGACGGTAGGTAGTCACTGTGCCGTAGGTTTCCAGGATAGGTGATCCTGTGGTCACTTCCCAGAGTGAACTGAACTCTCCTCGAACTCGAGCTGACAAAGAAGATTTGGAGGAGGTGACGCAACAACCAGGATATGGAGAAGGGAAACCCAGGAGTGGTAACTAAGACGAGTCATACTCGTGTTTCGTCCCTAGATGGCGTTGCTCGTGGTGCTGGGTAGGTAGATCAAGACAATAGATGGCGTGGTTCGTAGTGCTGGGTAGGTAGATCATGACAATTGGTGGCGGGGTTCGTAAGACACACCTTTGTTGAGTTTGCTCAAGAAAAACTTCGGTTTTTCAAGAAGTGGTTAGAGGCTACAGAGACCTCCACATTTCAGGATTTGTTAAACTTGGTAGTCCTGGAGGAGTGGAAGAGCAAGATACCATTTCACATCTTGAAGCATGTGGAGGAGCGTGGAGAGGTTAATTTAGGGCGTGCGGCTGAGCTGGCCTGTGCGTACGCCTTGCTGGTGGAGTCACTGGGCAATAGGGAACGTGATACTTTCCGGCATCTTAGGTCCTCCTCTGATGATAACCTTAGGGACGTGAGTGATAGGTCGACAGGTCCCACACCTCCCCCCTCCCCCTGATGCAACCAAGTTTTATTGTTCTTACTGTAAAAAACCAGGCTATACGATCCAGTCTTGTAAACACCCAAAGTGTCGAACTTCTAAAAGTAGTTCCCTGGATCTCAAATTCAAACCAATAGCAACCACCAATGTGGAAAGGCCCCATGAGGATCTCTTCTCTTCATTCACCTATGAGGGAAAAATTTCAATCATAAAGGGGTCTCGTTCTTTCCCTATTCGTATACTACGTGATACGGGCGCAGCACAATCTATCCTCCTGCTTAACGTCATTCCTGATATATCTACTGCATTTACTAATGAGAGTGTTCAAATTTCAGATCTCTCATCCCATTCTTCCTATCCCTTAGCTAAAGTGCACCTCCAATGTCCCTTGATTACTGGGGAAGTGCAAATAGCCATTAGGAAAGATCCAATGCCTGTGAGTGGCATTCATTTATTATTGGGTAATGACTTGGTAGGAGATCTAGTGGTTCCCAACATAAAGACAGTCGACTCTCCCTTACCTGTCAACTCCACCACTGACCTTGAAGAAACTATTCCTCACCTTTTCCCATCTTGTGCTGTCACCCGGTCACAGAGCGTGCGAAATGGGCCCTCTTCATCTAAAACCACCTCCAATATCTTCCTACCCACAGAAGATCTGTACAATAAGACCATTAGTAAGGATGAGCTCATTAAAGCCCAACAATCTGATCCATCTTTGAATAAACTTCATCATGCGGCAGTTGAGGGTAAAGATTTTAACACCCTTCCTTGTTTTTATTATTAGGAAGGGGTTTTGATAAGGGCCTATAGACCCCCTGAGCTTGCCCATCTAGACACGTGGTCTGAAATACATCAAGTGGTAATTCCCTCCTCTGTCAGACCAGCATTAATTGCCCTTGCCCATGATGGTATTTCAGGACATATGGGAATCCTGAAAACATATAAAAAGCTCCTCCAACACTATTACTGGCCTGGACTTAGGAAGGATGTGTCAAAGTACCTAAAATCTTGTCATATTTGTCAAATGGTAGGAAATCCAAATGAAAATATACCAGCAGCTCCCATTTAGCCCATCCCAGTATTTTCTACACCATTTGAAAGGATTGTTGTGGATTGTGTGGGCCCATTACCAAAGACTAGGAAGGGAAATCAATTCCTGCTCACAGTTATGGATACCAGTACACGTTATCCTGAGGCTTTTCCCCTTAAAAGCATCACTTCAAAAAATGTAATCAAACCTCTTTTGCACCTTTTCACTTCAGTGGGCATTCCTAAAGAGATCCAATCCGATCAGGGCACCAATTTTACAAGCAATCTTTTCAAACAGGTGATGAAAGACCTCAGTGTGGACCATTGTACATCTTCGGCTTACCACCCACAATCCCAAGGTTGCTTGGAACGGTTCCATCAAACTTTCAAATCAATGCTAGGCTCTCCCCTTAAAAGTAAGTTTACTGGCCCCTATATATTTGCTAATAAACTATCTCCCCTCAACTATATAGTCCATACTCCTGATCGCAGAAAAGATTCACAACTTGTTCACATTAATCTCATGAAACTTTACCATTCCAGGCAGTCAGAGGAAGACATCCCAGAGGCTATAAGCCTACCTGTATTGCATAAGGCTTTGTCAGGGCCGGAGCCGGAGACAGATGACATGGACCTATTGGAGAATTTAGACTTCCCTCTACCTAAAGAAAACCCTGCTAACAGTCACATACTCAACAACTTGGATGAGTATTTTTCTGTTCTGAATCCATCTCAAGCAAAAGATCTCACTAAGTTATTATCAACATTTCCTAAAGTCACGTCAAACCTCCCAGGGTTTTGCAATATACTTAAACATGATAATAAGCTAATCTCAGATGATGTACAACCCATTAGGCAATCAGCATATCGGCTAAATACACAAAAAAGAGAGATTATGAAAAAGGAGGTAGATTTTTTGTTAAAACATATCTTAGCTGAGCCTAGTACCTCCCCCTGGGCTTCACCTTGCCTTTTCATAACAAAACCCGACAGCAGTTTTCGTTTCTGTACCGATTATCGTAAAGTGAACCAGGTCACTGTCTCGGACTCCTACCCTTTACCTTTGATTGAGGATATAATAGACAGCATAGGCTGTGCAAAATTTATAACTACGGTGGACTTATTGAAAGGATATTATCAAGTGGGACTCACGGATAGGGCAAGAATAATCTCAGCATTTATAACTCCATTTGGTCTTTTTCAATATTTGGTTATGGCGTTTGGCTTTTCTAATGCTCCGGCCACATTCCAGAGGGCAATCAATTACCTGATTCAGGACCTAGATGGGACATTCGCCACCCTGGATGACCTGGTGGTGGTGTCGGACGGCTGGGACGAACATCTGGTGCGTTTGGAGATACTGTTCGCACGACTGCAAGAGACTGGATTCACCATAAACATGGCTAAATCTGCTTTTGGCCGGGCCTCAGTGACTTACCTGGGACATATCGTTGGGCATGGTATGGTGAGACCCAAGGACGCAAACGTTAAAGCCATCTTGTCCTTCCCCACTCCAAGGACGAGGAAGGAACTCATGCGCTTCCTGGGGATGTGCAGCTACTACCGTCGGTTCTGCAGTAACTTCTCCAGCGTGGCCGGACCCCTCACAGACCTTACCAGTTCTGCGGTCCCTTACATCTGGAACCAGAGCTGCGACCAGTCTTTCCACTGCCTCAAAGCCTTCCTTGCCTCCAAGCCTGTAGTCCACCCCCGTGACTACACCTTGCCCTTCCATCTGCAAATCGACGCTAGCAGTGTCGGAGTGGGGGCTGTGCTCCTACATCGCGACCCAACCACCGATGTCCTTCAATACTCAGCCTTACTCGTGAGACACCTCCGCACCGCACTTGAGTATTTTATGTTACCTCCCACCTCCACTTGCTTCAGATTGTTGTATGTTGTATAAATATGTATATACTGTTAAGCCAATGTTGTGTATATTTAGGTTAAGTATGGTTAAGGGTAAATTTTAGAAAGCTGAATATTTTGTTAAGTAATTTATGGTACTTAATTATACACAACAAAAATTCGCATCCTTTGTCTACCCTTTTATAGTCGGATTGTCTTTGTTTGTTTAAGTTTTTTTGTTGTTTTTGCCTGTTGGGATCTGGGTAGACTTTTAACTATATTCTAAATCCCAAACTCGAAGCAATATATATATATATATATATATATATATATATATATATATATATATATATATATATATATATATATATATATATATATATATATATATTAGGGTGTGTCAATTTTGTCAACATGTTAAAAATCAAATTTGGTAGTCAAAATATTGTGCCTCTTTATGTCTAAACTTGAGATTAGCAAACAAAAATGAATTGAAATAACCCTCACCTACATCAATTATACCTTAAAGTTTCAAATATCAGTATTTCAACAAATTAATGAGACTTGATTAGAATTATTCACTTGATATTAACTAATCTCATGTAAGCATATGGATTATGGAGCATTTTATGGTTCTATAGCTTGTGTACAATATGCATGTCAGAACATGAACATGAACAGGCTCTCCGTGTGGGACAGTTTAATTCTTGTTTTGACTTGTACCAAGTGTGAGGATAAGGCGCCCGGCTCACTCTCCTTCTAGATATCATAGACGGTGGTTTGCTCTCATTGCACTTGCACCTACTCTACCAGACGAATTCTACATTTTAATTATTGTAAGTAGGGCATATTGATTGTCGCAGTTACTTATATCATTGTATACAACATTATGTTCTAAGAAATTATTATGTTATTTCTGTTACAGCATTTTTGATAAACAAATTGATATTTTTTGAAACAACAATTGAATTATGAAACATTGAAATATTTTTCTATTTGTCAGATAGTGTGAAGATGTCAAAATTGAAGACAAGAAGTCAGTTGTCAACCCACTTGAGCCTGCTAGTTGGTAAAGGGAAGGAGCTTCCTGTATCAGAACTTCCAACAGTGAGAGACATGCTAAGATTAGGGTTACTCCTTCGAGAAAAAAATGCAAAGGACAGAAGGAACTATACAGATAAAGAACTCATAAATGACATGATAGTCCCTCTTCTGCATCAATGGACAAAAGCTAATGCACTATTCAAACCACCTGTGATTAATCAGTGTCGAACTATTGAGCTAAAACTAACGAAATTATGGCACAAAGCAGTTGAAACATCACTTGGTAAAGGAAACTTGGCCAGGAAAAATGAATTTCTGCACACACTTGATACTCTGTTTGACATTTTGACCTGCAAGTGCTCCATACAATTATGTTCTGAATCCAACTGTTCTCACTCAGGTAAGAGAGAAAATAATTCCCACATTGATTGTGGTTGTCCTCGTGAAAAGAAGATCCCTGTTTTAGAGCTTGAATTTATAAAGGCACAGAGGACAAAGGCAGAAGGCCAAGGAAGTATGCAAATGGGTTCAATAGATTATTCAGAAACAAAGAAGCAGATTGCTAATGCCAAGAAGAGAGAACAAATCCGAGAGAGGGAACAAAAGAAGAAAATGAAGAGTGAAGAAGCCATCCAAAGAGAGGAAGAGCTGTGTCAAGATGTTTATCACTTCTTTGATAGTTCTTCTGATGAACAGGAAGCAACATCAGATGATAGTTCCAAAGAGCCATCTGAACCTTTACCAAAGAAAATGAAATACAACACAAGAAATATTTCAAACATTGCTTTAGCTAGTATTCGCCACCATGCTGGACTTCGTGAGGCTGCAGAAATTGCAACTGCCGCTTGGATAGATGCAGGCCTCATCAGCCGAGAGGATGTATCTTTGGTGATAGATCATAATAAAATTAGAAGAGCACAAGAAGAAATAATGAAGGAAATATCTGATCAGCATGAAAAAGACTTAAGCGAGGGAGGGCTCTCCTGTCTTTTGTTTGATGGAAGAATAGATGACACAAAAGTTTTGCTAGAAGTAGAGGGAGTGAACAGAAAGTTTCCAGGTCTCATCAAAGAAGAACACTACTCTGTCTGTTCTGAGCCTGGTGGTCGGTTTTTGTTTCACTTTGCTCCCGAAACTGAAGTAGAAGGGAAGAAACATGCAGAGGTCATTGCTGATCATATTTTATGTTGGGTTCAGGAGAGAGGACTTGGCAGTTCACTGCAGGCTGTTGGTGGAGATTCAACTGCAGTGAACACCGGATGGCAGGGGGGTGTAATGACGCATTTAGAGAAAAAACTAGGAAGAAGACTTGTTTGGATTGTATGTGATTTACATACAGGCGAGCTACCTCTTCGTCATCTCATCCAGGAACTTGATGGTCCTACAAAGAGCAACAACAAGTGGTCAGGTCCCCTTGGCATCATGCTGGATGAAGCAACACAACTAGAAATAAATACAACCTTTCCAAAGGTCGAAGTTGGCCCTCCCCTTCCGGCGTTGTCTGAAGGAGTCATCAAAGATCTCAGCACAGATCAATCCTATGCTTATCGTATTGCCCAAGCAATAAGATCAGGAGAAGTGCCTCAGTCATTGGCTCTCTTGGAGATTGGACCTGTCAGTCACAGCCGTTGGTTAACTACAGCTCTTCGTTTCTGCAGGATTTGGATTTCCAAACACGAATTGAAGGGCAAAGTGCTGAAGAATTTGAGTTTAATTGTTGAATTTATTATTGGAGTTTATCTTCCCCAGTGGTTTAGTGTGAAACTTAATCCTATGTGGGTGGATGGGCCCAATCACCTTTTGTTTCAATTGCAGCTAGTAAGAACACAGAGGAAGGTAGTGAGGGACATCGTGTTACCTGTGGCAAGAAGGTCCGCTTGGTATGCTCGATCAGAAGCAGTTTTGCAAGCAATGCTTTGCAGTCAATGTACCAATCTCCGAACCGAGGCTGTAGAAGTCATTCTAAAGATTAGAGGAACGCTAATAGATGACGACCAGTTGGGAGACTGTTCGTTTCATTCAAGAAAAGTTCCCCCAATAAACGTCAATGCCACCAAATTGTCAGAATTGGTTGACTTGAGTTTGGAAGTCTTAGAGCCACCATTGACAACAAGTCTAACTAGCCAAGAATTGAGAAACCTTAAAGAGACTCCAATGCAGGTGCCGAAGTGGCCTTCCCACACTCAAAGTGTGGAGAGATGTGTGAAAATGGTCACAGAAGCAGCGGGCCATGTTTACAGCCACGAGAGGCGAGAAGGTTACATCAAAGCACAAATAGCAAGCAGACTACTGATGACAAGAAACCAAAGCAAAGAGAGTATGAAGGCATTGGTTACTTTCAAATAGACTACGGATAATAAAATATAATAATTTGAAACTTGAAACAGTAACATGTGTGCAAACGCTGGTTATGTTATAAATTCACAAATATGTACATTTAAAAATCCATTTGATGTAGGTAGGACTTATTATAAAAAAAAATTTATGCCAGAATATTGTTTTGCATGCTTAAAGACTACAATAAATTGCTACCAAATTACTCGATTTTCAATTTAGCCAGTTCACCCCCTAAATTGACACACCCTAATATATATATGCGTTAGGACGCTACGCAGTGAACACTTGATCGCTTCTTATAATTTTAAGCCCCACAAATCAGAAGTTGTATAATACCACCCTCTTTGAGGTGTTTCACACTTTGTTGAATTTCACTCAACACAAACCTGGAAAATATTCCCCTACATTCACAGGGACCACGTGGTTCGGCGTTCAATGAGTGTTGGAGCTGAGTTATTCAGTGTTGGGTTTGTTCTCTGTATTTGAAACAGGTGTAACTTATGGTTGGTCACTTGGCTCCCTTCCTCTGACCCAGTTGGTCATCTGCTACCTCTTTATATTCATGGTCACGTTGGTGTGAACTGCTGCACTCCTTGCCTTGTATGTCAGCACACCAGCTAGGACACTGTTAGCTCTAGCCTCTGTGCTTTTCCTTGATTCTCTGTGAAATTGTTGATAAGACACCAATTTACCACCTGTGCCGTGTGTATATACAAGACCCTACGTTGGCATCCAGTGTCTATATGAATCGGCTACTTGTGCAATTAACCAGGCCTTTCACATATATTCATTATTTGGGTTTTAGTAACGAAAACCAAACGGTAGTTCCTTGTTTTATTATAAAAGGATTGTATATATAATTCCTGAGTGTAGATCGACCGTAAGTTCCACTGTATAGGAGTGAATGAGAAAGGGATGGCGTTTATGTATTATAAATGTTAAGTCACATCCTTACGATATAACTTTCTGTGAGCGACTAAGGAGTAAGGACCTCACAGATATGCTGACGATGGGTCTCTCCCTCCTGGGTGAGTTGCCCTCTCACGTGTACAACTCATGTCTTACTCATAGACAGTGGAAAGTTACAGGGTAGTGAATCTGAATATAATATCAGATGTATTGACCCATTTATATAATATGTTCTGTTGATGAGACAGGGGCCCATTACATCGCTCGGTCACCTACCAGCCGAGCTCCCTGAGGCCTAAATAACTCACAGAGTACAGTACATCCACGACAACCCTAACCATGTTATAAACAGATATGTAGACACTAAGCTGGGGATTCTACTACTGTAGGGATATTAGCTACTACAGGGGACCTAGACTTTAGTGTCGTACGGGTTAGTATGTTATGAATAATGTTGAATTTGGATGACACTGCCCTGTAATAACAGAACAGGAACATAATTGCCAGAATTAACAAAATAGAGGGAATTGTAAGACTTGGTAGTTCAAATTCCCGTGATAGGTAAAATGGCAAGCTATTTTTCAAATCAGCAAAATGTGTCTCGTTCAAGAAAGCTAAAACTTTTAATTTCTCTGATACTATTTGAATATCCTTAATAGTGAAATTCATTACAGGAAGTTGAATTAAAGCAGACTTGAGTTTTAGATTTAAAGCAAAATGCTGATGAGTAGGCAAGGTCCGTAATGTACTACAAGTGATTTCACAGTAATCAGGAGCCTTGTAATGCCCTTTCACAACTAGCTGCTTAACACCATCATGGCATTTTAAAATGACAGTAGTGAGATTTGGAAAGAACAAATACTGCACATTGTGAAGATGAGCGTGGAACACAGCCTTTAGACTAACTGGCCTATAACTGCATTGCACTAGCACTATGCGTACATTTGGTTGTATGAGTGCCAATTCACATATTCCCTCTGCAGCAGGAATAAATGCGAACTTGTAGGCTGGACATACGTGTAGGTGTAGATAAGACGACTTACACCGTGACAGTACCTCAGAATCCTCTATTGATAACAAAGAATACTCTTCATCTACTAAGAAAAGTTCTTTAGGCCTATCCAGGGTATACAGTGTGTCGTTCACAAACCAGGGGAAGGGTTCTAAATGCCATGCATTAAACTCATGTTGCCCTCGCATAGGAATGTGGATCAGAATTGCATTGTGCATGAGGGTTGACTCCAACAGTGGGTAATAATAGTGAACCTCATTGTCATTAAAAATAGGAGTTAAATGATACTGCAACTTGGCTATTTTTAAAGCTTCAAGAAGCGTCTGCACAGGCACAAGCTTCGCGTCCACACGTCCTATCCCGGCATCTACAATGCTGTCTATTAGTTCATTTTTAGAGGTTACAATTTTATGAACTGAAATTTCAGCAGCATGCAAATATTCTGTGAAATAAAGGAGCCATTCTAATGTCGGGATTGCTTTCTGTAACCTAGTAACACTCCTCAAAACTTGGTTAGACTCCACCATGATTGCATTAACCTTTGATTCTAGAGCAGTAATCGTGTGAAAGGTTTGAGAAATAACACGATTCTGTTGAGATACAGCCTGAACGACAACGTTCATTCGGTCCCCCAATTTAGCTACATCATCGGCCGTTGCCGTGCCAAACAAGGCGCTTTGGATGAGACACACAAAATTAATGAGACCCCTTTTTTTTTCGTTCCTGAGAATGCACTTCTTGAGCAAGATTCGCTTGAGACGCAGGTAGATTTTTCCCAACATCGACGAGAAACTCGCGAAGGTTTTGGAGACGAAAGTGTAGAAGGTCTATAGTTTGTGAAACTATTGTCGAATTCTTAGAAGCTGTGCTGAGACCATGAAGGATGTCCAATGCTGATTGTAGTTGGCCGTCGACATTTTCCATCTGACGCGGAAGTTGGAGTAGTGGATGTAGTTCATACCTGGTTTGAGGACTGAAGTGGACATGTCTGTCAACACAACGGTGCCACAACAGAGTAGAAGCAACACACTGAAGATCCAAGCCATTCTGTAAGGAATTACAAACGATTTAACGTCTACTCGCAGAACGAAGTTTCATACAGTAGTCATTTGGGACACTCTGCTTCTGGACAATCTGTAAGGATGCATCAATCACATCATCATCATCTGGAGGTAATACATTTATCTGGGTCTTCTTCAGACGATCCGCGTGCACGACATCTGCAATCTGTGCATTAGGCTTCCAAATTTTGAATTTGTTGCCTGATTCTTTTGAGATTATGCGGAATGGACCAGAAAATTTTGCCGAAAGTTTGGAGTTCCTTTCAGGTTCTTTTAACATAACAGCGTCCCCAACGTTTAATACGACAGGTTTAGCTTGTTTATGTTGTTTGATGATCATTTCGGCGCGTGACGCCGCTAGATGTGATCGTACTTGGGCATGAATATCTGTAAAGACATGAATTTGTTTTGCCGCGAAATCATCCGTATTATATACCGGGTATGGCGCATCTGTAAGGATGTCGTAAGGCAGACGTTTATCTGTACCATAGACAATGTAGTAGGGTGTTTTGCCCGTAGAGCTATTAACTGACCCATTTATAGACGCTGCAACCTGCGGTAACCAATCCTCCCATGCGTATTGAAAACCACTGACAATTGGACGCAGTATTTCTAGGATTTTACGATTGGTTCTCTCAACAAGGCTATTAGCCTGTGGATGATAAGCTGTCATAAAAGTTTGTTTAATACCATATTGTGCACATATATGCGCTACTAGCTGATTCTTGAACTCTGTGCCATTGTCAGAGAGCAGAACTTTAGGCTTAGTATATGGACATATAAGATTCATCACTAATGCATAGGCTACTGCTTCGGCCGTTTTGCTTTTTAGTGGGACCAAGACCACGAACCTTGAAAAATGATCCACACACACTAAGACGTAGGCTGATCCCTGATGACTCATTGGGAGTTGTAACAAGTCAATAGCGACTGTGTCAAACGGACGGTCTGGTGTAGGATATTGTAGAATCGGGGCTGGTGATCCTGTTGAACCTTTATGTTGAGCACATGCCAAACAATTAGCTATGTGTAATTCTATGTCTTTCTTCATAGTGTTCCAGAAATACTTCTTTCGTAAATCCGCTAAGCATTTATCACGACCTTGGTGACCTGCCTGTGGGACATCATGGAACAATGTCATTACTGCTTTGCACAACGTGTCAGGTACGACTATTTGAGACACATTACCCTCAGGTGATTTTCTCGTCCTATGGAGTATGTTATGTCGTAATTCAAACTGACTTAAGGGACGAATTAATTTGGGGAGTTTAATATCCTCACCCGATTCTAGAGCAAAAATAACAGCTGACCAATATGGGTCGCGTCGTTGCTCATCTTTCAGTTGCGAAAGAGTGAATGTTGATACAGGCATAACTGGTGCTATATTTCTTGACAGAGCGTCGGCGACAACATTCGCCCTCCCAGGTAAATACCTAAATTCGGGGTCAAACTCTTGAATTGTCAGATACCAGCGTGCTAATCTGCCTGATAAGTTTCTGCCATGGAACAGTTCGATGACTCCCGCATGATTAGTAAAAACAGTTATCTTGTAGCCAAAGATAATGTCTTTGAACTTCTTAAGTGCCCAAACAACGGGTAACGTTTCTAAATGCGTCACCGAATAACGTGTTTCAGCATCAATTAAGTTGCGACTTGCAAATGCTTTCACTCTAAACTTCCTACGCGTATCCTCTTGCATGAGGACTGCTCCGACTCCAATTCCGGAAGCGTCAGTACAGAGAGTGAAAAGTTGAGTGTAGTCTGGGAATGCTAGAACCGGGGCATTGGTAAGCGCTGTCTTCAATGCCGTAAAACTATCTTCGTGTTCAGCGTCCCATATAAACATTGCATCTTTTTTGAGCAACCTTGTTAGGGGCGATGCTAATGTTGCATAGTTCTTAATAAAGGAACGATAATATCCAGATAAGCCAAGAAAGCTACGCACATGATCATTTGAGGTAGGACGCGGGAACTGAGATACAGCTTTGACTTTATCATTAACTGTATGTATGCCTTCACCGTCAACTACATGACCAAGGAAATGGATTCTGGATTTTAAAAACTCACACTTCGAGAGTTTTATTTTGAGGCCTGCTGTGGAAAGTTTGTCCAACACTTCACGCAGTTTAATCAGATGGGAATCGACGTCCTTACTGACTACTATAAGATCATCCAAATAAGCGCATACTGTGGTACCAATCAATCTGGCAAACAGGGTGTTGATCATTCTTTGAAATGTTAGTGGGGCATTTCTGAGACCAAATGGCATTCGTAGAAACTCAAAGTGGCCTAGAGGCGTGCTAAATGCCGTGATTTCTCGTGATTTCTCATCGAGTGGTATTTGCCAATACCCACTAAGCAAATCTAAGTTGCTAAATACCGCATTATCCTTGCCTAAGGATTGCAATATGTCGCTCAAGACAGGCATAGGGTACCTATCAGGGATCGTTTGATCATTGACGCGCCTGAAATCTAAAACAGGGCGCCATCCACCATCCTTTTTCGGGACGAGGAATAATGGGCTATTAAAGGGGGATTTTGAGTGTCTAATAACATTCTCATCTAACATACCCTGTACCATATCTTGTACTACAGCGCGCTGGCTATGAGGTAGTCTATAAGCTGGTACGTAAATAGGGTTGGTTCCCTCCTTTAAGGCTATATGATGGGATGTTAAATCTGTCTGACCTAGCGTTTCCCCTGGCAAGGCTACTATATTTCTATAGTCGACAAGCAGCTCTAAAAGGCGTGTCTTGCCCTGGGGATGATCGATCACCTTAACATGTGGTGCTATTTGATCTATCCTGGCCAGTCGAGTCTGTTGGCATTTCGCAACAATACCTCGAATTGGGAATTTAGTAGGCTGCACTTCGACAGTGTTGTGATATACTAGAAAATCACACAAATAACATCCTTTCTTTAAGATTCGTTGAACGCCTGTTCGATTTAGAATCAGTACGTCGGTCAATCCACCAGGGCGTATAGTGCTCAGGTAGATTCACATGACAGCCCTTTTACCTTGCATGTTTCCTGGAGACACACAACATCTGTGCCCGTGTACACGTTGAGTAGTTCGACAGTTGCTTTGGTGAGTTCCTCAGTTTGGTAATGGAGAGTACTCTTCAACACTGCTGGTACGATCGTCCAACTCTTGCTGCTGTAATCACGCTGGGAAAGTGTGTGGTTGAGGTCAAGAGGTATCTCTGACGCACGATCCGCCTTCCTCTTAATAGCATTTGTAGACAACACTTTCGTCCTAGCTGTGAGCATAGGTTCAGAATGACTCATTGCTGTGTAGGAAACACCTTTAAACGTAACACTATTATTCCCTGGAAGAACATCTATCATGTTCTTTCGAAGAGTTGGTAGACCAAGTAACCCGTCGGCTGGCAAATTAAACTGCTGGAATATATAGAAGTCCGCGTAGAAGGGCGTACCACGTCTTGAGAATCTGAGCGGTAACGTCACCATTCCTTTGATGCTCAGCTGAGTACCTGAAACTCCATCGAGCTCAGCGTTACTAGGCCTCCATTTGAAGTTGCGGTGAGGGAATTTACGTTGTAACTCGTGATATGATGTCAAGGCCAATACATTTGCGCAAGCACTTGTGTCTATATCAAGAGCCAATCTGGTATTATCCACTCTCACCGGCACTGACAACACTTCCACTTTGCTAAGCGCCGCTACCAACGACGCCGCTATAGAAGTGCTGTGAGGAGGGGAGGGAATTACCCTATCTATCCCTCTCCTTGTTGTGGTGTGCGCTGGTCTTCCCCCGACGACTTGTCCTGGGGACGTTTCTGCTTGCGCCGATACGACACTTCTGTTTCACTAAGGTCCACACCCCTAGTCTTTATTAGCACATCGCACTCATGTGAACTATGAGATGTCGATTTGTGAAGGGCGCACCATTTGCGCGCTTTCTGGTTAAGAGGAGGTGCTGGTCTGGCTGCCTCACTGTATGACCTTGAGAATGGCTTTGCACCGGGTGTGGCCTTAAAATTTGCATTATTACCTCGGAGCTGAAAACAATCTTCCATTACGTGGCCACGTTTATTACAATGTGCGCATCATAAAGATGTTTTTTGTTTATATGTCAGGCGGGGAGGTGCAATCGGAGCTAAGTGTGTCGCACAAGGAGTCTGGGAGGGAGTCATGTGCGCCATCTGAGGCACATGTGCGACCCTATCATCATCTTGACCCGTGAAATTTCGATCATAGTCGCCACGCTGCATGATATTAATAATATTATCAGGTTTAGGTGCGGTAGTAGTACTGGCGTGAGGGTTAGAAGAAGCCATTGTAGTGTTAGTATTAAGCAAGTTAGTATTCTTACTCCTAACAGAAGGCTGGGTTAATAAGGTTGTTACTGATTTAGCAACAGACACACTATCACCTGTAACAGGGGTAACTGTTTTTGTATACTTAGGTGAAGTACTATATTTATTACCAGATTGTAGGGTACGACGGTTTAAGTCGTCAAATGATTCCTCAATAACTTTCTCACTACTTCCTACTGAATCGTTTAACTGTGTTCCCGACTCAAAATCAATGTCAGTTTATGCTTGATCATCGACGAGTTGGTTATAAGCAAACAGTTGCGCTAGGCGTTCAATGTCATCAACATTAGACATGGGAAACTTAGAAAAATATCTATTAGTCTCTCGTGGGTCAATGAATACTTAACAATAAAAGCAGATTACTTGCCTCTCATTTACAAGATAAATGAATATGAATTGTAGTTAATAATTAAACTATCAATAATGGAACAGACACTTATAAACCACTGTAAATTATAGAATTTCAATACATTAATTTTACATTCGACACTTTATCATTGAAATAATCCTATCCGACGAACCTATAGGTGTGAAGATATCTCTCGAACGTGTTCATGTGTGTATAATTATGTAATTTAAATACCTATTTATGCAGGGTGTTACGTCTGTATAGAAAATGTGATCCTTCAAGCCGAGTTCCGAGTCGAGTGTTGTGTTGAGGGTGGGCGGGGCCTCTTCCTGGTGATGCACCCGCTGCTCCTGGTTTCCTTGGCAACGAAGAGACGCTTCTACCTTGGAGAGAGACGAGTCCACTTCAAACTAGGGGAGGTTCTCCACAGTCGATCAGAAACTGCTGATGATTGGTTATCACTCTGTTAGTTGCTAGGTCGCTAGCGAGACTGTCTTGTGCCAAGTCTTCACAGTCTACGTATATATGGAGATCTGTATGATGAGAGCGGAACTTCGTAATTAACGCTGGTGACACAACAAAACTGTTCAGCTGCTTGTGAAATATCAATTGTTAGTCCATGTTATGAAACCTTTCTTCAACACTGCAACACTGTAACTAGAAAATGCTGAGTGGGGCCTACTTCAACGGGCACAAACTGGATATTCACCAACAGGCTGTGATATATGTATATTACGAATTCTGCACGTTTTTGTATGTGACAGAGATAAGGAGCGCTCACTAAATATCGTCTCGATACGGGATATAGTTTTAAACACTCAGATTATGTAACGCTTCACTTGTATGTTTTCTGAGTAACGGCATGTACAAGCTGGACAACTTTGTAATTAAGAAGATTTGTGATCAGGTGAGAGGGCGGGTCACTGTCCCATCTGACCCAACCACCAACCGTTGTGTGCCATTTAAAGATTAGTAGGGTCATTACCTGACCATTGTGGACCTGGTCTCACCCTCCTCTGTATATATTCATCTTGTTCTGCATTACTCTATCTAGTCTGTACTCACCCCTGAAGATGTGAATTACACGAAAGCGCTTGGGAACTTCGTGTTTTCTTCTTTCCTGGTGGTTATCAGCATATACCTAGATCACGCGCACCTACAGTGATTTACTTGCATATATATATATATATATATATATATATATATATATATATATATATATATATATATATATATATATATATATATATATATATATATATATATATATGTAACCGGTCGGAATTTACTGGACTTTATTTTCTCACTTGACTTGGGGTTTATTAAAGATTATTAGATGGTAATGCAGTGGAAGCGCCCCTTTGAGAAAAATCCCGAACCAGCACAAGAACGCTTAAATCTACTAAACAAAATGAATTGTCCGTGACCCGTGGAAGGATAGCGTCTGTGACTGGGATGAATGAGACACACTGTAAAATTTAGACACTTATATTCCCTCCAACACTGCAAAGACAATCAAATAATGGTACACCAATATGCCCACCTCTTAACTTGAACTTAAAACACTACTCTGGGGAATAAAAGTTATACATGATATTGAAATTATTAGAAACTCAGGCAACAATAAATTTAAAGTATTAAGAAATGTTGCTTGCACACATGAAACAGGCCTTAGGGGCTTTCAACAAAAATATATCACCCCCAACAGATGCACAATTCCTAACCTAACTTAAACACTACTCTGGGGAACAAAGGTTACCTGAGATCGGAATTATAAAGAAAAATTAAATGCATTACAAGAATTAAATCACAGTATCACTCTGGTTCCGCTTAGTGACACAACATTCAAAAAACAATACTATCAAAATTATTTAAGAAATATTAAACCACACACGTCAAGATAACATCAGTAACTAAGAAATGGTATTAACTACACACAAATATAGTCACTATTATTGATATGTTACTGGGTCCACCAATACTCGTGAACCATGCTCCACCCAACTCAACATACACCCGTAATAAGGGAGATAAAATGTTCCTCTAGGTATCTCCTAGAGTCCAAGACTCATGGTCTCAGTGTGTGACCATTAATTTACTCAGATAGCCTCAGTGTACTCCCAGTGCGTCCATGGGCAGGAAGAGAGAACGCCAGCAGGTGTCTATGGCCAGTAGGTAACACCCCTAGCTGACCGAGGACACGTGGTGTTGTGCACCCACGTGGTAAGAACTGATCACCCACTGCTGATGCTGGTCCCATGTCGTTTTAGTTGTCTGGAGCACTCGTTCACTCAAGAGATCCTTTGCTACCCCGCTAACCAGTGACAAGCCTACACTGATCGTTCTGAAGGCGACAATCGCCAAGCCTCAATCATCAACGGCAGTCTCAAACGGCAGTCAGTCTCTCCAAGCCAACTTCTCGCAGTCAAACTCTCAGTCAAGTGGGTTCTGGCGGAAACCCTGAAATGAACTCACTGTTAGCTCTTGTTAACTTTACCACTGCCCTATCTAACCCTGTCTGAGATCGAATGAGACTTACTTGTTATACTGCAATAGTGCAACACAGGTGACTAGGCCACGTGACTATTTCTGTGATGGACGTGCAGGGACGTCTTGTTTGTCTGAATGCTCCCCGTCACTGAGAGAGAGCCCGCCTCGTGTCCTCTCAAGGCGTTAGCTTAGGCCTACGTGACATATTTTCCGCCTAACTCATAACTCCTTGGGACACCCGTAACATTATTCAGACTGATAAACGATCTATAATAATTTCAAATTCAATAATAGTCCCTTAACTTCATGAATCGCATCATTATTAATTCGGCAAATTACATTTGATATCACTTAGGCCTAGTTGCACAACCTCTTGCTATGTGCAGGGAGCGCTCTCTTCCCTGGGCACTGCCCAGCTGACAACGGGACGATCGTTGGGGTCATCAGCTCTCCTCTACCTCGGCTCACAATACCACATGTTTCAAGCAGCATAGAGAAACCCTCTTCCTAACGGGAAGCTAAAGCTTCTCTCAACTGTACAAGGTCTGATTGGCTCACTCCCTTCAGCTTCATGGATGAACCGGGGGTAAAGTGAAGCTAGCTGAGTGATACAGGGTCGCACAATGAGACCATGAGTCTAGGGGATACCTAGAGGAACATTTTATCTCCCTTATTACCGGTGTATGTTGAGTTGGGTGGAGCATGGTTCACGAGTATTAGTGGACCTAGTAACATATCAATAATGGTGACTATATTTGTGTGTAGTTAATACCATTTCTCAGTTACTGATGTTATCTTGACGTGTGTGGTTTAATATTTCTTAAATAATTTTGATAGTATTGTTTTTTGAATGTTTGTGTCACTAAGTGGAACCAGAGTGATACTGTGATTTAATTCCTTTAGTGCATTTAATTTTTATTTATAATTCCGATCTCAGGTGAAACCTTTGTTCCCCAGAGTAGTGTTTAAGTTAGGTTAGGAATTGTGCATCTGTTGGGGTGATATAATTTTGTTGGAAGCCCTTAAGGCCTGTTTCATGTGTGCAAGCAACATTTCTTAATACTTTAAATTTATTGTTGCCTGAGTTTCTAATAATTTCAATATCATGTATAACTTTTATTCCCCAGAGTAGTGTTTTAAGTTCAAGTTAAGAGGTGGGCATATTGGTGTACCATTATTTGATTGTGTTTGTAGTGTTGGAGGGAATATAAGTGTCTAAATTTTACAGTGTGTCTCATTCATCCCAGTCACAGACGCTATCCTTCCACGGGTCACAGACAATTCATTTTGTTTAGTAGATTTAAGTGTTCTTGTGCTGGTTCGGGATTTTTCTCAAAGGGGCGCTTCCACTGCCATTACCATCTAACAATCTTTAATAAACCCCAAGTCAAGTGAGAAATTAAAGTCCAGTAAATTCCGACCGATTACAAATATATATATATATATATATATATAAATATATAAATAAATATATATATGTAATATTCAGAAATTTCAGTGAAATTATAAACGCCGCGCCAAATTTCAGTGTAATTTCAAACGCCGCGCCATTGGCGATACTGAGCTTTCAAGGTCGTCTGAGGGAAGATAGCGCTCCCCGCACATAGTGAGAGGTTGTGGAACTAGGCCTATATGATATTAAATGTAATTTGCCGAATTAATAATGATGCTATTCATGAAGTTAAGGGACTATTTTTGAATTTGGAATTATTATAGATCATTTATCAATCTGAATAATGTTACGGGTGTCCCAAGGACTTATTAGTTTGGCGGAAAATATGTCGCGTAGGCCTAAGCTAGCGCCTTGGAGAGACGCGACGCTGGCTGGTCCTTAGTCACATGGAAGCATTCGGTCCGGCAAGACGTCCCTGCGCGTCCGTCACAGAAATAGTTACGTGGCCTAGTCACCTGTGTCACCTGTGCTGCACTATTGCAGTATAACAAGTAAGTCTCATTCGATCTCAGACAGGGTTTAGATAGGGCAGTGATAAAGTTAACAAGAGCTAACAGTGACTTCATTTCAGGGTTTCCGTCAGAACCCACTTGACTGCGAGAAATTGACTGCGAGAGTGATGACTGCGAGAGTGATGACTGCGAGAGATTGACTGCCGTTTGAGACTGCCGTTGATGATTGGTGGTCGCGATTGTCGCCATTGGACCCATCAGTGTAGGCCCGTCACTGTTTAGCGGGGTATCAAAGGATCTCTTGAGTGAATCTAGCCGTTTGGGTGCCCAGCTGACGACGGGACGATCGTTGGGGTCATCAGCTGTCCTCTACCTCGGCTCACAATACCACATGTCTCAAGCAGCTTAGTGAAACCCTCTTGCTAACGGGAAGCTAAAGCTTCTCTCAACTGTACAAGGTCTGATTGGCTCACTCCCTTCCGCTTCATGGATGTACCAGGGGTAAAGTGAAGCTAGCTGAGTGATACATGGTCGCACACTGGGGCGAAGAGTCAGTGGAGTTTAGAGGTACACTTTCCAAGGTGGAGAAAGGCTGATTTGGGCCTTAAACTACGGGTGCCTGTTGGTTGTGCCTTAAACGACTACGGAGTGCAGGTGGAATCTGTGTGTGTGTTAGGTTAGGAAGCATGGTTCACGGGTACTGGACTCAGTAACGTCTTTATAATAGTGACAATATTTTTGTGTGTAGTTAATACTATTTTTTCAGTTACTAATGTATGCTGTGTGCATTTAATATTTCTTTATAGTTTCAATCTCAGATATAACCTTTGTTCCCCAGAGTAGTGTTTAAGTTAGGTTAGGAGGTGTGCGTCTGTTGGTGTAACATAATTATATTGAGTGCCCTTAAGGCCTATTCATTGTAGAGTTATTAATTTCTCATTTTTTAATACCATTTTCTCAGTGATTGATATTATTTTGTTGAAAACCCTTAAGACCTGCATCTGTTGGTGTAACATAATTATATTGAGTGCCCTTTAGGCCTATTCATGGTGGAATTAAAAATTTCTTATTTTGATACCACTTCCGTAGTGGTGGATATTATTCTGTGAAAACCCTTAAGGCCTGTTTCATGTGTGCAAGCAACATTTCTTAATACTTTAAATTTATTGTTGCCTGAGTTTCTAATAATTTCAACATCATGTATAACTTTTATTCCCCAGAGTAGTATTTTAAGTTCTGGTTAAGAAGTGGGCATATTGGTGCACCATTATTTGATTGTGTTTGTAGTGTTGGAGGGAATATAAGTGTAAAAGACACAGTGTGTCTCATTCATCCCAGTCACAGACGCTATCCTTCCACGGGTCACGGACAATTCATTTTGTTAGTAAATTTAAGTGCTCTTGTGCTGGTTCGGGATTTCTCACTCAGGGGCGCTTCCACTGCCATTACCATCTAATAATCTTTAATAAACCCCAAGTCAAGTGGGTAAATAAAGTCGAGTAATTCCGACCGGTTACATATATATATATATATATATATATATATATATATATATATATATATATATATATATATATATGTAATATTAATAATAATAATAATAATAATAATTAACGGTTTATTGAAAAAATTTTGCAGCCCGAAGGCTGAAAATATACATTAGACATAAATGACTTATTACATACATTGGTGGTTTAACAAAAGCTTTCATTAGACAAAGGTAAAGGAACATACAGTGTGTGTGTGTGTGTGTGTGTGTGTGTGTGTGTGTGTGTGTTTTACGTAAATTGCACATGTCTATCAAAACTTTCTCAGTTTGGACCTGTCTGGGATATCAAATGATCCACATTAAAAGTTAAAATCACTCCTACATTATTTTGACAAGAAAATTTTACAAACTTTTCTGTTGCTATTAGCTGTAAGTAGAGCCCGCTCCTGCCCGCCATGTATTTCTTAACATTTCCGGCAATATTAGTTTGAACTCCTCAGTGTTATGGTGGGGCGTTTGGCTGGGTAGTGTGTCTCCTGGCTACTGTGCTGACCACCTGGTGATGAGTGTGATGACCACCTGGTGATGAGTGTGAGGACCACCTGGTGATGAGTGTGATGGCCACCTATTAACGACTGTGATGACTACCAGGTGATGAGTGTGATGACCACCTGGTGATGAGTGTGATGATCACCTGGTGACGAGTGTGATGAATACCTGGTGATGAGTGTGATGACCACCAGGTGATGAGTGTGATGAACACCTGGTGATGAATGTAATGATCACCTGGTGATGAGTGTGATGATCACCTGGTGATGAGTGTGATATCGATCACCTGGTGATGAGTGTGATGACTACCTGGTGACGAGTGTGATGACTACCTGGTGAGGAGTGTGATGAGCACCTGGTAATGTTGACCACGGAACAAAATATTCTCCATCTAGAAACTCAGGAGGTGTTACATACAGAGAGCGAGATGAAAGGACACGAATAGAGACCAACAAAGACTTTCCCGAGGCTGAGAGTGAAAGACAAAGGGTGAGACGGAGATGAAGACGCGAAGAACAAAGAATAGGAGTGGTTCTAGTCTACGAGGGAAGGGAGAGAGTCTGGTGAAGGAGCCAATGAAGAGGGTTGATGATGATGGAGATGGGGATAATAAGAGATGTATGGTAGATAGAGACGATGAAAAGCAAGAAGTAGCAGCTAGACATAACACAGATGACTATTAGACGTATTAATTTTCTGTGCATCTCTATATGTAAAACTGTATACAAATAATGTATTCTACGCTGTAATGCTATCAGTGAACGGATACTTGCTCTATTTTGTATTTTTCCCGATTGACATTGTTGTCAACTATTATATTTCAAAAATTTCAATTATCCACATTCTATTATGCAAATGAGATGCAGACCAAATACATTGGTTTTCATTGTCACTGCAGAGAGGAAACAAAACCTTACAAGTTACAAACGATCTTATATGGAATGACATCAGATATACAAACATGGCTTCCTCTAATGCCTGACTCTTTTGCCTATTACTGTATAAAATAGGTTAAATGTTGTAAAAACTTCAATTCCTTTTTTGTGGAGTCTCTATATTTATCTTTTCATATAGTTTTTTTTATAATCCATCCCTCATTCCCTTCATTTCATTTATTCACATCATTCAAACATTCTTCTTCCTTTTCTTCATCATCTTCTTCTTCTTTGAAAAATCATTTTATTCTCCCTAACAAGGTCCGATACTGTCTCCAAATCTTGTTAGGAGTCTCACAGCCGGCATTGTCCTCTCATAATACAATCTGTTTCATCACTTCCACCAGTATCTTCCCCACGCTCCTCCTCCTCCTCCTCCTCCTCCTGTCTCTAAGACTTGTATTCTTCTCAAAATGTTTTCTTTTTCTTCTTCCTTTTTTGTTTTCTTTTTTTGGTCCTGTCCAGTAAAATACCTTTGAACATATTACTTCCGCTCCAAGAATTTTACCTGTATTTACCCGTATTATAAAACATTCCTTTTCTTCTGAATATGATTTCCTGTCAAAAATTATGTATTCTGTTCTAATATTCTATCTTTTCAACATATGCAATGCAATTTTCTTTCAGCACGATTTCCTTCTTTTTGAATCTCTCTTCTCTTGAAGTGTATTTCTTCAGTCTTACATCAAAGTGTTCCTCTAGGAGTACATTTGTTACTCTTCACAAAGACCTGTTGATGGTTCAGCACTCCCACTTCTATCTCATTACATCTTCCTCTCATGAAGACACCCCATTTCATCTTCCAGGCTTTATGTACCTCACAAAACTAATGTGATATCAAGGAGATGCCTGTCCTCTCCTGGTTCCCCTCCTGCCGTCGTGGCTGGAGGGCTGCTGGCCAAGTACATCATGATGACACTTATCCTCGGGCACGCTGGGGCCTCAGCCTCTAAAGCGAAGTAGCACTACGGCCAAGAGCGGTGGTGGAGGAGGCCAGGCTGTCATTAATCCCACAGAGAGGATGGAGGAGCTTTTCTATTTGTAAATGTGAATATGTTGTATGTTTCTTCTTCTCTTCTCTCAATAAAACGAGTGCAAAATATTAAAAAAATCGTTGTGAAGTATTTCAAACATGTTTGCAGTTTTAGATCACCTGTATTTTTCTTATTCGAATTACGACAAGACTTAAAATATCCGGTCATGAGTGCTCGAGGTCATCGCTGACAGCATTTTGTTCACTTGGCTTTCTTTTCACCGCTCTTATTTTACATATATTTTTCTATTTGTAATATTTCAGACGAGTAGGTAGTTACAGATAAATTTTTTTAATTATTTTTATACAAGGACCATAAGTTTCCGCAAGTGTTATCATCACCCAAACAAGAACTTCAGAGAGACACACTAGAGATAAGAGAGAACGTCAACACTGAATAATAATGAATTGACTTGTTTTATGAGTGTCATGACTGTGAAATACTCCGAGTCAGAGAGCGGGGTCGCTTTCTCACACACCAGCAGAGCAGAAGAGACACTCAGTGTCTGGGATTATGTCACTCCCGCCACCCACAACAACAAGGCGCAAGATGAACGTCTGCCCATCTTCCCCCACCAGTGACGTTCTTTTATGATACGAGGTTATAACTTGCTGCCAGCGTACCTTACAGTGATGGCCAGCAGCTGTTTCATCCACACACAGGAAAGAGGGAGAATAATGCCTATATTACTCATCACCTCGCTGCGGTGTGGGTATAAGCTACGAGAGTTACATGATTAAACTTTATAGAGCTGCTGAGTGGATATCGGCCGTTCGTGTTGTCCCCTTTAGGTTCTGCTAATAATGGGACACAAGTTAATGTTTACAGGACCACACATTCACGACACAACTTCTAACGTACAGGCAGATATATTAACGATTGTAAACTAAATTGCAGTGCTGGGAAGGTAAAGGCTCACCCTGATCTCACCCTAACTGATATTACCATTAAACTCTGAAGAGACATTTGTTTCTTCCTTGCTGCCCTCGTCCGCCACCAGCAACACACACACCCACTACACAAACACGCTCTCCATTAATTCCTTGGCCGCATGAAGTCTCTCTAACACAAGTCAGCTAAGTGAAATGGACGCAGGCAGGAGGCGCATGTGTGTGGACATGGAAGGGATACAGGGAAGGGAGGCAGGGAGGGAGAGAGGAAGGAAGGGAGGAGTCAGGAAGGGGAGGAAGAAGAATGGGACATGTTGAGGTGGTCGGAGTGAGGGGGAAGCACCCTGTGACTCGCGTTATCCTAAAAGACCCGACGACCGATACATCGCCTGGTGGATTATCCAGATTACTGTGGCTTCTGTTCCTCTGCACTGTGCAGACATCCAGGATATGAGTCTCTTGAGGGGAAAGGAAAGGAAGGGAGGGCATATGTAGGTCAAGGTTTGAATTGAAGGGGGAGCTTACTGACTGGTATAAAGAAATCTCGAATGATGGCTTTATTAGATGGAAGGCTGTAATCGCGTTACTAAGGAATTGGAAGGATTTAACGAGTGTTTTTAGTATAGGGATTAGTCGTGGCACTTTATGTAAGGAAAAAGAGTCCTGACATTACGCTTTGGGGGTTATATCTGTCGTAGTGTTGAAGGTTTCTGTTAAACAATAATTTGTGAAAATGGTTACTGTAAGTACTACTGGTTGTCTGCAGTGATGTCCTGCTACCCAAGGCTCTCTTCTGTGATGAGTAAAGACTGCCTCAAGAATTGACGTGAAAATGGAAAATTAGTTTGCCAAATATTGTGAAAAAGAGTGAGGCCACTGAAGGCTGTCGGTAATATAGGACGAGCTTTGCAGGTTGGAGAAGTTTAAAGGTTCAAGGAAGATGATGATATTAATGAGGGATTTGGAGATGCCCGAGAAAACGTTTGTTGCACCAGAACCAACACGAGGATGGTCATGATAATTCTGAGAATTTTAAGCTAAATTAAAATAAAAGAATAAACAAGAAATAATGGTATACCAAACGAACATTAAACTTAAGAATATTGCATACATATAAATTCTAAAACACTAAAACAGACTTAACGCTTTTACATAAAGTTGAAAGATAAGCTGAATGCACGCGATAACATCACTCACCTGATGCTAAGAGCACAAATTGAAGCAGTTGGCTATATTTCTAAGAAAGTGTGTGTATGTGTGTGTAATAATAATAATAATAATAAAAATAAAAATAATTGACGGTTTATTGAAAAAGTTCTGCAGCCCGAAGGCTGAAAATATACATTAGACAAAAATGACTTATTACATACATTGATGGTTTAACAAAAGCCTTCATTAGAGAAAGGTAAAGGAACATTCAGTGAACATTCAGATTAATGTTTACAGTAGCGGTTACGTAGATCTTGTGCGCTGAGGTGTTGAACACAAGACACGTAGTGTGGTAACTCCCTCACAGATGGTGTTATGAGGGGCTTGACGTGGTGTAGTAGTTCCCTCACAGGTGGTATTATGAAGGACCTGACGTGGTGTAGTAATTCCCTCACAGATGGTGTTATGAAGGGCCTGACGTGGTGTAGTAGTTCCTTCACAGATGGTGTTATGAGGGACCTGGCGTGGTGTAGAAATTCCCTCACAAATGGTGTTATGAGGGACCTCACGTGGTGTAGTAATTCCCTCACAGATGGTGTTATGAGGGGCCTCACATGGTGTAGTAATTCCCTCACAGATGGTGTTATGAGGGGCCTCACGTGGTGCAGTAACTCCCTCACAGATGGTGTTATGATGGGCCTCACTTGGTGTAGTAATTCCCTCACAGATGGTGTTATGAGGGGCCTCACGTGGTGTAGTAACTCCCTCACAGGTGGTGTTATGAGGGGCATCACGTGGTGTAGTAATTCCCTCACAGATGGTGTTATGAGGGGCATCACGTGGTGTACAAATTCCCTCACAGATGGTGTTATGAGGGGCCTGACGTGGTGTAGTAATTCCCTCACAGATGGTGATATATGAGTGAGGTGTGTGTGTGTGTGTGTCATCAGAGATTCCCATTTTAAGTGTCATTTTCCTTTCAAAATATATTCTTCTACGAGTGTTGAAGGATTGTCACTTTTCCTGCCACGTGAAATAATAACAGTGTGAAGGGGGATAAGGGGAGGAAGAGGAAAGGATGAGTGAAAATGCGTCTTCTAAACACTGTATAAATACAGTTTTCAAGGGAAATTATTGAAATAGTGGATGAAAAAGTACATAAGAGAGAGAGAGAGAGAGAGAGAGAGAGAGAGAGAGAGAGAGAGAGAGAGAGAGAGAGAGAGAGAGAGAGAGAGAGGCTTGCGTGCATCACTGAAATAAATGATAGGAGATTTAATATTTCTTAAGGTGCTTATGTGGGGCCTCAGGCAATTGGACTGTCAGTAGTGTAGTGAATGATAGGTCGACATCCCCTTCACCTGCCCTTCTCATGCTCCTCCTCCCACCCTTACACACACACACACACACACACACACACACACATTTTCTCTCCCCTTTCACACATAACTCCTCCTCATGCATCGCCTCCCTCATGAACGCCATCCCCTCGCCTACCCCTTCCCCTGCTTAACCTCATGTGCCTCTTCCTCTTACCTCACACATCCCTCTTCTCCTCTTTCATATCGCTCCCTCTCCCCACACACTCACCTTTCCCCTGACACAATCCTCTTTGTCTCGTTCCTCATCTTCTCACGTAAATACCTCCCTTCATCCTCACAAGTTTCCCCTTTACTCTTTCCCTCCCTCACCCTCACACATTTCCCCTCCCCTTACGCCCCCTCACACATCCCCCTGCCTCTCACTCCCTTACTTCCGCTAAGTACGTGTCAGGCAACAGGGCCCAGATGTTAGGTCAGCTATTTCGCTTAATGGTCTTCTTTTGTTTGCTTATCAGCCACCGAGTAAACAGAGGAATTTTGATATCTGGGAGACATTTTCAGGGAAGATTTCGGTCTGTAGCTTAAAAAGAATAGTAAAAAATATGGTTTTTTTTAGAATTCCTATATTAATTTATTGTGTATTCATCTTTCACGTTCTTTCTCGTTTACTGTGCTTTCTTTTTGTTGTCTCTTTTTTATTCTTCCCTCTCCCTTCTGTCTTACTGTTGTTTCCATTTGTTTCCTTTCTTCGCCTCCTCTGTCAATCATCTCTCTCTCTCTCTCCTTTACCATCACCCTGAACAAATTTCCCCCCTCCTCCTCTTCTTCTCATTCTTCCTCCTCCTCTCCTTCTCCCTCCTCCTTCTCCTCCTCTTCCCAACTCACACAAAATGGTCTTTTTTCCATCTCGCTACACCATCTTAACCTTGGTCGACCTCTCTTACTCAAGGCCGTGTGCGTCTGTAAAGTCCTACCCTCTCCCAATCTCCCTCCATCCTCTTATGAGACCTAAGCCGATGTGGGTGGAAAGGGGGAGGGGGGTTGGTTGGATAGGTGGGTGGGTAAGCGGGTGAGTGGGTGGATGGGTGGCTCAATGGATAGGTAGGTGGGTTGGTGGGTGGGAAGGTGGCCAGGTCCTGGACTCTGGGCTCTACAAGGCGGTGCTGGTATGCGTCGTGACAGTGCTTGGGAACTATGGCGCCTTTTTCGCCCTGCCAAATCTTGTCGTCCAGGAGCGTGCCGTTTTATTCTCCCGGGTAAGGTCTTCATGGCATGCCATCTGGGCTCATTATTCCTGGGTGGTGAAATGGGGAGTAGAAAGCAGGGGAAAGAGGGAGGAAGGGAGAGGGAGAGAGCAAGGAAGACGATGATGGGGAGTAAGTGGGAGGGATGGAGAAGGAGAGGGGAAAGTGGGAGGCTGGTAGGGAAGGGTGTAGAGGAAGAGACCTAGGGATAGGGTGATGGTGAATGGACGGGAGGGAAGGAAAGGGAGAGAACTAATGCGAGGGTGTTGGGAGTAGGAGATAAAGAGGAAAAGTAGAAGGGATAGGGTGACGAGGTGACGAGTAGACGATCGGTTTGTTCTCTCTCTCTCTCTCTCTCTCTCTCTCTCTCTCTCTCTCTCTCTCTCTCTCTCTCTCTATATATATATATATTATATATATATATATATATATATATATATATATATATATATATATATATCTATATATATATATATTTATACAGTTGTTTACAGGGAGATCAGTGACAAAGTTCTAGCCTCGATTAAACTATCCTATCTGAAAAACCTTCCTCAGGATTGCTATATATAATAACTTATATATCATCCGTCAAGTTGTACTCCTCGTTTATTAGCTCTCCCTCCCTACCCTCCCTCACCCATTAAACTACTTCTAAACTGTAATTCTCCGGCTACATTTCATATGCTCTCCAGCGTCTGCCGTCTCTCCAACGTTGACAAAACGCTCGACAATTACCGTCGAGGAACACACACACCAGATCTGTGCTCTGAAGCGTCCCTCGGCTATGATCGCCGTCCCGCACCGCCTCGCACAGAACATCCGACGAGTGCTGCTCCCGACGCGGCACTTACCTCCTCTTCAGGCAGGTCGTTACCCAAGCCTGCCACCCGGCCCAAATACCTGTAATTCAAAACAAACTTCTATAATGACCGGCCGAGCTTGTCTCTCTGTATCTCTCTTTCTCTCTCCAAATTCACTCTCCCTCTTGCGCAATTTTCTTCTTTACAAGTTTGTGTCGGTCCGGGAGACTTTTTTTTGTTTCGTGTGTTTCCTTCCGGCCGGCTCATCACTGCCTCTTGTTCCCTCATCATCACCACACATTCACTGCCACCTTCCTGTTCCTCCCTCACTCCTACTCATCCCCTCCTCCATCTGACCTGGGATTATTCAGTACCTGGGGCCCACCTGGCATCTCTCAGTGCCTGAAATTTCCTGAGACTACCTATGGGAAACTCTGGTGTCTGGCCCTCAGGTACTCGAGAATACCAAACACTACCTGACACCCTCGACCATTCAGTACCTGGGACCATTTAGTACCTGCAGCCACCTTTTACCTTGGGTTACCTATTACCTGGAACAACCTGTTACTTGGGACCACCTGTTACCTGGGGCCACCTGTTGTTACCTAGGACCATCTGTTATCTGAAATCATCTGTTACCTAGGGTTATCTGCACTTACCTATTCCAGGATCCATCTTTTATCTGAGACCACATGTTAACCGGGTCCACTTTTATTTGGAGCCAACGGTTACCTGGGCCACCTGTTATGTGAAGCCACCTGTTATGTGAGCCACCTTTTTATCTGAGGCCACATACATACATACATACATACATACATTCATACATACATACATACATACATACATTCATACATACATACATGTATGTCTAGATCCGACTCTTGACGAACCAAGTGATACGTAAAGTAGTTTACAAATAATATTTTCCTTTGACACGGACTCTCCTACTCTCACTTGCCGTGTCTCACGCACCCTCTCTCTATCTCTCCATCACTCACTCGTTCTCTGTCTTTTTATCCGTTACTCCCTTGGTACTCCCTTCTAACTAGATGGATTAAGCAAACACCCCCCCCCCCCTCAAAAAACAACAACATACACATAAACATAAAACAAAGCCGATAGACCGTTGGAAATACACCAAAGGGGAGGGGAGGGGGGGAAGGAGGGGGAAAGGAAGGTGGAATACCTCTGAGCCAAATAGAGACATTGAAAGCAATTGCAGCGATAACAGCGAAACATCAAAGAGAATTAAACATGTCCACCTCACTCCCCGACACGCCATCGTCGCGCGCACGTGTGAGGCAAGTGGGCCGTAATTATACATATGAACAGATAAATACTTCACTCTAATGAGCTGGCACCTGGCGTTACCTAGCCGGAACATGTTACCTGTGCTGGGACACACTATGTGAAACGTTAAAATAATGCAACTGAAATAAATATCGTCGTTATCTAAGACAATTTGCCGATTAAAGAGTAATTTTCTTATAGTGGTTTAGTCAAATGAGCCTCCCTCGATACTCACCAGAGCTGTGCGTGAGTTGTGTAAGAAGTTTTGATAATAATTCGGCAAAAATTAGCAATTTCATTATCTAACTATAATAAATCTCATATAAATCTCTGTTATTAAAGTGATACTCGTAATAATTCCCACTTTAATAAGCATGCGTGTTAGCCGTCCCGTTAAACAAGAATCAGTATTATGTAAAGCCTTATAAGACTACTGATATAATGTCTCTAATTTGAAAACATGCTTATAAGTCATCCAATTAAAACTAGAATACTATAAAACCTTTTAACACTCGCCAGAAATCTAGTTTTTTGAGGATTCGTAATATTTGCATAATTATAAATACGTTATCAGTGGAGTGTAGAATGTGAAAACACTAGTAATAAGAATCTACATTAATGGGCTACCTGTTAGTAATGGATAATAAACAGTTTCAAAAGATGACTACAATGTTGCTTCCTGTTGAGTCGTGTTTGTTTTTAACTCTACCAAATAATACCTGATTAAAAATTATTACATCAGGGTTCGAACATACAAGCGAAACTTCACTAGCGAAACCCTGTTCATCATAGTTTTAAACCTAAAAAAACTCTGAGGAGTGAAGGTGAGGAAATCAATACTATCATGGATTAAACTTGACTATATAATAAACCTTTAAGTCGTATTAATATCAAAGCAGTTTTTTTAATAGCTTCCTGATCTATTTCATCTGTTTTCATCGTTATCTGTTTCAGGATGTGTGTATATAACCTCCACGTAGGAACCTCAACTTCATAATGAAGGTTAAGACCAAGGCTGGGATGCAAAACATCTACCCTGGTATAAGTTTAATGACGCATCGAATTTCAAAAGTCATTCGTCATCAGCTTTAAGAGAGAGAATATACGTCTGGGAACATAAAATTTTACCCCTTAAATTCCTCTCCGGCTTCACCAGTAGAGAACTAAACACATTTTACTACAATGATCATAAACGTTGCTTAGGCAATGATAAATTAAGCTCCAGTATCGTAAAAAAATGTTTTATTAATAATTCAACTAATGACTATGAAGAAAGAACTATTGTGACTAGTGTAGCAATATAGTGATATACTCGTGTCATGACAATGTAAAACAAAATATTCCTTAGCGTCATGAACATGTACTGTACTACGTTAGTTAGGGAACTGAAAAAAAATAACCGGAATTACACCTTTTTTGTGTTGTTGTTGCAATATTCTCATGACACAGCCAGCAGATGTAGGTAGACGACTAAAAATAATGTCGGTAATTAGTGGAAAATATGAGAAATGTTGGACGGTGTCACTATACAGCAAAAGGTGCTTGAAGTCCTGAAAATGTTACTAATTAGCAGGTGTACCTGGAGGGACTGGAAGGTGTAGCTGAATGAGTTGGATGACAATGTTAATGTAAGTACGTGATTAAGTTGTCTAGTTGAGTGAACCTTGTAGACCCGGGTAATGGTACTGACTCCGTGTAGCTGGAAGAACGAAGTTAGTATTTAAACAGTCAGTTACTAGAGTCAAGATTCGCACAGTGAATATTCCTTGTAATTGAAGGCATAAAATTGTACCTGAGAAAGTCAAACTAAAACATCATCATTACACAAAATAACTACATCACCTCACATAGTACCAGACGAAATTGGGGGAGAACGTCTTCCAAAAGATTTTCTATGTGAATTTTGTCTCTTAACTGGTCCTAAGTTAACGCATGTAGTTAATGTAGTCTCAGAAACATTTTGATGGTATAATAGTCGCTGTTTAGTGCTGTTAATCAGAAGAATTTAATACGTTTTCATTTACGAACGATACATATTCACTGTGCGAACTTGTGAGACTTGGGGCACATGGTTGAGTAATACTGTTAGTCTGACTCCGGCTACCTGAAGGGCAACAGGCCCACGAGGATGACAGCTACATCTCGTCAAGAGTTTCCTAAGGCCATATGCTGTCTTTCTTTTATGTAAAATATGATTTAATATTATTCCAGCGTCTTGTGTCTTGTCTCAGGGACGACGAAAATATCTGTGATTTAAATGGAAATAGAAGAGTTCTAGGAAAGTACCAGTTTTTGTTCGTCCATCGATGTAAAGATCTCTAAGGCAGTGCTGAGAACAAATGGATAAAATATTTTTCTTTAAATAAAATAAATATATCCATTGCATACCGAATCATTTTATGAAGTCACACGGAACATATTTTGAAAAGGTTTAAAATCCTTTAGAGGGCATGTCGCCCTTGGGTATTTTATTCGGGTTAACGCGTTGCTGACGCGTAAAACTCTTCTTGAACCCTTCACTTTCTTTGTGTGTGTGTGTGTGTGTGTGTGTGTGTGTGTGTACTAAACCTGCTCAAGTACACACGTCTTCACATTACCTATATTTACGAGCGTGAGTTCGTCCATCCGTTCATATATATACTGTCTACTTTTCTACCTGTCAGGCACACACACACACACACACACATCATACATTATTCACAAAACAAGTTGGGTTAACAAGGTCCCACTCATATAACATGGACACAAAAATCTATACCTCGATGGTGTTTGTAGATACACACAATTTTGTTACCGATACGGTCAGTATATTTAACGCTTATCGATAACACATAAATACTTGATGGTTTAGTTTCGAATTCCTCTCAAAATTCTCATAGGTAAATCATTACTTACACTTTTCTTGGGTAAACTTTGTATTTTATTAATCACGTAAGAAAAGAAATTGATGGATGTATATTCTTGAAATTGATTTACTATTTTATCCAAAGAATTTCATGTATGTATGTATGTATGTATGTATGTATGTATGTATGTTTGTTTGTATGTATGTTCATTATAAATCTATCTTTCCATCTCCCTATCTACCAATTTATCTCTGTGTCTGTCTCTTTTTCTCTCCTTTTACCATTTTGTGTATAATTATCAACCATTTACTTTCCATTTCCTTCTTTTACTCGTCTTTTCATACTTCCCCCTCTCTTCTATTTTCTCCTTTCTTCCATTCCTCTTTATCTCATACTTTTCGTCTCTCGTTCATTCCTTATATAATTATTTTTATTTTCATTACATCTTCTCTTTTTTCTCACCATTTTTTTCTCTATGTCTTCCTCTTCCTTTCTCTATCTCTCGTTTCTTTTTGTAGTCTTTTTAGTTCTTCCTCTTCTTCCTCTTTCTCTTTTATAATCTCTCTTTTTCTAAATTAATTTCTCTCCCCTTCGGTCTTATGCTTGTTTTTCTCCTTTCCATCTCCCAGTTTATCCCACCACTATCAATCTCTCCCATCACTTAACCAATCTCTCTCTCGTCACCTAACTAATCCCTCTCCCTCACGACCTAACTAATCTTTCCTATTATCTAGCAGTCTCTCTCCCCTGTTACACTGGATAAGTGATTACGTCACAAACAGAAGAGCTGTTGCGCTGTTTCAGGGTTGCAAAGCGAAGTTAAAGATATGTAACTTGGCACCCCTCAAGGTAGAGTACCTAGTCCTACTTTGTTTAATGTTCTTATGAACACATTATTAAAGTCAATCCCAGACAGCCCGAGCAATATTACTGTTAGCTATGCTGATGATATTCTTATACAGTACATACTAAAATTCATCGTGAAATGCAAACCACCCTGAACCATGAATAGTCATTCGTCAGCTTGTGAGAACCTTGGTCTCATCATCTCCACTAAGAAAACTAAAGTATTCAACAAACAAGCTGGTAACCGCAAACGTGGACCATCAATGCTTAAGATAGGTAACAACACCATTGACTCTGTCTTCTCTTTTAAATATCTCGGTGTCCCTATCCCCTGTAGCTCACCTGGCATACAACAGCTAACCCGCCAATGTACTGATAGGTTAAAACCTCTTAAATATGTAGCGGGGTACAACCCACATTATGGAGCCATTATCAGAATTGTCAAAACAATGTACCTCGGCTATATAAGATCTCTGATAGATTACCACGCACCAGCCCTGGTCCTTCGTGACGGGAAAGGCATTGACATACTCGGAAACAAAAACAAAATAAAGCCCTTAGAATTATTTTAGGCTATTCCATGAACACTAAATTACTTAATATAGAATAATTGAAGTCAACCTTATGATAGCACTGAGGCTCGTGCGTGGTGATCCCGATAACTTGCTTCTAAGAAACTGATATAATATATGAGTCATGAAACTGGTTAATCTAAATGGATTCAAACTACAGCTGAAAGTGCTGTCATTGTGACTCAGCCTAACGGGAATGTAATAAAAAAAGGATCTAGAATTAGTAACTGGCCATCCATTCTACAAACTGAACTATTTGCCATAGTCAGCCCTGAAACTTGTTAAAGACACTGCCAATGATAGTCTCATCATCACTAACCCCTTATCCTAAACTCAGATTGCCACCCGCTTGTCTCTAAAGCCACACACAGGCATATATATCTTGTTGACGGGGGTATCAGGATCAAGTTGCTGAGGATCCTCTCTCACATAGGCATAGGTGAACATGAGAGAGTTGATGCCTTAGCTGAACTCGCGTCAAACAATGACAATGTTGAGTACCTTAAAAACTGTAATGAGAAAAGAGCTTGCTGATGAATTTGAAGCCAGCAGACAAGTGGAAACAGGCACTAGTCAATCCATTGTTTACCATGATGAGATGTATCAAATAAAACATGTACAGTATATGGAGCAAGTAACAAGATCACTAGATTACATGATGTTGTAACCGCTAGACAAAGGTTAGGATATAAGTACCCCTGGCAGAATTGCCCGGCAGGAAGATGTGAACAAAACTAAATGTAAAATGTGCGGCCAGACATATGGCCACACACTCCAACACTCCGTCTTAGACTGTGAAAAATTAGAACCTTATAGAGATAGATCCCAGCACACTGTGTAAGGGAGGAAACGATCCTCCGGCTGGTTACCGCTGCTAACTCGCTCGTTTGCTGGTGCAGACGACACTTGGGGTGGTTGGACGGAGGTGAGAACGGCAGCGACTATCTCCGCCACCGGCAGATTCAACCCAGCCGCCATACCGTCAGTATCTAGCTACCCTGCTGTCCGTCAAATTCTGGCTGTGATCTCATCATAGGTCCTGGACTCGTGGGCTGTGTTCCCAGACCTTCACCTATCAACTGCCAACTCTCTGGTCATCTACCACTACCGCATACCACGACCATCAGTTCATCACCATTCCCTCGGTGCCCCGGTGTTCTCCTGCCTTTTCAAGACGTCGCTGAGTGTGGAGTCGAAGTGGACGTTTCGTTACCCTGAGTGTGCATCACCGTGTTCCAGAACCTTCTCCCAGGGCCACTGCCGTAGGAAATATTTGTTCATGGTTTGATTCTATAATTGTTTGATTCTATTAATTGCTGACTCCCATTATTTGTTTGATTCCTTTAAGTGTTTGCTTCCTTTAATTGTTTGACTCCCGTAATTATTTGATGTTCGTTGAGTGGTGTCAGAGTTTTGTGTTATATTTTTTATAGTAAAGAGATGTCAATCTCAAACGGTTGTTTGTTATTCCTCAGTAAACCATGGTCCTTGACTTTCCTTTATTAAGATCCTGATTAGCCTGGTAAGGGATTTCTATCCCTAAGTCCTAGGCCTTTACACACTGTGTATGCAATGTCACAGCACTTTATCTGTGATGACAAGATAGCTGATATACTAATGCTGTATCCACACTTCGCATCTAATACCTAATCAAAATTCTGTGAACCAACTTAAACAAACAATGTACTGAAAATACTCTGTAATATTCATTGCCATAATATCAAAATGACTGGAGTCTGATAAACACCCTTTGTGGCCTACACTCTTTAATCCTTTTTGCGCTATCGCTCACAGGATGAGTATGAGTTGCACAATAAACTAGCTGCTATCTGCGGAAATAAAAATCAAAAATCAAATTCATTTCCCTTCCACGACCTAACTAATCTCTCCCCACGACCAAACTAATCTCTCCCCACGACCTAACTAATCTCTCTCCACGACCTAACTAATCTCTCTCCACGACCTAACTAATCTCTCCCCACGAACCTAACTAATCTCTCTCCAACGACCTAACTAATCTCTCTCCAGAACCTAACTACTATAATCTCTCCCCCACGACCTAACTAATCTCTCTCCCATGACCTAACTAATCTCTCTCCCATGACCTAACTGATCTCTCTCCCACGACCTAACCAATCTCTCTCCCACGATCTAACTAATCTCTCTTCCACGACCTAACTAATCTCTCTCCCACGACCTAACTAATCTTACTCCCATAACCAACCAAATTCCTCTCACTATCAGCACTCCCCATCTTCCTCCTCTCCCACTCCTACCCCTTCTTTTCCCTTCCTCTCCTTCGTCTCTTCCTTCTCTCCCCGTCTCTTCCTTCTCTCCCCTACTCCTACTATCTTGTACCCACTTCCTTATTCCCCTTCCTTACCACTCTTAACTTCTACGCCCCCTCCATCCCTTCTTACTCCCTCTTCTCCCCTCCACCCTTCAACTCCCTCCCCTCCCTGATGAGATATTGGTAATAAACCCTAAAATATAGAGACAAGAGACAGAAATACAGCGAAGGTTTCTAAGATATAAAATAGATGGTTAATTAACGTAGGGTGTCCGAGATGAGATGCTCACAACAAGGCTGAAAAAAAAAGTTGTAATGAGCAGGTGATTCACGGGGCTAATTAGTGTTGGCAAGATGATCACGAGCAAGAAGAATCTAACGTCACCTCCTCCGCCCTCCCCCCCCCCCCACCCCTCTCTGCCGGAACACTGAAGGTAAACGAGGGGAGGGGGAGAGGGGTGATGGCGGTAGGAGGAGGGGGTGGAGGAATAGGACAGGAGAAGGAGGGGGGTAGAGTGGGGGAATTAGGGAGGAGGGGGAGGGGATGAAGGGCTGGGGAAGAGGAGGGGGTGGAGAAGGATGATGGAGGTGGAAGTTGGGAGTGGTGATATAAGGGAGGAGGAAGGGAATGGAGGTAGGAGTAAGGCTGGAGGTGTAGGGGAGGAGGGGGATGGAGATGGGGATGGAGGTAGGAGTAAGGCTGGAGGTGTAGGGGAGGAGGAGGGGGATGGAGGTAGGAGTAAGGCTGGAGGTGTAGGGAAGGAGGAGGGGGATGGAGGTATAGGGGAGGTGGAGGGGGATGGAGGTATAGGGGAGGTGGAGGGGTATGGTGGTATAGGGGAGGAGGGGAAGGAGTGGAAGAAGCGAGCGTTACAGGTCGACAACACCAGGCGGGAATTAAAAAGGGTAAATTGTCACGAAAAACAATGGAAAATCCAAACCAGTTTCCCGAAATTCACAGTGATACCCTTATGCAGAAGGAAAACCCATCCATTAGTAACCAATAATGTCCAGATAGAATACAAAGGCAGAGCCACCCTTCTGGGCCTGCATATATCCACGACAGGTTACTCCCATCATGTCCACACCAAGAAGGAAAAGGCAAGAAGAGAGCTGAGAAAACTATACCGCTTTAAAGCGCTTCCTGAGAAAATAAAACTCCGCCTGGTGATATCATTTATCACACCGATATTAACTTACCCAGCAGTACCTCTTCATACTGTGAGCACCACTCAAATATTAAGATTACAGGTGGTCCAAAATGAAGCCCTAAGATTCGTCACAGGTGAAAGATACCCCTTCACCAGAACCACAGCCGAGATACATAGAGACCTGAGAATAAAACCCATTAACCAGAAGCTGCACACCCTGGCCAGCAGAGTCTGGCAAAAGACAGAACTATCAAAGCAAGAGACTACTTCAAGTACTCCCACCATATAACGACAACAACCATACATGGTTCCCAAAAATTACCAAATCTCAAAAGGTCCATTACCACTCCCGATCTATACGGCCAGGCAATAGAGAACCTCCCTAGACCAGCATCAGCCAGTAGGGTCGGCGGAATATGAAATAATGCCCTCAAAACACCCATATATGGGATAGGGTAGGATGTCTAGTGCCTTTACCGACAGACAATAACTAACCCATGATACAACCCTAACACACCATTAGCTTAGCTAGGCGGTCAGCCCGCCCTCTCTTACCTCCTCCTAAATTTCTTCAATTTCCGAACTATAACTTCCTTCCTCCACCTCTAATCTCCTGTCACCCCTCCTTTCACCCCTCCTTTCACCCCTCCTTTCACCTCTCCTTTCTCTACAAAAAAAAGTAGATGAATGGAGTGGAGGTTAAGTAGTGACAGGAGAGAAGGAAGTAAATAGCGAGGTCTTGTTGTGGCTCGAAAGTGGAACCAGACCTAGTTCATCGTACCTACTATTACCTAACCTAACCTAACCTAACCTGACCTAACCTAATTTATATCAACCTAATCTAACAAAACCTACTTTAAGTTATCCTAACCAAACCTAAACTAACTTAATCTAACACAACGCAACCCTAACAAAGCCAAACTAAATCTCTTACTACACCATACAACTCTGGGTCTAGCTCCTGGTCCGGTTTTGGGAGCCAGCTTGGATCTTCCCTAAATGTGTCGAAAAGTGAAGTGTCAGGCTCCCCGAGAGACCCAACAGTGGGATTGCCAAAGGATCAGATAATGACCACGTGTATTTCGATGACCATGAAGGTGCCAGAGAGGTGCCAAAGGGCCAAATATCCATATAAGAACGTCTCATCTGCCTGACTGAACACTGAGTGCGAGTTAAGAGAAAGTGGTATGAGCGACACTCAGAAATGGCCCGTAGTGGTTGTGATGGGAGTGGGTAATTTTTTTTGCCAACTCGTCTCTCAGCCAATCAAATTTGACCAACTAATGAAGATTAAAAAAATATCCAAGCGAACTACGAAATTTTCTTTATTGAATGTTTAATTAGCATATAAATTTGATGGATAAAGTAAAATCTGTTTTCTTGTTTCCTTGTGGTTACCAGCATATGCTTGGATCACGCACACCTACACTGATTTACTTGCATTAACCTATTCCTAAAAATTTAAGTTAAATTTTAATTCTCCTAGTATTCTTAAGCTTTCAATTATCTTCAATCTTTTGAAGATCTAACTGATCAGTTATGTCATTTTCACAAACTATGAACAAAAGACTTATGCAACCGTTCTTCTGAGGTTCTGTTTCGTAAGGATGTTCTTAAAAGCTTAAGCCTGCTAAAAGACCTTTCACTTTTACCTACTGAAGGTGGTGCTGTCAAGAATAGCCTGAAAACTTTTGCTACGTGAGGAAATAAATGATACTTTCTATGAGCATTAAATGCACATTCTGCAGCTGAGCGAAACTTTTTTTTTCTTACATCAGGATGCTGCTCCACATATCCTGAAAAATTATTGTTGAACTCTTCTAATTCAACTCAGAAAGATATAGTGTCAGGTATTTCAGATGGTTAGGCTTCTGACTGATTTTTCATGTCTTCTATAAAGCTTTCTGAGTCATCGTCTACAACATTAGGGTCAAGAACATCCGCAAAATATTTGAATGAAGATTTCAGATTTTCACATATAGATGTCAACAAAGAAATCATCATAATTATCTAAAGCTGCATTCATTTCCTTACAATAATAGGAAATAAATTATACTGAGCACTAGAGTTTCGATTATCATATGTTTTTTTTTTTTGTGGAGGGGGGGGGGGAGGGGGACGGTTTCCTTTGATGGTGAACTCTCTTGAGCTCTTTTTCTCCATCAACATCAATATTTTGGCAAAGTTGACTGCAGCCTCCAGCAAATATTTCTCAGCCTCATCATCACTTCGTATTGACTGAAGTATTTTCAATGTACTTTTCATAGAGATAGGAGCTCCAGAAACATTTAAATTCTCAGTTTGTAACACATCTACCATGTGCTTAGTTTTGTTCTTTATTTCTTTCTTTATCTTACGTCTGGCATCATCATAACCGTTCAAAACACTATCCACTATGTTACCTCTTGCTTCTAGTGTGTGTGTGTGTGTGTGTGTGTGTGTGTGTGTGTGTGTGTGTGCGCGCGTGTGTGTGTGTCCTTTCTTGACCATCTCCCTGTATTTTTTAGACCATTGTGACCAACTTCTGGCAACTTGACCAACTCGAAACCAATCATTGGAGGGGTGACACCCCCCACCCCCATCCTCCCCGGTCGGGCCATCCCTGGCGACACCCAAGAGAAAGGGGCTGTTAAGAAAGTGTGCCAAAGGGTAATAGAGACTGCTTGAACCAGAGTGCCACGCCGAAGAGGTTTACAAAGTTCCACACGCATCCAAGAAGAGGAGGAGTCAAACTGTGCGTGGAAGTACAGGAAATTCGGTCTCTCTCTCTCTGCCTCTCTCTCTCTCTCTCTCTCTCTCTCTCTCTCTCTCTCTTTCATAAATTTAAGTAAAGGAAAGAGTATAATCATTATACTCAATAACTTCAATATAAACGAAGGATGAGTACTATAAAGACTAACATTAAAATAGAGGAAAAATAACTTAAAATAAAATAAAGGACACCGTCATTAAAAGTAAGTCTCAGTATATGAAGCTGTAACTAGCCACATGGGACACTGAACACAGTAAAGATGAAAGAAGGTCGGCAGTCTCCTTCTCGGTGATCCCGTGGGAGGGATATGGTAAACAATGGTAAGTCGCATGTACACAAGGAGAAGCAGCAAGACAATTAGAAAGACAGAGAAAGATTGGTACGCAGATAGAGAGACATACAGAAAGGCGGGAACGGGTGGAGAAGTTTATAGACAGACATGTAGAGAGATAGACAGGTAGAGACAGGAAGAGAGATGTAAAGACAGCGAGACAGATACACAGGCAGGCAGGTAAACAGGAACACAAAAATAGACATGTAGAGAAACAATCAGAGATATAAATAGACAGAGACATACAGACCGACATGGAAGCGGGTAAAAGACATATAAAGAAACCCAGACAGATATAGCAACAGTCAATACGGCACACACACACACACACACACACACACACACACACACACACATCTACCTCTGTGTCCGTTTTTCTCTCCTTTCTCTATCTGTCTACCTATCTCTCTCTCTCTATCTATTTCTCTGTTTCTTTTCCCTGTGTACATACGACTTACCGATGTTTACGATATCCCTCATTGTCTTGATCTCAGCCGTTGTTCCTGGTTAGTATTTCACCACATACATCTTAGACTCCTGACCCCGGGATAAGGTAAAATGAATATATTTTACTTGTAATTTATTTTTCTCTCATATATTCGAATTCAACTTAAGATGATCAACATTTGCTGATGATTTTTACCCATAAGCATAAATCCACAATGGCGGCTGTTCTCGTGAACGTTTTTCGTTACTCCTTGTTAATGATACAGTTTTTCCCACATACATGACAAAGTTTTTCCAAAATTTTCTCAAATGTTTCCAACAAAATTTCAAATAATTTCCTCCAAATGTTTTTCTTCATAAAATTAACGAGCTTTTCTCAATAACCTGAATAACATTTTGTTAGGTTAAAAACTTTCCCCAAAAATGTAAAAAAAAATTTTGAAATGTTTTTCCCACAAACTCAACAAGCGTTTTCACGCGAGTTTTCCCATAAATTTGACATTTACTTACAAGTATTTTTTCTCACGACTTTAATAAACATTTTCCAACAACCTTGATTATTTTTCCCACAAACTTAACAGACGTTTTTCTCACAAATGTTCATAAATCTACCAGTGATCCCTTAAATACTGTACGGTGGTCATTTTCTAGCAGCGCTCTTCGTCAACTCACACACACACACACACACACACACACACACACACACACAACGTTTAGTCGCAACTGCCGTCACGTTCTCTTGGCTGTCGTCAGCAGGTCAGAATTACTTGCGCTTGTTGGTGAAATATTTTCTGTGTCCCTTGGTAGTCTTGGGACGTGATGAGGGAGAGGTGGGGGGTGGAAAGGGGAGAAGAAGGAAGGGTGATAGATTTAAAGGGTGATGGGAAGAGAGTGATGGGGAATGGGGAAAAAGAAAAGGGTAAGGAGGAGCAATGAGAGGAAGTAGGAATAGGAGGAAGAAAGGGGAAGATTATGGAAAGTTGAGGGGAGAAAGAGTTACAGAGAGAACAGAGAGGAATAGGGGTTAAGGAAAAGGATAAGAGAAGGAAAATGAGAAGAAAAAGGGTGATGTTGTGGAGAAAGGAAGAAAGGAGAAAAGGAGAAGGGAGATAAGAATGTGAAAAAAAAGTACGAAGGGGCAGAATGAGAGGTTGAAAAGGGGGAAACGGAAGGGAGAAGAAGAGATAAGAGAAAACAGAATAAGAAGGAAGAGACATTAGATGATGACAGGATGAAAAGGATGGGATAAGAGGAGGAGAAACAAAGAGAAGATTGCATGGGAAAGGAGTGGTCAAGAAACAAGGGGAAAGAGAGATGGCGATAATGTAGGCAGAGGGAAGATTAATTACAGTTAACAAATTTATTGACAAGGCTTGGAGTACAGTTTGCCAATTCTGAGTAATTCAATCAGGTCTTGACACTAAGGGTGGTATCATTGTTCACTGCCACGCAGGACAGTGGTTCATGTAATTAGGAGTCATATTCTAATTGAGGACTACTCAGTGTGGGCTAGCAAATTTTGGATAAGCAGCAAGAATGTCCTCAAGCACCCCTGATTCAATGTAATAATTACAAAGTTCCTGATACAATAAACCAGGTGGCCTGAAGTCTTTGACAGTGTCACATTCAATAATATAGTGTTCAAGTATATGCTTTAAAGGTTTACCGCAAGGTTTACATGCTGAGTGTTCCGGTATGGGTACAGCGTCACTAACTTGCCAGATGTGTCTGTATCCTAGCCTAATTTTTGCCACGACTAGGTAAAAATAGGAAAGGAAGTGAGAGGAAATAAGAGGGGAAAGGAATGGTGAGCGAATGGAGTAGGTGAACATGGAGAAAGACGTACTATATTAAGAAACATGGAAGCAATTTTTTGATCTTCCGTAAATAATCGAAAAAAGGTCACAATATTTATTAAGATATGAACAAATTCATCATGGTTTGGTGTTCGAATTCTCCAGGTAATAATTAGAACCGAAAAGAAAACAAAGAAACTCGAAGACAAAAAGATTTAAATATTCAGACTTCGTGTATATATTCACCAGCACATCCCCTACAGCTGTTACAGTGTGTTTTTAAGCTCGAAAAGAAAGAGGTCTTGTTTACAGCCTTGAGAAAAATACGACCTAAGTAAGTTGGAGCCTCATTTGGGGGTGATATATAATTATATAGATGTAATGGCCCTTGTTTCATAAACATAAGAATTATATAAATGGGTTAATTACATTTTATTTATATACTGAGTCATCCCTTGTAACTTTCCACTGGCTATGAGGTGACATGTTCAATGCAAGTGATAAGGTGTGCCCACGGGAAGCTGCGTCATGCTATGTTGAGTAAAGGCATAAAGTAGCCTGTTCCTGGCCACCTAAAGGTGACAGTAGTTTGATATCCTTGACTAGAGGAAGATGTTATTTTAGAGCTGCAGTGGATGGCTCCGTCTTCCCTCGAGGGGGGGCGACGCGTCTATTCCGTTCTCCCTCGATGGGTCACTACTCAGAGGTTCACTCACTACTTAATATCGAACGGATGTTGATTCACGTCTACTGTATTTACACAGACACCGCCCCTCTCTCTTCACGCTCATAGATAGAGGAAGATACGGTGATTTACACATAAGGAATTGCAGCAACGGTGGTGACGGATCAGTCTACATACCAAAACATCAGTGTTTTGTGAAAACAAGAAAAACAAATAACAGTGACGTATTACATAAAAGTTCCAAGTGTAGTGCTATATCCCGTAGTGAGACGATAGTAATGGAGTGTTTCTCATTCTGTCGCCCTAAGGAAGGTGCAGAATTATTCCAATAACCGCAAGTGAGTTATTGTAGAATTACCATACAGTTAGTTAGTGATACCCCTGTTAACGACAAGTGAGGGCGGTCAGGAAAGCGTCTGTCAGCGCCTGACCATACTGTGGAAGGTATTCGCCTATCGTGAAGTGGATTCACCCGGCGTTCGTCATGCAGCGTGCCCCTACTCATAGTGGGAGGGAAGAGTGCAGTTACCCACCCAACACTCCCCACCTGGAACCATCTGTGGATCGCGTTTTCTATACAGATGCCCTAACTCCTGTATTAGGTATTTAAAGAGTAAAATAGTTTATACACGGTGAAACTCTATATGAAATAGCTTCTCAAGTGCTTGTTACAAGTGGTGACAACCCAGGAAGGTTGTAACATACACTAACAGTCATCTCACCATATACACAGTTGGTAAAGGTAGAGGAATTATGGTCTCCCCATTAGTGTGGCATACTGTTTTAGAAAAAGAACGTCTATATATATATATATATATATATATATATATATATATATATATATATATATATATATATATATATATATATATATATATATATATATATATATATATATATATTTTTTTTTTTTTTTTACTGGGATTAGCCCACCCCGGCACAGGTCACTGACCCACATCAGGGCCTGGGGGGGCGAAAATATAATAATAATAATAATAATAATAATAATAATAATAATGTCTATTATTATTATTATTATTATTATTATTATTACAACAATTAATAGCAAATTAATACAAATACAAATACAAAAATGATAATAATAACCAAAAATAAATACAAAAACGAAAAAATATATCAAGAGTGAGAAACGATACACATTATGTATATTGCGTTGTCCAAGTAAGAGAAACAATTGAGACCCTGCAATTGTGTGTAAATGAGGCAGAAAGTCAGATCATCAACCTGGGACTTGGTCACAATTTTCATGATGCCATATGGCAGCAGTCTACCGTTAGACAATACATTATGCTTCCAATATCTTCCAAGGCGGTAGTACCTCCCCGATTGGTAACTGCCTACTACCTACTACCTACTACCTTATGGTTCATCTACACTCAGGAATTATACAAATAATACTTTTTAATAAAAGAAGAAACTTCAATTGGGTTTCGTTACGAAAGCCCAATATAATACATATGTGAACCAACCTGGTTAACTTGGAATTAACCAACTGGTTCATACAGTAACTCTGCTAATATTGACTAAAACGCTTAGATTAATTATAAGGCTGAGAAGAAATACAAACATGCGTTGAAATTTTCTCTTGTATACTGAAATAGTATGAAAAAAATGGACAAAACAAGTGAAATGATGGCTTAGAAGACGCCATTAACAGCCGATCATGATCTGTAGACGCCAAAAACACCCGGTCATGATGTTTTAGGAGACCCATTAAGCGCTGCTCATGATCTATTATTTTTGTAGGAGACTCCATTAACCGTTGTGCAAGACGCTATAGGAGATGTTATTAACCGCCGCTAATCGTGTTCTGGGAGACGCCATTAGCCGCTTGAGATGATCCAAGAGACGCCATTAGCCGCTTGAGATGATCCAAGAGACGCCATTAGCCGCATGAGATGATCCAAGAGACGCCATTAACCGCAGATTCTTGGAGATGGGAGAAAAGGTCCTAAGACCCCAGACTCAAATTTTGAAATGAAACCAGTTAAGAACCATCTGTTGGTCAAGACGATTGCAACGATACCGAATATATAGAGATCGTATGTCTGCAAGGAGAGTGATGTGTGGACAAACGCACACACACACACACACACACACACACACACACACACACATTGATCAAGCAAAACGAGAATTGAGAGCGATTTCAATAATTTATGGTCCAGATATGAAATTGGCCTCACCGACTGATGTGACTTTTAACTGGGAGAAATTATCTTTCTATTGACGATTAGACATTTACCTCATTACATGCCTGGCTCTTCACTATACCTTAATAATGTGAAGGATGTAACGACAGTTGGCGAAGCACGTGCCATTAAGCGCTATCATATTATAATATATTTAGAAGTAAAGACAAGGTCTTGCTCGTCGTTCTCTTACGCCTGTCATAACTCAGTGACTTTCGTTAAATTAGCCGGGATTTGTCTTTAAGCCAACTTACATCACTATTACCAACGTGCAAAACCAATAGTAGCGACGATAAGCTGAAGTAGCGCTTGAACATACACTATGCGGCTCAGGTCTGGTGACCACACACACACACACACACGTTTAAGAGCACCTCGCTAACTCACTCGCCTGTGTCATCAGCAGGACGCGGGTTTACCTCATCCTGCAGTAAGTTGCAGTCAGTATGTCTCCTCCAGGATCGTCGGGTATTTGCATATTAAGTGAACTGTGAAATTAACACACGAAGGTAATGTCTTATAAATTTAGTGTATCGAGCTTAGAGTTATAGGCACAGCACAGGAGAGATAAATCCTTTTCCTTCCCAGGTAACTCAATCTGCCTTGTTAATTAATGAATGATTCCTACTGCAGATTCGAAATATTCCAGCCCTCAATCAGTGCCGCATCAGATATCTGAGAAAGACGTGATATTCAAGTCATCGCTTTTTATTTAATTTCCTTCACTTCATTAATTAATCCAGCAGTGCCAAGTACTGGTACATGAACATAAATCTACAAAATGACATCACTTCTTAAGACTTTGTTCAGGATCAGCGTACGCTATCGACTCACACATCACCTCGTACTCATACACACGACAGATACAGTACTTTATTATTTTACTCCAATCAAAGTTCAACAGTCAAAATCATATCGAATTTTCATCTCATAATCAAATATATATCTACCAGGACTTCTTTCCCAGAAATATATGATTAATCTTAAAACAGACTAAAAAAAAAGAAGCTCACTGCCTCCCCCTGACTCTCTCCCTCGCTGTCAGCTAATCTAAAATGCCTAGACCATTAAGTGCCCCCTGACACCGCTGCTTCCTCTCCCTCATTACCAACTCGCTCCCACCTTCGATCCAGTCTCCCGGTCCCCCTACATTCATTTCTCTTTCTGTCTCTCTTCCATCTCCTCCCCACTTCCTCCATCCCTCCAGTACTGCTCTATCTTCCATTCTCTGCCTCCATTAGTCTCATATCCGGTAATTAGTCCCGTGTTCGCCTCTTCGCCCTATACTTCCGTCCCAACACTCCTGGTCCTGACCTCCTCCTACCGCCCCACAGCAAGTTCCTGTCAACTGGTGTACGGGTGTGATGGCACGAATTCTCTTTGTGAAACTACATAGTTCTTTCGCTCTCATAGTTTATCATTATTGGACTAGTATAATTACTGACCTTGTTACACGATGAAACACCCGAGTTATTGAAGCCTGGTAATAAAATTATGTCAACGATCCAATGTCCCAGGTGTTGTGAGCTGGTGTAGCAAGTGTTGTGAGTTGGTGTAGCAGGTGTCGTGAGCTGGTGTAGCAGGTGTTGTGAGTTGCTGTAGCAGGTGTTGTGAGTTGGTGTAGCAGGTGTTGTGAGTTGGTGTAGCAGGTGTCGAGAGCTGGTGTAGCAGGTGTTGTGAGTTGGTGTAGCAGGTGTTGTGAGTTGGTGTAGCAGGTGTCGAGAGCTGGTGTAGCAGGTGTTGTGAGTTGGTGTAGCAGGTGTGGTGAGTTGGTGTAGCAGGTGTTGTGAGTTGGTGTAGCAGGTGTCGCAAGCTGGTGTAGCAGGTGCTGTGAGCTGGTGTAGCAGGTGTTGTGAGTTGGTGTAGCAGGTGTTGTGAGTTGGTGTAGCAGGTGTCGAGAGCTGGTGTAGCAGGTGTTGTGAGTTGGTGTAGCAGGTGTGGTGAGTTGGTGTAGCAGGTGTTGTGAGTTAGTGTAGCAGGTGTTGTGAGTTGGTGTAACAGGTGCTGTGAGCTGGTGTAGCAAGTGTTGTGAGTTGGTGTAGCAGGTGTGGTGAGTTGGTGTAGCAGGTGTTGTGAGTTGGTGTAGCAGGTATTGTGAGTTGGTGTAACAGGTGCTGTGAGCTGGTGTAGCAGGTGTTGTGAGTTAGTGTAGCAGGTGTCGTGAACTGGTGTAGCAGGTGTTGTGATTTGGTGTAGCAGGTGTCGAGAGCTGGTTTAGCAGGTGTTGTGAGTTAGTGTAGCAGGTGTGGTGAGTTGGTGTAGCAGGTGTCGAGAGCTGGTGTAGCAGGTGTTGTGAGTTGGTGTAGCAGGTGTGGTGAGTTGGTGTAGCAGGTGTTGTGAGTTGGTGTAGCAGGTGTCGTGAGTCGGTTTAGCAGGTGTCGTGAACTGGTGTAGCAGGTGTTGTGATTTGGTGTAGCAGGTGTAGAGAGCTGGTTTAGCAGGTGTTGTGAGTTGGTGTAGCAGGTGTGGTGAGTTGGTGTAGCAGGTGTCGAGAGCTGGTGTAGCAGGTGTCGAGAGCTGGTGTAGCAGGTGTTGTGAGTTGGTGTAGCAGGTGTTGTGAGCTGGTGTAGCAGGTGTTGTGAGTTGATGTAGCAGGTGTTGTGAGCTGGTTTAGCAGGTGCTGTGAGCTGGTGTAGCAGGTGTTGTGAGTTGGTGTAGCAGGTGTCGAGAGCTGGTGTAGCAGGTATTGGGAGTTGGTGTAGCAGGTGTTGTGAGTTGGTGTAGCAGGTGTCGTGAGCTAGTGTAGCAGGTGCTGTGAGCTGGTGTAGCAGGTGTTGTGAGTTGGTGTAGCAGGTGTCGAGAGCTGGTGTAGCAGGTGTTGTGAGTTGGTGTAGCAGGTGCTGTGAGCTGGTGTAGCAGGTGTTGTGAGTTGGTGTAGCAGGTGTTGCGAGGTGGTGTAGCAGGTGCTGTGAGCTGATGTAGCAGGTGTTGTGAGTTGGTGTAGCAGGTGTCGAGAGCTGGTGTAGCAGGTATTGGGAGTTGATGTAGCAGTTGTTGTGAGTTAGTGTAGCAGGTGTCGTGAGCTGGTGTAGCAGGTGCTGTGAGCTGGTGTAGCAGGTGTTGTGAGTTGGTGTAGCAGGTGTCGAGAGCTGGTGTAGCAGGTGTTGTGAGTTGGTGTAGCAGGTGTTGTGAGTTGGTGTAGCAGGTGTTGTGATTTGGTGTAGCAGGTAGTGTGAGCTGGTGTAGCAGATGTTGTGAGCTGGTGTAGCAGGTTTTGTGAGCTGGTGTAGCAGGTGTTGTTAGATGGTGTCCTAAAGTAGGTGTTGTTAGCTGGTGTAGCAGGTGCAGTGAGCTGGTGTAGCAAGTGTTGTAAACTGGTGTAGCAGGTGTTTTGAGCTGGTGTAGCAGGTGTTTTGACCTGGTGTAGCAGTTGTTGTGAGCTGATGTAGCAGGTGTTGTGACCTGGTGTAGCAGGTGTTGTGAGCTGGTGTAACAGGTACTCTGAGCTAGTGTAGCAGGTGTTGTGACCTGGTGTAGCAGGTGTTGTGACCTGGTGTAGCGGGTGTTGTGACCTGGTGTAGCAGGTGTTGTGACCTGGTGTTGCAGGTGTTATGACTTGGTGTAGCAGGTGTTGTGAGTTGGTGTTGCAGCTTTTATGACCTGGTGTAGCAGGTGTTGTGAGCTGGTGTAGCAGGTACTGTGAGCTGGTGTAGCAGGTATTGGGAGTTGATGTAGCAGTTGTTGTGAGTTGGTGTAGCAGGTGTCGTGAGCTGGTGTAGCAGGTGTTGTGAGTTGGTGTAGCAGGTGTGGTGAGTTGGTATAGCAGGTTTTGTGAGTTGGTGTAGCAGGTGTCGTGAGTTTGTTTAGCAGGTGTCGTGAACTGGTGTAGCAGGTGTTGTGATTTGGTGTAGCAGGTGTCGAGAGCAGGTTTAGCAGGTGTTGTGAGTTGGTGTAGCAGGTGTGGTGAGTTGGTGTAGCAGGTGTCGAGAGCTGGTGTAGCAGGTGTTGTGAGTTGGTGTAGCAGGTGTGGTGAGTTGGTGTAGCAGGTGTTGTGAGTTGGTGTAGCAGGTGTCGTGACCTGGTGTAGCAGGTGCTGTGAGCTGGTGTAGCAGGTGTTGTGATTTGGTGTAGCAGGTGTCGAGAGCTGGTGTAGCAGGTGTTGTGAGTTGGTGTAGCAGGTGTTGTGAGCTGGTGTAGCAGGTGTTGTGAGTTGGTGTAGCAGGTCTTGTGAGCTGGTTTAGCAGGTGCTGTGAGCTGGTGTAGCAGGTGTCGAGAGCTGGTGTAGCAGGTATTGGGAGTTGGTGTAGCAGGTGTTGTGAGTTGGTGTAGCAGGTGTCGTGAGCTAGTGTAGCAGGTGCTTTGAGCTGGTGTAGCAGGTGTTGTGAGTTGGTGTAGCAGGTGACCGAGAGCTGGTGTAGCAGGTGTTGAGAGTTGGTGTAGCAGGTGCTGTGAGCTGGTGTAGCAGGTGTTGTGAGTTGGTGTAGCAGGTGTTGTGAGGTGGTGTAGCAGGTGCTGTGAGCTGATGTAGCAGGTTTTGTGAGTTGGTGTAGCAGGTGTCGAGAGCATGTGTAGCAGGTATTGGGAGTTGATGTAGCAGTTGTTGTGAGTTGGTGTAGCAGGTGTCGTGAGCTGGTGTAGCAGTTGCTGTGAGCTGGTGTAGCAGGTGTTGTGAGTTGGTGTAGCAGGTGTCGAGAGCTGGTGTAGCAGGTGTTGTGAGTTGGTGTAGCAGGTGTTGTGAGTTGGTGTAGCAGGTGTTGTGATTTGGTGTAGCAGGTAGTGTGAGCTGGTGTAGCAGATGTTGTGAGCTGGTGTAGCAGGTTTTGTGAGCTGGTGTAGCAGGTGTTGTTAGATGGTGTCCTAAAGTAGGTGTTGTTAGCTGGTGTAGCAGGTGCAGTGAGCTGGTGTAGCAAGTGTTGTAAACTGGTGTAGCAGGTGTTTTGAGCTGGTGTAGCAGGTGTTTTGACCTGGTGTAGCAGTTGTTGTGAGCTGATGTAGCAGGTGTTGTGACCTGGTGTAGCAGGTGTTGTGAGCTGGTGTAGCAGGTACTCTGAGCTGGTGTAGCAGGTGTTGTGACCTGGTGTAGCAGGTGTTGTGACCTGGTGTAGCGGGTGTTGTGACCTGGTGTAGCAGGTGTTGTGGCCTGGTGAAGCAGGTGTTATGACTTGGTGTAGCAGGTGTTGTGAGTTGGTGTTGCAGGTTTTATGACCTGGTGTAGCAGGTGTTGTGAGCTGGTGTAGCAGGTACTGTGAGCTGGTGTAGCAGGTGTTTTGAGCTGGTTTAGCAGGTGTTGTGAGCTGGTGTAGCAGGTGTTGTGAGTTGGTGTAGCAGGTGTCGTGAGCTGGTGTAGCAGGTGCTGTGAGCTGGTGTAGCAGGTGTTGTGAGTTGGTGTAGCAGGTGTTGTGAGCTGGTGTAGCAGGTGTTGTGATTTGTTTAGCAGGTGTTGTGATTTGGTGTTGCAGGTAGTGTGAGTTGGTGTAGCAGGTGTTGTGAGTTGGTGTAGCAGGTGTTGTGAGTTGGTGTTGCAGGTTTTATGACCTGGTGTAGCAGGTGTTGTGAGCTGCTGTAGCAGGTACTGTGAGCTGGTGTAGCAGGTGTAGCAGGTGTTGTGATTTGGTTTAGCAGGTGTTGTGATTTGGTGTAGCAGGTAGTGTGAGTTGGTGTAGCAGGTGTTGTGATTTGGTGTAGCAGGTGTTGTGAGTTGGTGTTGCAGGTTTTATGACCAGGTGTAGCAGGTGTTGTGAGCTGGTGTAGCAGGTACTGTGAGCTGGTGTAGCAGGTGTTTTGAGCTGGTTTAGCAGGTGTTGTGACCTGGTGTAGCGGGTGTTGTGATCTGGTGTAGCAGGTGTTGTGACCTGGTGAAGCAGGTATTATGACCTGGTGTAGCAGGTGCTGTGACCTGGTGTAGCAGGAGTTGTGAGTTGGTTTTACAGGTTTTATAACCTGGTGTAGTAGGTGTTGTGAGCTGGTGTATCAGGTACTGTAAGTTGGTGTAACAGGTGTTGTGAGCTGGTTTAGCAGGTGTTGTGACCTGGTGTTGCGGCTGTTGTGACCTGGTGTAGCAGGGGTTGTGAGCTGGTGTAGCAGGTGTTGTGAGCTGGTGTAGTTGGTGTTGTGAGCTGGTGTATTATGTGTTGTGAGCTGCTGTAGCAGGTGTTGTGAGCTGGTGTAATAGGTGTTGTGAGCTGGTGTAGGAGGTAGTTTGAGCTGGTGTAATAGGTGTTTTAAGCTGATGTAGCAGGTGTAGTGAACTGGTGCAACAGGTGTTATGACTGGTGTAGCAGGTGCTGTCAGCTGATGTTCGGGTGGTGTGAGCTGGTGTAGCAGGTGTTGTGAGCTGGTGTATCACCAAAGGCGGCGTCACACTGGCATTCTTTCGTCAACTTTTTTTTTTCAACTTTCAGAAAATCTTTTTTGTTGTGTACCTTTACACATGTGTTTAGAACCAACTCGCCAGTTTCCCTCGTCTGACAACTGTTAACAAACAAAATGGATCTAACTGACGAAGAATGTGCAGCAATTCTACGACTTTTTTGGTGTATGAAGAGTCATGGTGATCCCAGAGACAGCGGCGCTGTCTTATCTGCTCCACCAAGAACTCCTCGGAGAGGCGTATCCATACTCAGGAAATTATTTTATCTGTTTGCTCCGTCATGTTATTCCCGCGTGGTCAAAATGTAAACAACAAATGACATTTTCTTACCGTTTTAAAATCACGAAAATAAACATAATAATGAGTAATGTTGGGAAGAAGAGTAATAGTTTATTTTTTATAGCTATTTGTAGTATCAATTATAGATCCTGAGTTGACTCTGGTAAGTTGTCGAAGTTGTGGTACGAGTTGTCAGTGCAGACAACGACAACTCCGACGATTCGTGAACAAATTTGACAAAAGAGATGCTGATGTGACGCCGCCTTAAGTGTCCCGGCTGTCAAGAGAATGACTCGGCTGACAGTTATGCCTCGAAGCTGTCAACAGTCACCGCTACGAGTAGACAGAATGAATATGATAGTTATTATGGTAATTATAGAAATTATAATAATATCAATAAATTTGATGAAGTCTTTGTTGATGACGAAAATATTAATGACGATAATAATGCTGACGATAACATTGATGACGATAATATTAATGACGATAATATTGATGACGACAATATTAGTGACGATAATATTGAGGACGATGATATTGATGACGATAACATTGATGACGATAACATTGATGACGATAATATTAATGACGATAATGTCGATGACGACAATATTTATGACGACAATATTAATGACGATAATATTGATGACGATAATATTGAGGACGATAATATTGATGGTGATAATATTGACGACGACGACGACGACGACGATGATGATGATGATGATGATGATGATGATAATGATTATGATGATGATAATTATTATTATTGTAATAATAATAATAAAAATTAATAATAATATTAATAATAATGATAATAATAATAATAATAATAATAATAATAATAATAATAATAATAAAAATAATATTAACATTTGACATTGTTACGAACCCCGCCACCAATTGTCATGATCTACCTACCCAGCACTACGAACCACGCCATCTATTGTCTTGATCTACCTACCCAGCACCACGAGCAACGCCATCTAGGGACGAAACACGAGTATGACTCGTCTTAGTTACCACTCCGGGGTTTCCCTTCTCCATATCCTGGTTGTTGCGTCACCTCCTCAAAGTCTTCTTTGTCAGCTCCAGTTCGAGGAGACTTCAGTTCACTCTGGGAAGTGACCACAGGATCACCTATCCTGGAAACCTACGGCACAGTGACTACCACCGTCTTCTACAATACTCAGCCTTACTCGTCAGCCATCTCAGCTCCGCACTTAAGTATTTGTAATCTTATATTGCCTCCCACCTCCACCTTGCTTCACTATTGTTTTATGTTGTATAAATATGTATATACTGGTAATGTTTAGGTTAAGTATGGTTAAGGGTAAATTATAGAAAGCTGAATATTTTGTTAAGGAATTTATGGTACTTTATTATACACAACAAAAACTCCCATCCTTTGTCTACCCTTTTATAGTCCGATTGTCTTTGTTTTTTTTTTTTGTTGTTGCCTGTTGGGATCTGGGTAGACTTTTAACTATATTCAAAATCCCCAACTCCTAACAACATCATGTGCTCCTTCCGTGTGTAATAATAATAATAATAATAATAATAATTAACGGTTTATTGAAAGAGCTTGGCAGCCAGAAGGCTGAAAATATACAGTTACATAATTGGGGAATGGGTTTCGAATTACAAATATTATACAAATAACATAGGTGATATGTATAAGATATATAATGACTAGATGGGGAAAAGCTCAAACTACAGTTCATTTCAACATAGTGACAGCCCAAGAAGTAGTACTTACTGGGAGTGAATACACTGGTTTATTACAAGTTATTGATAATTTTTACAATGGTTGGAACTGGGCTGTTCTTATAGCGATCAGTTCGTGCACGTATGGGCTGGATGCGGTTGTGGTTTCGAACAGCAATTCTCGGGCTAGGAATCTCAGGTGGTAGCAGGAGCCGGTGTCGAGGATGGTGCAGAAGCTTCTTACCAAATTTGCAGATGAGGTTGTGGTGATAGTCAGTGAGAGTCGAAACGGTCAGTGTGTTGAGCGCTTCTTGATATGTGGAGTAGGAAGGGAGAAAATAATCTTGCATGCCCTCTTTTGCACTTTTTCTAGGTGTTTACGTTGTGTGGCATTTAAGGAGGAAGACCAGGTAGGGGAGGCATAGGTGAGCTCGGGAAGTATGAATGTTGAGTAAACACTGAGGAGCTCGGGTGCAGGAACTCCGAGGGACTTGAGACGGCGGAGGAGGTGGAGACGGAAACTGGAGGATTTGGCAACTTCACTGACGTGTGGTTTCCAATTTAGTTTGTTGTCTATGGTGACGCTGAGGAGCTTCGTGGAATCTACAACCTGGAGTGTGTTCGGACCTAAATTAATGGAAGGGGGTGGGACAATGTCGGAGGAGAGGTTGATGTGCATATAACCATGGTCTTGGTATGGTTGATGATGACGTGGTTGTTGGTGGCCCAGTTTTGGAGACTGCTCAATAAATCGTGAAGGGCGGTGTAGTCGGTAGCAGAATTGTTGACGCTGATCCCAATGGTGGAGTCGTCGACATATTTCCAGCGAGCGTGTGTGTGTGTGTGTGTGTGTGTATGTGTGTGTGTGTGTGTGTGTGCCTCGTGGGCCCAGGCTAAACCAGCAGGTGATCTTGGAGTAGCAGTGGGTCCCAGAGGGACGGCGCATAGGCCCACTGGCATGTGGACACGTCCTGGCGTCTACCAACCACTGCAACTCTCCCTCTCCCCAGTCGTTGCAACACTTGCACCACTGGAGAGCCAAGCTGTGTGGTTGCAGCCTGCGCTCCTGCCTCACCACATAAATCAACTCCCGCACAGCCATCTTCCAATTCATCATACCTTTCATCATCATCAAAACCCCTATACCCCAAAAAGTCCTTTGGCAACGGACGAGTGGCGACTGGGACAGGCAAAGGTGACTGCCGGGAGACTCTAGTAACAACTGTGTACATGGGCGGCACAGATAAGATGGTCGTTTATGCACTGAGATCTAGGCAGCACTGTAATCCGGTCCTGTCTGTGCGACTGAGCAGCCCTTTCGAGGAGCCACTCTGCTCACCCCACAGGGGGAGGGGGCTAGAAGAGGTGCCTAAACATAGCCTGCCTAAAAAAACAACCTGACTGGGCAACCGCATCCAGTAAGGTCATCTTTATGCGGTCGGTCACTTTAGTTACCTCAAAACTCACCAATGAAGGTGACATCCTTAATAACTCATATCAATGTATCAGAGCTGGATGATCGTCATACTCGATTCCGAGTGACAGCGAAGTACTAGTAGTAGGAGTAGTAGTAGTAGTAGTAGTAGTGTGTGTGTGTGTGTGTGTGTGTAAATGTCATACGGTTTCTTTTGTTATATTTGTAGAAGAGCCTTTGTCATGAGAGTCTTGTATAGCGTGCGCTTACAACGCCACCCCCATCATTAAGAGTGGAAATAATGGTTGACGTGGAAGAAAAGGCTTGTTAGGTTCCTTTATGTTGACAAGAGCCAACCAACAATGATCTGGTTTTGACAGATCCTGAAAAAGTTAAAAAAAAATTCTTTATTCTTCGTATCCAGAAGACCTGGTTCTTTTAAGACGTTCAACACGCCCTAAAGTAGGTCACCTGTCTTACTGTACTTGCTAATCTGGGTTAAGTGAGCTCCCCAACACTTACACGATTGTCTGGCGCCAATGAGGAGTGGTGGGGGGGGAAGGGGATGATTGGTGAAGGAGAGTGTCTATGGAGACGGAAGGGTGGTGGTGGTGGGTGGTGAGGAGGAGGAGAGAAGGGTGGTCAGAGAGAGGTAGGATGCTAGTGGAGTTGGAGAGGTTTGTGGATGGAATTGGATGAGAGAGTGGGTGGGAGTAGGTGAGGAAGAGAGGAGTATGGGAGGGAAAGATAATGGTGAAGAGAGGCAAAGAGGATGGTAGGGTGATTATAGAGAGGGATAGGGTGAGGGTCAGGGAAGGCAGGGTGGTAGTGAGAGTGGGAGAGAGTGTGGGTGGAGGTTGGTGAGGGGAGAGGGTGTAGCGAAAGGGAGGGAGGAATTTTAAGAGTGGTAAAAAGAATCGATAGTGAGAGAGAGAGGAAAAGTAGCCACACTCACTCAACTCATCAACTAGTAACAAGACTATCATTACTAACACCCCTGCACACAATAACACCCCCTCTGACAGCCTCACCACCATTACTACCACAGAACACCACCATCACGCTCTCTTATCACCATCACCCCCTCCCTGTATCCACCACCATCACTATCAACATCCGTTCTTTTCACCACTACAACTATCAACACCACCAATCAATTCCACCTCCACCACCACCACCATGTGACCTCCTTCCACCATACCACAACCACCACCATCTTCCCTCTCTTCCCTCCCACACCTCCACCATCCCCACCACTCCTTCACCCCACACCAACACCCACCCTCCCTCACACCACGATCCCTGCTGTCACCACCAACCACCCTCCATCACCTCCCACCACCCCCATCCCCACCATTAACACCAACCACACTACTGCAACCCCATCACCACCACCATCACCCACCCTACTTAACCCCACCACCACCCACCCACCCTCACACCACAACCACCCACCCTCCCTCAGACCACCATCACCACCCACACCACCCCTACTGCCACCCACCCTCTCCTTCACACCACTACCAACTCGACATCACCCACCTCCTCTCACACCACCACCATTCTCGCCATCACCCCCACCATTACCCACCCTCCTCCTCACACCACCACCACCACCCCTTATGCAGAAGGAAAACCCATCCATTAGTAACCAATAATGCCCAGATAGATACAAAGGCAGAGGCACCCTCCTAGGCCTACATATATCCACGACAGGTTACTCCCATCATGTCCACACCAGGAAGGAAAAGGCAAGAAGAGAGCTGAGAAAACTATACCGCTTTAAAGCGCTTCCTGAGAAAATAAAACTCCACCTGGTGATATCATTTATCATACCGATATTAACTTACCCAGCAGTACCTCTTCATACTATGAGCACCACTCAAATATAAAAATTACAGTTGGTCCAAAATTAAGCCCTAAGATTCGTCACAGGTGAAAGATACCCCTTCACCAGAACCACAGCCGAGATACATAGAGACCTGAGAATGAAACTCATTAACCAGCAGCTGCACACCCTGGCCAGCAGAATCTGGCAAAAGATAGAACTCCTTCAAAGACTCCTACCAGATAACGACAACAACCATACATGGTTCCCAAAAAGTTACCAAATCTCAAAAGGTCCATTACCACCCCCGATCTACACGGCCAAGCAATAGACAACCTCCCTAGACCAGCATCAGCCAGTAGGGTCGGCGGAATATGAAATAAGGCCCTCAAAATACCTACATATGGGACAGAGTAGGATGTCTAGTGCCTGTACCGAGAGACATTATCTAACCCATGACACAACCCAAACACACCATTAGCTTAGCTAGGCGGTCAGCTCGCCCTCTCTTACCTCCTCCTAAATTTCTTCAATTTCAGAACTACAACTTTCTTCCCGCACCTCTAATCTTTTTTCACCTCTCCTTTCTAAAAAAAAAAAAAAAAAAAAAGAACACCATAGTCATCCCTCCCAGCATCACCCACCCTCCCTCATACCATCCACACCACCCCTACTGCCACCCACCCTCTTCATCACACCACCACCACCATCACCCACTCCCTCCCTCACACCACCACTATTACTCACCCTTCTCACACCAGCATCACCCGCTCTCCTCACACCATCACCACCACCACCCACACAACCCCTACTACCACCTACCCTCTCCTTCACACCACCACCACCACCACTACTACTACTACTTTGCTGTCATCCCCTCTCACACCACCACCCTCCTCACCATCACCCACCCTTTCCCTCACACCACTACCACTATCCAGCCTCCCCCACCCCACCATCACTCACCCACCACCACCAAGAAATCTCACAGTGTTGTAGTGGACGGCCAACTTACTGGACTGTGGTCCTCAACAGAGTTTCAACAACTTTTGGACTTGACAAAGGAGTATCTGAATGTTTTCGAAGCTCTTCACACCCACTTCTGAGGAACTATACGGAGTAGAACCCAAGAAATAAAGAGGTTTTGCCGTCCTGGGCCTTATTGTATCTTGGCTGAGTTACACCATTATCTGGTGAGACGCTCTTTGCTTCTTGTTCTTCTTGTTGATTATGGTGTTATTCTTTATTATGGTGTTGTTTATTGTGGTGGTGTTGTCGTTTGTTGTGCTTTTGTTTATTGGGGTGTTATTGTTTATTGTGGTGTTATTGTTTATTGTGGTGTTATTTTTTTATTGTGGTGTTTTCTTTATTGTGATGTTATCAATTGTGCTGTTATTGTTTGTTGTGCTGTTATTAGCTATTGTGCTGTTATTAATTGTGGTGTTATTGTTTATTAAAGTGTTTTCTTTATTGTGGTGTTATCAATTGTGCTGTTATTGTTTTTTGTGCTGTTATTATTTATTGTGGTGTTGTTTATTGTTTATTGCAGTTAATATTTCAAAGCCGTATTAAAGAAGATTATAATTAATTTAATGCAATAAAGAATTACATATTTATAAACATGTGTTACATCCACCAATGACAAACAGCTACACTCGATATTTCTTTGATTAACTTAAATTAAATCCAAAAATGTTACGAGTAAAACTTAAAGGAAAAACTTACTGAAGAGGTGGGAAATTTGGGGGTAAAACTATCCAATAAAAACAACCTCTCTTGCGCTCCCGTGGTTTTATCTCGCCGTGTCCGATGTGTCCTTAAAAAACGTGACAAAACGTCGTCTTGCAGGATGTGGTGGGCGCCTCTCATCCCTCCGTGTGTCTGATCCTTCCTGTGAATTTTCGGGGTAAACGAAAATTATTTTAAATCCGATTTCTTCGTTTTCTCCGATAAGCCTAAACTAGTTGGATGTGTTTCAGGCTAAGTCAATATTGTCCTTATTTCCGTGGGTTTATATATAACATAATACCTAATTAAAAATAGTATAGTGCTAAAAGTATCTCCCTCAACCTTATCTATGTAATATAAACAGTGGGTATGGAAAATCCACAGTAGTGTAACACACATTTACACATTTTTACACATATGGATATTTTTTAACAACTGAGAAAAATCCCATCGCATCACACAACCTCCCCAACATACAGACTACCTCCAGCACTTACACGGAGACACACGAGGAATTACACTGTGAGGTAAAGTACGGAGTGCGTGACGGTAATGAATAACTCCCGCTAACACGCTAAAACAACTCCCGCTAACCCTCTACTTCACGATAATTACACTCAGCTATTACATTAAAAAGCAGCATTAATTTATATGTAATGTAAAGGGGAATGTGCGTGACGAGGATCCATTAACAAACGAGCTAATACTGTCTCTTTAATGAGGTGATTCTTGCCACGCCGCTCATTAATTGATCGTGCACAGTACGTCGGCCACTCACGGCATTGTTTGCTCAGCCACCTGACCTGATCCTTACGTGCATTGATATACAGCGTTAGTTTTAAATGTTCTGTACGGAGTAATCCAAGAACGCTGAACGAGCCTGCAAATCAATAAAAAGGAAAATCAAGTTAGTCAACGCAGTGATGTACAATTTACAGTGACGTAAATATACTGAACATAATATTAAGGTCAATAATTATCTAGTAAAAAACATTGTACTGAAAGCTACACAGGACACCTTTGCAGTCATATAATACATTTTCATGAGTCGATAGTGTTGACACAGAGGTACACACTCACAGAACAAAGTGTATGTTTTATGTATAATATGAACTTGAATTCGCTAAATAAATGATCCCAGGTACGACCGATTGTGTTTCACATATGATAATAAATGTAAATTAACCTATAATAAAACTATATGAATACACTGTACTGTATCCCAAGAAACTTTACAAGTGTATAATTTTGTAAGTGCCTCTGACCTTGGGCAAGGGAAATAAAAAAGCCGAATAAAAGAAAAAAGTTTTAATTTACGTTATGATCGTCAACTTTTCATACTTCCCTGTAGGGCGCTGTAAACGCTTCTGCGCTTCACCTTGCCCAGGATGTAAGGGGGTGCTCAATAAACTAGCCCTCTCGGGGGCAAATCTGAATCTGGTTATGATCGTCAAGGTGATCCACGAGGGGAATGTATGTGTATTGCAAATAAAACTTACAGGTGAGACGAGACAACAGGACAAACAACTGTTTATAACAATACCTCTCGACGGACCGAGGTTATGTCGTCATCAGCAATCAATGGCGGTGAATCATGAAAATGATTGAAATTATATCAGGTAGTGAAAATTTTTATCATTGTTGATTTATTTTTATCCCGAAGGAATTCGTGGAAGATATCATGACATTTTGATATGGCTTCTACTTTCAAATACCAAAGGTCAAAGTTAAGACTTTTGCTGATGACTGCCAACTTCAAGTCAATTTCCAGTCAGGTTGGTGTCCTCAAAATTATATCCTATTGTATCGATTTCACTAGAAATTGTGGAATGAAATATCCAGCTACAATAAAAATATTTTCCTGGAAATTGAACAAACTGAAAGAGAAATGAAAATATTCAGGTGTTATCATGACTCCCGCCAGGTGTGAGAAGCTGGAGTATACAGTCAACCCTCTGACTCCTTATCATCGCCTCCCTACACTTCTCTCATCCACACTCTTCCAGACCCCTCCCACTCACACCCTTCTATACCCACACTCCCCTCACCCACACACCTCTCAAACCACATACCCTTCATCCATACTCACTTTCCTGTTGTTTAATTCCACATTTGTCCATAAAAGCAATGTATATACTCCTGTTTTTTGTCGTGTCTATAAAAGCAATGTACATTCTCTTTTGTCTACATTTCTACGTCCATAAAAGTAATGTACACAGTCTTTTGTTTATTTCACGACCGTAAAAGCAATGTGCACACTCCTGTTTTTTGTTCGCGTCTATAAAAACAATATATGCGGGTTTGTTTTTTTGTTCACGTATAGATATATAATCAAAGTACACATAAAATTGATGGGCTTATATATATATATATATATATATATATATATATATATATATATATATATATATATATATATATATATATATATATATATATATTATTTTAATTATTATTTTTTTGTATTTATTGTTTATCATCTGGAGCCCTTCAGATTATTTCACCTGGTGATTAAACACCTTAACGCTACCTGGGATGTTTGAATTGAATTGAGTTGAAGTGAAACAGTTTATTTAGCCAGAAAAAACACAGATACAGAGTGGATAATAATAACAATATTAACATGGCTGAGCCAGTTGAGAACCTGAGCTCTCTTTTAGGCACCTGATATATACTATGCACTTATCTCAAGGAAGTATTATGTAACATTTAGTAACATCTGGAATAGTACAATAGCATGGTTGTCATAAGAACATCTCATAATGTTACCACGGTTAGAGTAGATTAAATTTATGTTAGGTTAGTAGATGTTAAGTTAGTTTAGACTAGGTTAACCTTGTGGTGGTTAATCACCAGACGCAATAAGGACAGGGGTGGCAAATCCTCAAGTGGGTTCCTCTTTCTTTATGATCCACATAGTATATGATCTGACTCGCACAACGACGATCATCCATTAAGCCATTTCCTTCACCTGTCACTTGCATCATTAATAAATTCTCTCATTTACCACTTGATTAAATGCCTCGCTGCCTATTTTGAATTCACCAAACCCCTCCCCCCCCCAAAAAAAAAAAATAATAATAATTTTTACATACATCTGGGGGACTAAATCCAGGAGGACTCCAGGTTGGAGGAAGGAGAAAGTAGAAGGGAAGGAGGAGAGGATGGAAGAAGGGGAGGATGAAAGACGGGGAGGAGAGGGGAGGGCAGGGGGGGAAAGGGGAAGGTGCAGGATGGAGAAAATGGTAAGGGGCAGGGCGGGGAGAGAGGGAAGGGGGAAGGGTCAAGAGGAAACAGTGGGAAGGAGAAAAAGGAATAAGGGAGAGGAGGGAAGGTACAGGAGGTGAAGGGGGTAAGGTTCATGAAGGAAATGAGGTACGGGGCAGGAAGGGGAAGGGGCAGGAGGGAGAGAGTGAAGGAACAAGAATGGGAGGAGGGGGGTTAGGATGGGGAGATAAGAGAAAAGGGGCAGTAAGGAAGAGGGTGAAGGGAGAGGAATGAAAGAGGAGATGTAGTAGAAAGGGTAGTAGGAGGGTTGAAGGGGCAGGGGGTGGGGGGAGGAAATATGGTACAGGAATGGGAAAAGAGGCGACTGTTTAATGCCCTGTAATCCGAAGGCGTTGAATTAGTCCCGGGGGTTTGGGTACTTGTATTGATCCCCAGAAGCCAGAGGACACAAAGGCATCCCGATGACGAAAAGGATCCAATGTAATACAAATTCTCTCAAAGGGAAAAAAATTAAACTTTGACAATAAATCTGTAAAAGGGAGGGGGTTGAGGGGAGGGAGGTGGAGGGGGGGGGGAATGAGCTCTCTACGATCCCCTGTTTGAAATTTATCAGTGACCTGTTGTTACACCTGTGGAGTATTAAACAGGTACAGTGCAGTTATGGCATCCATCTTTTTCATTTTAGTGATCTACCCTCATCCCAGGCTCTTGTGTATATTACATAAGGAAATTTATCGACAATACATCTCTCTCTCTCTCTCTCTCTCTCTCTCTCTCTCTCTCTCTCTCTCTCTCTCTCTCTCTCTTTCTCTCTCTCTCACATCACTTCATTCCCTTCTTGGCTCTTTCCTGTATTTTATTATGTCTTTTACTTTCTTTTATTCTCCATGTAGATTTTCCCTTAGATCACTTAGAGGTGATAATTGTTTACATTACAGTTTTTGATAGATATACTCTAATTCTCCACTTCATCTGTCAGCACCCGGTACTCGTTGTCGACGCTCCTCCCCAGTACAGTGTTGTTAACTACCAATAACATTTTAACATATCTTTTAACATCTCAGCTGGGTAGAATTTATTACATTGTTTTGACGAGACTATAAGTGGTGAGACTCGGCTGTACTCTTATGTAATTGTCTGAAACTAATGCTGTAATCTTTAGGTCTGATATCGAATATAAATAAAATAATTCCTTTTAATTTACGTTCATGCTGTGTAACATGTGAGGAGTAAACTGTAAACTAGAGCACATTTCCATCTGATGCAAAAAAAAATGTCATGAATACTAATAGCCCATTTACGTGTCACGGAGCTCTGCCAGTGCACGTCAAATATTCATTATCAGAGTTTCGGGTGAGTGAGCATCGCGGGTTAGGGCGACGGTCCACACACACACACACACCACCGAGACGCTCACATATGATTGTATACATGACGAGATATGTAGGGTGTGTGTGTGTGTGTGTGTGTGGACCGTAAAATGAATAGGTATATAATCATGCAATAAGCAGACTGTATTTAGAGCATCAAAACCTCTTCACCTTCTCCCCACCTCAGAATATATCACATTCTCTCGTATGTCAGTTTCAATACCTTGTTTTTTGTCATTATTTATCTTCAACTCTTCCTCTTTCACAAAGTACTGCTGTTCTTGACTTATCCTTCTACCAATAACACTCCATCTAACACCACCACCCAAGACTTACGCTATAGTCATTAACTACCAACGGAGACAAACACACGTTACATCCTTCAACTTTAAGCTTGAACAACTTAGTCACGTTCTAGTTTTTTTCTGGAGACGCGTTCTTCCTCTTCCAAAGATTTAATCTAAATCTTTATATAAAGTATATTTATATATATATATATATATATATATATATATATATATATATATATATATATATATATATATATATATATATAGATCACGCGCACCTACAGTGGTTTACTTGCACATATATATATATATATATATATATATATATATATATATATATATATATATATATATATATATATATATATATATATATATATAAGACTGTATCTATCTTTTTTTTACTTAATCATACACTCTTAGTGGTGTTGGTGCTTTAACCGAAATATTACTAAAAATGCATCTGAAAGCTTTTAATCTTCGTCATATATAACTATAAATGGCATTGCCTGAATAGAGCTAACATGATAACACTATCAGAGGTTTTTCTCTGTATCATAAGACAGACAACTCAGGTTCTTATTTCTCCAGTATTTCCTCAACTGTTTATCCTGAAATCAATATGTTAGTCACACCATCACACACATCTCTGTATATTGCCTTTAGTTTATTTCCAAACTTCTCAACCGTGAACAATTTTAGGTTCTCATTTACTGAGTGTGTCTTACGTATCTTACCACCCACTCAAACTACAGGACTACAACAATCGATACTGCTTTTCATTACTACATAAATTCGTTTTCATCACTTTGCACATCCAGTAGCCGCCTGCACCTAACCTCACTCCTGCCGCACCTTCATATTGTATCAAGAACACCTGTGACCACATGAGGCCTTCCGTTGACACTTTTCCTGCCACCGGGTCTACTTTATTTCCATATTCAACCATTGTATATTGTCTCCTTTGTCCTATTATACTCATTTAGCCCGAGCATCTGTCTGTCTGTCTGTCTGTCTGTCTGTCATTCCTTTATATTCAATGTAAATATCATGGTTTCCCCCACCAATTTAGGCGTATTTGTGTCTTCAATATTATCTCCCTAATGTATAGCCCGTTTTCCCTCGTTGGAGTATTTCTGAAATTTCTCAACTTCATCCTTGCTTCACTGACTCCTTACTACAATATTTTTTTCTCAAATCTGTATGTTTTTTTTATTTATTTTGTTCTTCCTCTTTAGTCATGTGTTTGTGTGATCCTTATTCTATAAAACCTCTTGCATCGTGATTGTCTTTTTTATTTCTTTTATCAACGATGCCGACTTTTCCCCCACATCCCCTGCTACAGTTCATATTTCTTCTGCTTTATTAAGTTTATCACCCATGTCCTTTACACGCTTCTCATTAACACCTTCCTATTTAAAGATAACTTAAATTTCTTTACCTAACGTTTCTTTATATTATTTATTTGAATGTATCCTATATCTTTAATGGTAAACACACTCTCTCTTTTGTTATCAGTTCTCCTACTACTCCAGCGCCAGTTTAGAGACTCTCCGTCACTGTACTGTACCGCTTATGGATGTTTGAATTTCTGTTTAGTCTTTGCTCTTTCTTGGAAGAAGTATTATAGCACACTAATTTTATGTTTTGTGAGGGATCAGGAAATATTTTGCTTCTGGGTCATCTGTCAGTGCACCAACAACCGATGGACTCATTAAAAGTCGTCCACACAGAACACAGGGGGAGTGTACTATAATGTACACCTGCAAAATATGTTTTATTTGCCACTGGCTACTGCGTGCCAGCTCACCAAAAAAACAAAACAAAAAAACATGGTATGTTGGACGTTAGGTTTCCTTTGAACACAGTTTTAGCTTATAATTATGTCCACAGATACACAAACTAAATAAGCTACCAACACAAACCTGTGTATCTATGTAAAATAATGCTTGAAATTGTGCTGCTTTGCACATTAATTATATTGTGGACACAAGTTCCTTATCCGTGCTCTCTCTTGCCCTCATTCACCACCCCCTTACAGCGTCTCTCTAACAGGTCTCTGCTCTCATCCTCCCCCTTAGAAAACTAACAACCAATCAGAAACAATAACATTTAAAATAATGCTATATACCCATACTTCCAAACACCAACTATATCACGGTGATAATGTGTAGCATCACGTTAAACACACCACCATAGTCTCAGATAATGATAAAATGTTGGTTAGTTGTGTTAATCTTGACCTCACTATTTATTTTGTCTTAAAAGTTTTCTGAAAAGTGTTACGAATTTTGTTGACTTTATTATACTCATTCCCTTTTCACTGTTTATATTTATTTCACCATGCAATGTTTTGTAATGTTGTCAGGAATAAATACTAACCTGACTCTTGTACTATTTATTTGTGTCATTATAACAATTATTTCACTCTGCGAGTAACGATACGTGTACTACTATTAAATTATCACTTGAACTTAATTATCAGACTAATGGTAAATTCACTCGTTTCTTATTGTCATTGGATAAATAACTGAACACTGACATATCGTTCTTTTTATAAAAAAAACTCTGGAAGATATGCAGAATTTCAAGACTGCATCTTAAGTATAGGTTATCTAAACAATATTACTAAAATAAGTTACTAAAACAAACGAAAATTTATTGAGAGGAACCATAAAAACAAGGTCATCATCTACCAGTCCATCATCTACGATTTTCAGATTAATTCTAAATGCCATACAATGAAATTAGGCTCTAAATTTTACCCACTGGAACGCACCCGCCCAGGTGATGAATCGGTATACACTGAAAAAAAATAGTTAAAAAAGAAATGGAATAATAAATCATAAGTGTTGACGTGTGTAAATGTGTATCAGACTTAATAAACACATCAAAATATGCAAATGAAACGGGTTAGGACAGAAACAGCGGGGAGACTAACAAAATCGTACACAATTTGGGGGTAATTTGGTTAAAATGTTGAGGGTGTGCGTGCGGGGGGTGGCCATGACGTGAGGCGGTCCCTGTACCTGGCCGCTTGTGAGGCCTCGTTAAGGTGCGTTTACTTGTCACAGTGTGCGTCCGTCACACTCACGCACCTTGCACGTGTACATAGAACCTTGTGCTCCTCCACTGTATTTATAGTGAGTAAGCCATTTTCTCGAATAATAACTGCTAACTCGCCAAACAAAGGATGTACACAGCGCCCCTTTTGTCGCTGTAGGCTTTGTACTCACCAAGTCTCTCCTCTTCATCCTTATTAACAACATCTTTCTAATTTTAAGAAATTCTTTGTGTTATGAAAGAGTCGGTAATCTTTTACCGCGTTTCAGTTTTGTGTTATGAAATGTTTCTTGTTTTTTTTTTTTAATTTTTGTCATTCCTGTAAAAAGCTTGATACTACAAATTTCATGTTAAATTCGGTGATGAGAATATAAAGAAATTATTGCTGGGTGGACACCACAAGGAGCTTTATAAGGGACCTCTGTCTGTCTCCCACGAGCCTCCCACCACACAACGACACACTGAAACACGTACAGTACTTTTTTATATATATATTAAATTCTGCTTTGAACATTAAATCGACACAAAACAATGTCTGAAAAAGTGAGTCAATAAAAACGTCTACATAAATATACATTAACGAAAAATACAATTAAGAATAAAAGTAAAAAGAGAAAAATAAAAACAATGAGCAAAAACTTCAGGTTGACAGTGTTGAGAAATGAACGTAGTAATTAACAGTAAAGAAACCTGAAATAATAAATGAACGTTATAATGGAAGCACCAACTACGCGTGGCTGGTGAAAATGCTCTGTATTTTCAGGCGTCTCTCTAAATCCTTGGAACACACAGCTAACGTTTTATCCGCCCGCCCATCCGTCTGACAGTCCGTCAGTCCGTCCGCCAGTCCGTCCCTCAGTCCGACTATCCATCCGTCCGTTAGTCCTTCCGCCCATATGTCCGCCAGTTTATTTATCAATCCGTCCATTAATCCGTCCTCCCATCCTCCCGTCAGTCCTTCTATCCATCCATCCGTCCGTCCCTCCGTCTGCCTGTCGTGGCTTCATCCACTCTCTATTACCATCGTGCCATTTTTTACCCCATTAGTGTCTTCCTTTACCGTCCATTAAGATCTCCTGGCTGCCTGTGTCTTTTTCACCATACTACCCCACTGTCCACTTCCAATTAGCACCATTAGCTAGAACACACATCACAGTTGTGTTCTGACCTCACTAGGGGAAAGGTCACGGCAGGGTTAGCTCCGGAGGGATAATTATCAGATATGGCCAGAGCAAGGTGCGGTCTTGGGTATGAGAATTTGGTGAACAAACTGGAGTGGTCCACTGAAGAATTGGCGAAGGTCAAGTTGGAGAACTTGAAATTAAGGGAAGAGCTGGCGATGTTAAAAGGAGAGGCTGGACGAGTAAAGCCAGTGGCTGACGAAAAATCAAGCGAGTGGAAAATTGTGAGTAGTGGGAAGACAAAGCTTTTGGTGAAGAAGCACACCAAGGATACGACAACAACGACAACAACAGCTAAGTGTACCAACCCGTTCAGTCCCTTGATAGACGAATTGGACGTTAGTACAGTCAGGGACAGGGATGACAAGGAAGGTATAAAAACTTTAATTGTTGGTGACTCACAGGTAAGGTACATGGACAGGGCCTTTTGTGGTAAAAACAAAAATAGGATGAGGGTGTGTTTGCCAGGAGCTGGGGTGGGGGATATAATTGACAGGATGGACAATATCTTGTCTGGTAATGGGAACAAACCCATTATCTGCCTCAGTGCAGGAGGCAATGATATTGGCCGGTGTAGGAGCGAGGAGCTTCTTGATAAGTTCAAGGCAGCCATAGATCGTATTAGGACTAAGGGAGGGATCCCTATCATATGCCGTGTCCTGCCTAGAAGGAGAGTTGGCAGTGAATGGTTGTCAAGGGCGGTTGGTGTTAACGACCGTCTTGACAGATATTGCAAGTCAATATCAGTCCCATTCATTGACAACTGGGACAACTTCTATGGCAGAAGGGACCTTTATGCTAGGGATGGGGTGCACCTGTCTAGGGATGGAGTAGCAACCCTGGCTGGGGCTCTAGAGGGGGCAGTTCAAAAGATATCGAAGTCTTTAAACTGCTAAGAGAACATAGGGGCACGGGGGTGGAGGAGACTGCAGTGGGAGCGGGTAAACAAGGCGAAAGATTACAGGGAAATAGTGTTAGGAATGATGACATAACTAAATTAGACAGGGAGTTTAAAACTAAACGCGGTAAGGGAAGGACTCAGAACACGACTAACTTAAATGTATATTACGCGAACAGTAGAAGTATGAGAAACAAAATGGATGATATTAGGGCCTTGGTATGTACCGAAGAAATCGATATAATTGCATTCACTGAAACATGGATCAACCTAGACACACGTGAATTACCAGTCGAATACCAAATTGCGGGTTACAAACTGTTCCATACCGATAGGCAGACCAGGAAAGGAGGCGGAGTAGCAATCTATGTTAGGGATAATATGAAGTGTGAAATAAATAAGGAAATAAAAACTGAGAGGAATACAGAAACAATTTGGATAGAATTAAGCGACGGTCGGTAAAAATTAATCACAGGAGTAATATATAGACCCCCCAATCTTGACAGAGTCAATGAGCGACTTATCTGGGATGAAATGCGCAGGGCTTCCATACACAACAAAGTCTGTATAGTAGGCGACTTTAACCTTGGCCAAATAGATTGGACCGACCTTACGGGAAACTCAGAATCAGAGGATTTTCTCGAGACGATCCAGGACTGTTTCCTAAGTCAACATATAACCGAACCCACACGGGGTAATAATATATTGGATTTAGTTTTGTCAAACAGAGAAAACCTCATTAGCAATGTCGAGGTAGGGAACGAACTTGCAAACAGCGATCACAAAGAAATTCGATTCCAGTTAGATTTTCAGGGCAGACGTAAGGAAAATTCCACTAAAGTACCAGATTTCAGAAGGGCAAACTTTGACAGTTTAAAGAGGCAGCTAAGAGAGGGGGTGTCGCGCTTGGCCGTGAACCTGACAGATGACACCGACCTGATAACGAGATCTGAGATTGCCGAGTTCCACGACAATTTAAATAGTGAGTTACTTAATGCACAAAGGCAGAACATACCATACAAAAAACTCAGATCAAACAACAATGACCCTAAATGGATAAATAATTATTTAAAGAACATCATTGGCCAAAGGAAGGCTATAGGTAGAAGGATAAATCGTGGCGAAATTCACCTCCGGGACTATTATAGGGTATTGGCGAGTAGGGTTAAAACCGAGATAAGGAAAGCAAAGAGGAATAATGAGGTAAGGATAGCAAGGGAAGCAAAGACAAACCCCAAAGGATTCTACCAAATGTACCAAACTAAAACACGAGAAAAGATTGGACCAATACGGTCAGACTCCGGCGAGCTCACTGATAACGACGGAGAAATGAGCAATAATTTGAATAAATATTTTTCAACAGTTTTCACCAGCGAAAATTTAAACATGATACCCGAGGCACCGACTCTATTCAGAGATAGTGAAGAAAACAAATTAAGTGAGATAGTAGTGACTAGTAACGATGTTAGTAAGCAAATAGACAAACTAAAGCCTAATAAGTCACCTGGTCCCGATGAGATATTTGCCAGAGTATTAAAGGAATGTAAGGAAGAGCTTAGTATGCCCTTAGCAAAGTTGTTTAACATGTCCTTAAAAACAGGTGTAGTACCAGAATCCTGGAGGATAGCGAATGTAATACCGATCTTCAAGAAGGGGGATAGATCACTATCCTCTAACTACCGCCCAATCAGTCTAACATCAATAGTAGGCAAATTACTGGAAGCAATCATTTCAAACTCTATTCGAAATCACCTGGAGAAGCACAGATTGATCAATGATTCCCAGCATGGCTTCACAAGCGGACGTTCTTGCCTAACTAATCTATTAACATTCTTTTCATCAGTTTTCGAATCAGTGGACGAGGGGCACAATTATGATGTGGTATATCTCGACTTTAGCAAAGCCTTCGACAGAGTACCCCACGAAAGGCTAATTAGAAAGGTAGAAGCTCATGGCATCAAAGGTGACATCCTTAAATGGATTAGGGCGTGGTTACAGGACAGGAAACAGCGAGTGAGCATTAACGGCACTAAGTCCCATTGGAGCAACGTCACAAGTGGAGTTCCCCAAGGCTCAGTACTTGGACCATTATTGTTTATTATATACATAAACGACATAGATATCGGCATAGACAGCAACATAAGTAAATTTGCTGATGATACTAAAATAGGACGTGTTATCAAATCTGACGAGGACTCGGCAAAACTACAGGAGGATCTAAACAAATTTTTCGAATGGTCTGAAAAATGGCAGATGAAATTCAACATTGACAAATGTAAAGTACTCAGTATAGGGAATGTAAACAGGGAAACCAGATACCAGATGAACAACGATGCCATAGAGAAATCCGACTGCGAGAGAGATTTAGGAGTAATGATAAGTAGGAACCTTAAGCCAAGTAAACAATGTGTTTTTGCTCGTAACAAGGCTAATAAAGTACTTGGGTTCATACAAAGGAGTGTTAGTTACAAGACTAGCGAGGTCATCCTAAAACTGTATCTTGCTCTTGTGAGACCACACCTGGATTACGCAGTCCAGTTCTGGTCACCGTATTACAGAATGGATATAGAATCCTTGGAAAGAATCCAGAGGAGAATGACAAGACTAATCCCGGGTATCAGGAACCTTGAGTATAGAGACAGGTTAAAGCATCTTAATTTGCACTCCCTTGAGAGACGTAGAGCGAGGGGCGACCTGATAGAGGTGTATAAATGGAAGGCAGGGCTAAACAAAGGGGACATTACAAAGGTACTCAAATTATCCAACCAGGAGCGAACTCGTAACAATGGTTTTAAATTGGACAAATTTAGATTTAGGCGTGAAATAGGTAAACACTGGTTTGGAAACAGAGTAGTGGATGAATGGAACAAGTTACCAAATATCATCATTAACTCGAATACGCTGAATTGCTTCAAACATAGGTTGGATGCTCATATGAGCAATAGGGGTTGGGTGTAAACGGGACTGCCCAGTATGGGCCAATAGGCCCGCTGCAGTTTCCTCCATTCTTATGTTCTTATGTTCTTATGTACTGTACTTATAGGATTGGTAGTCATATGGAATACTTAAATTTAAAACCTTTTGGGTCATCAACACAAGTACAGTACAGGTACAGATAAAAAGTACCTTTATGATATTGTGTGAAACAATATGACACAATAGACGAAGGGTTTTGGCCACTCTACCCAGACAACAGGAGTTGCAGTGTTCATTTTGAAATTTATCGGACCCCACCATAAAGAAATTTTTTGGAGCGAGTTACTGTTGCTGCTCACTCAACTCTCGGTAATATCTGGCATTTATGTAAGATTTTTTCTTATGTTATTTTGTATTAAAAATTATTCCAGAAGGACAACATGAAAAGACAAATTCTAGTACAGAAAATATCTGACGAATTTACGTTAAAATTATAATTCCCTTTATCTAGATGACCCTCAAATAGATGTCAGACATATCACAATTTGCCGAAGGAATATTATCTGCAACTGTATAATATTCTTTTTCCAATATAAATGCAATAAGGTTCTGAGCTTTAGCTTTATACAGCAGAAATGCATCTCCTTTACTTAGTCACAGTAATCATATGTATTTTATCTTTGATTTAATGTGTCTGTTGTGTTTAGTAAAAGTTAATACTAGGTGAAAGGCTCTTTATAACCCAGGCCACTGAAGTACTGTACATAATATTAAAATCAACAGTATGCTTCGTATTCATACCACACACACACACACACACACACACACACACACACACACCAGTAATAAAATAATATGTAATTTCCTTAACAGGTCAACATTTCATTTTCAAAATAGTTTATATTTATGTATACGTTGTGATAGATTACAATACAGGATTACAGTACAGGAGACACTCATGACAGTAGAACTAAACAATGTGAGTTACAGTTCAGATAGACTTTCCTTACACAGCTTGTAATATTTATAAGTTAACCGAGAGTGTCTGCCAAGTAGGACAAGTGGCATCCATCACGCACCTCAGGTAAGTTGAGACAGAATAGGGATATGAACCCTTGTATATGTGAGCCGGTTAAGGTTAGTGTATCATAACTCCCACCGATGAGCCAGAGATATTTCAACACCAGGAATATGATAAGCATTGTTTAAGCACCTCCATCTGGCTTATCCACGACGTAGATAATAGCAGAGCCTCACACAGGATATTAATTACAAATGTAGATATAAAACGGATTGTCACGTTGTATCTGTGAGTGTTGGTAATGTAGCTATCTGATGACAGTGTAATTTATCACGATGATTTTTCATGGGGTGGGATGTTAGTAGCTTATGTATACAGTACCGGGTATTAGAGGCCGAGTAAACTAAATAATGGGAAAGAAAGTAAGAGAGAAAAAGAGACGAAATGTAAGAAAAAGGATAGGGAAAACGAAACCGAGAGGAAAAAGAACGATCCATAAAGAGAGAGAGAGAGAGAGAGAGAGAGAGAGAGAGAAAAGAGGGGATTATCTTGTCGGCCATACAGTACACGCTGGCTGGCATTTACGTAAAATATTACCTCTTCATCCCGCTGCCTCCTAAAGTCATTCAAACCGTAGACGAAATGCAAAGTTTTCTTTGAGAACGCCTCGCTATATGCAGCAGCCTTCCCCATCACCCACAGCAAATAACCTATACTCTCCATTATCCCTACACAAGAGTGATCAATACATCCGCCTTCAGCCTTTGTGTACAACTTCCTCTGCCGGCACACAGGCACCTTGTTTGGTCTTTTCCCATCCCCAAATAAGGGTGAGCTAAAAGATGAATGTCTTAAACCAAAACTTTAATTAAAGCGCCACTTTGAGCTAATTTTACACTAGGGTGAGACCGGAGTTCACCCCCAAACTTTGGTCTTTCAGATTAAGTTGGGAAACTAGGCAGGAGGGGCGTATAACCCCTTGAACAACACGGTCGAATATCAGACCCTCCGAAGCGCTACTTCCACCCTTACCGCCGGCGCGAGGGCCCGAGGCAGATGCAGGAATTGAGATTATAACTTAGTGTATCAGAAATAATTTCGATATTCAGATGAGAACTGCCTAATTTGTGTGATAAAAAGTCTCCCTCAGACTTGTGACAGACGCAGGGACGGCAACTTCCTGAATCAACACCCGGGAGTTTCCCCTTCTGGTTACAGATTGACTGGATGATAATATTTGTGTAAAGAAACTTGCCGTAGCGACCATAGAAAACTTTGAATGGCGGTGTGAGAGGCCACTAAGGATACTGGCATGGAAAACGAAAACGTATGGAGAGAATGAGACAGTGAGAAAGAGAGAAATAGACAAACAAAAAGAGATAGGCAAAGGTAAACAGAGAGAACTACCAGTGAAATACGCGGAAAAGTTAAAATTATAGGGTATTGGATAACATTAATCGGTCAGTGCCCTGTAATTATTAACCTCTCATAAGAATATATGGGCCATATACCTACACTTTTGCAATTAAAACATCCCCTCAATTAAAATAGCAGCCAACATACATATACCAGCACTAATATCTACATTTACAGTCCGTTTAAAATTATACTAAAAATTTATGTTCAATTAGCGAGTTCATATCATACAGTATATATACATTTATTTTACCCAACACTCTAAGGTAAACATTATCTAAGCGATCTGAATCAAGTTTGTATATCGTATTTTTTCTCGTTTTTATTCAGGTATGAGCAACAAGTAACAACAACTTAACATTAACACATAGTTGATCAAAATATCAATTAATTAATGGATACGAATAATTTATGAGTTAAGTGTAATAAAAAAACAACTTTGGGATAGTTATAGTGATTTTCCGACGATACTTAACAAAGACAGATACATAAAGCAGGGAAATGATTGTGACTGAGTAGCTGGTATTCTCTCACTTGCTATATTTCGGGACAATTACCCAAACGAAAATAAAAAGAACTTAGGTTGATGAAGAATACACAAGCAACTGTCACTTCCTCTTCTTAGAAATGGACGCTAACAATTAATAAAAAAAATCATCAAAAGTTGTTGTTTTAAACTGAAGAGGTTACAACCTGATTCTCGGTGATTTAAATAATTGCCCTTACGTATTACATCCATTACCCTATAAGTTTTAAAACGTCATAGTAATTTATAAACATCAAAGGGTTAAAAGGTAAAACAATCGTCCTATTAAGCGATCATCCTCAAAGGATTAAACCATCCTGCTATTCAACTGTTTTCCTCGGAAGGTTAATCCATTACTAAACCATCGACTTCGGAAGGTTAAACTAACGTCCTTCAAATAATTAAGCCATTGCTCTACTATATTATGCTCAGATGATTACACCATTGTCTACAAAGAGGATTTATCCATCACTCTATTCCACCAAATTCGATAAAGGTTTAATAAAAAAAAAATCACGGTATACTCGTAATACTTTTGTCTGCCGAGAGTTAAACCAACGTGACACTGACCCAATGTCTATAAAGGGTTAAACTATTATCATACTAAACCAACATGCATAAAGGCTTTGATTGGTTTTAAAAATAAGGATTCACGAAATAAAACCAAACTAGAATGTATTACATCATATAACCGTGCGAAATTTCTTAGATTTATTCCACGAATATTTACCAAGTAGATTGTAAGTTTGTCTTTGTTATTTTCATCATCATTATTCTGAAACTGTCGAAAAAAATTGACCAAAATAATAAATTAGAAACATTTCAGGTCACCTCATTAGATCAGAGGTGGTTTAAAATTACTGTAGCATAATAACAATAATAATAATAATAATAATAATAATAATAAAAATAATAATAAAGACAGACAGCAACTAGCCCGAGATAAATCGCAAAATGGAAAGTAGCTTCGAGTTTTTATAGCACTTTTAAATTGAAGCTTAGCCTACGATGTGTTTTGTAGTAAGTCATGTTATGGTAGAGGAAAAAATATTTACAGAAAGAGAAAAAAACACATCAAATGAAGGTACGTTAGTGAACTCGAGTTAAAAGCGGGATTGACAACTCCACACAGTAATGCTCTCAGCTTACTCCTGATTACGGAAAACAAAAAATCAGATACTTTTAAAAGGTCTAAGTGCTGTGTTTTATTACCGATGGACGTACAGTATTTTGTATTACTTATGCCTAATGCGCTGTGCCATAAGAGTTTTTTTTACGGTTTACCTACGCCAGAAGCGGAGTGTAGTAATCTATTTCCTTCGTTGATTAGTAATGCATGTTTGTGTTTGTGTCTATGAAAGCATGTGTGTATGTTTGATTTATGTTTTTGTTTCTTTAATGATTAAGTTACCTTTCACTGACGAAGGACTTTATACACTGTTTCAAGAGTCGGGACTTTTTTTTTTTTTCCTAGGAGCTTAAAGACTGACGTTGGCAAAGTTGTACACAATGGGGGGTAACACAATGCCACCATCACACACTAACAACGATACACATCAGTCATGAGCCCAAAGTTTTATAAGAAGCTTACAAATAAACAGCAAAAAGGAGAAGACAGACGCCGGGCTTAGTGACTGTACCCAGATTATGAACTTCCACTAGAACACCACGAGGGATTGTACACGTTACCTTACGAGCCAGGAAACTTATGACGGTATTGTGTATTGGACGTTGATCATGAAGGTGAAGTTTGACGCTACAATGACTTATGAGAAAGAAGAGAACGCTGGGAATCATGTAACTCCAGCAAGGGAACCGCCACACAAAGTATATTATTCAACATAATCTGAGTCCCCGAGCTTGGAAACTTGTTCATCGAGATCACAATTAACAATGGAGAGAGTCACAGAGGTACAGTAATTATGTTCCTCACATGATAATGAGGTCGCGAACATCGAAGTGAACAAGGTGGGAGATAAGAGAGTGAGTAGTATGAAGTATATATCGTTAACTGTCACTGAAAAGCAGGTAAAGCGATGAAGGTTTTCGATAATTGTAGTAAAAAGCTTCAGGTTAACTAAGTATGAGGTTAAATATAATAAAGCCTTTGTCTTTATGCTGTAAATGGAACTATTGTATTGTGTTCACTAAAGCAATTATTATTATATATTTTCGTGAGTGGAATGTGAGAATAAATGTGAGGAATAATGATAGTGAGGGTGGACATGACCTTAGTCTGTCTACTCAACACATTTGCTACATTACCTCTACACACCCACTCTGTCATCCAATCCTCTACCCTCCTCACACGTCTTCCTTACCAAGTAGAGTATCTCTCCTCATCCACCCCACCACTCCACAATTTACACCATTGGCCCACTCAGCCATTCCATTCCCTCTCAACACTTTATTTTTCACTCCCTTATATTCTTTTCGCGACAGATGCAGCCGTCAGGTAGGTCGTGTCTGTGGCTTGAATATTAGAACACCTCTTTTCATTCAATGTCGCTGTGTCATTGAGTCAAAGTAGGAAGGGCCATAATATACCTCAGTGTCTTCTTCACCTCTAAGCCACATTCCCTCCCTTATTTTTACTTACCAATTCTCCACTACCCCTTCATGACATATGAACATGTCATCACTCCTTGATGCTTATATTTCTTAACCTCTCAAAGCGTTTCAGTTTTATTTACAATGATGAACATCAATTCACTTGGGTTTCCTTGTCTATATTGTTGACTAAAATCCATTAAATCAAATCCTTCCGCCAAATGATCATTATCTACCTCTTCCTAGCATTAATCCTTCTATCACACATCCTTTAACATTCATTCGCGAAAACACTTCATCATCCGCACAGGACACTTACCACTGGCCTCATCAGCATTTAATTCTAACTTGGCTTCTGCCTCAGCTACTCTCACCTACATCTCCCTCACCACTAAGAACATCACACAACCCTGCCTCATTCCCTCTCATATCTCCAACCTTTCACTTTGTCCTCCATTTAGTATCACACACGCCTTACTGATCATACAATATGCTTTCACTATATCAAGTAGTTTTCTCCCCAACTTCAAAATCATTATCACCTTTCACAGCGCTTTTCCGTCCAGATCCCATCAAATACGCTCTCTAGATACGTAAATGCTATACTATATTAGGGTGTGTCATACGGAGGTGAATTTTTTTTTTTGAGTTTGAAGAATCGACCCATGGTATTAATGATGTAGTTCTATGTGCAGAATCATGTGATATTTTCAGATTTGAAAAGTTTTTATTTTTTGCTAGGTAAATTTTGACTTGAAATCTTATGAACATTCAGTATTCCCACCCTTTTACCAACACCACTAAATAGCTTATTTAAAGTAAAGTAAATGTATCAGGGTAATTTATTAGGATGAAAATTATCCAGAATAGTGAAACGAATGATCTTAACACATTTATTAAATTTAATATTCCTTTAGAAAACAAAATCATCAAATACAAAAACGTTTTACTACTACGACCCGGTGTTGCTGCACACCATAGAGAACATGTCTTTCTTGCTTCTGTTTCTACTCATCACCTCCCTGCTGACCACCTGAGCTCGGATGTAGCCTTCCCTCCTCTCCTGGCTGTACACGTGACTGCTGGTCTCACTCACTTGCTGTACATAACGCTCTATACTCTGGGTGTGCGAGGGCCAGGCAGGGACATGCATGGGATTGTCCAGGAAAGCTCTGACTTGAACATTGGTGAGGCTGCAGGTAAGAGGGGGCTCACTGCCAGCCTGGATGTTATCCAGATCTATGAGATCAGTGAGGGTCTTGGCACCTAGATTGACTTCAGGAGTCTTCCTGACCCTGAAGGAATCGTCACCAACTGATTCGCCATGCCCAGATCCTCTCATAAGTCTCATATCCAAGATCTTTTTGACTGCCACTCTTCTCTCCTCCTCATCCTTACTGCAGAGCATTGTCTGCAGAACTGCCTCGGGATGAGCATACCAGGAAGATCTCCTCACAGTCTGCTCCACAATCTGAACAACCTTCCTTGGCTGACTCCTCAGGAGCTCAAGCTGGAAGAGAACATGCCTCGGACCTTCGGAGAACGATGACTTGACCTTGGTGTTGAACCAATTTGGCAAGTAGACACTCACGATGAATTGGACAATAAGTCTCAGGTTGTGAAGCTGGTTCCCTTTCAGTTTATGATGAGCGACCCAAATTCTGCAGAACCTGAGAGCCGTTGTGAGCCACCTAGAATGTGAGACTGGACCTATCTGCAGGTAAGCAAGTCTATCACGCATGACCCCAGTTTTGATGGCACTGCAAATCATGTAACCATAGTACTGGTCAGTACTCAGGTCGTCAATGACAGTATGTGCAAGCTCAACGAGTGGAGGGCCAACTGTGATTTTTTCAAAGCTCAGATTTATTTCTAACTCAGTGGCAGAGTCCAGCATCTTGCCAAGAGGACCAGACCATCTGTTGTTTGAAAGAGTCTTGCCATCCAGCTCCTGGAACAGATGTCTGAGTGGCAACTCGTTGGTGTGGAGGTCACAAACAATCCAGACCAGCTTCCTCCCAATCTTCCGCTCTATCCACTGTATGACCCCTCCTTGCCACCCTGTGTTCGTGTTGGTGCTGTCCCCTCCAATGGCCTGCAGGGTCTGGTCTACGTTCCTCTCTCTGAGCCAGTTCACAATATTATCTGCCACTATCTCAGCTGGTTTCCTGATGTCATCTTTCTCTGGAGTGAAATGCCACAAATACTTCCCTCCTGGTTCACTGCAGCAGGAGTAGTGTTCCTCCTTCACCATGGCAGGGAACAACTTGTCAGAATCTCCAACTTTCATGAACACTTTAGTGTCATCCCTTCTCCCATCAAAGAACAAACAATTGATTCCATTTTCTCTTATCCCCTTATCAAACTCCTCTTCTAGGTTACTGACACGTTTCTCCTGAGCTCTCCTTACTTTGTTATGATCTATTACCAGGTGAACATCATGAGGTGTTATCAAACCACCGTCAACCCAGGCAGCTGTTTCTATCTCTGCAGTTCCTCTGAGGCCAGTGTGGTGTCGCATGCTGGCCAGAGCTATGCTCGGGATATCTTTCCTATTTCGAATCTTATGCCTGGAAGGTTTGGGATCATTATTTTCTGGGTTAGGGACAAAGTCACCATTCTCCTGGTCAGCACTCGGATCAGCCATGGGGAAGTCATTAAACTCTGAATCAGCTTGACTCCAATCATCGGCCTTTTTTACCTCACCCTGGGCCTTCTCAAGTCTCTTTTCCTCGGCAACTCTTCTCCTCTTCTGTCTCTCTGTGGCAGCTTCCTGTCTCTTGGACTCCGGAATATCTTGGCTAGAAATCATGAGAGCCCCTACACTGCCAGTCTTCTCTCTCTGTGCTTTGACAAATGCCAGTTCGATCACAGGAATCTTCAGTTCACGCTTGCAAATACAGGAGATGTGGGCCTCGGATTTACAGTCACGATCGCATCCAAACTCAGGACAGAGAACAATTGGGCACTTGCAAGTAATTATGTCAAATAACTGGTCCAGTTGCTTGGCAAAGCTGTCCTTAACTGAAAGTTTTCCTCTCCCAAGAGAGATATCTCTTGCCTTTTCCCAACTGGCGAGCAGTCTCTCACTAATCTTCTTCTGACTTGTTATGACTGGAGGCTTGAACTGAGCGTTAGCCAGAGTGTACTGTGCCAAGACAGCTTTGATCATATCACTGGCAATGTCTTTGTTTGTGTAAGTTCTTTGGTTCTTTTCACTGATTTGCCTGATTAAAACACCGTATCTCAAAGCATCTCTCAATGTAGGCAACTCCGACTTCAGGAGCTCTCTCCCAGACCCAAGATAGTGACTGAGATGGCTGGATTTTTGGTTCCTCGTCCTGACACAAGCAGCCATCGCAAATATTATCAACTTATAAATGCATCAGAATCTGAAACAGAAAAAAATATTGTTAGTTGGGTTGTTAAAAAATGAAGTCAGAAAGCAATGTTCACTATTTAATTGTAATGCACTAATGCAGCTGTACGTTAGATTTTCGATAAATTTCACGCTAAAATTTACCTAGCAAAAGGTTGCAAAATATTGAAACTGAAATTATTTTCTGTTTATATACACTAAAATCTACCAAAAAAGTGATGGGCCATTAGTTTTAGCTGATCTTCCCTCCTATGACACACCCTAATGCTATATATTGCTATTCATTATATATTTTGCTGCTAATGTTTTTCTGATTTACTGTAACTATTTGAGTACGGTATCACCATGTCCCTCCCTCCTCTAATTATTCCCTGTTCATCACACTTACAATTCTGCTATTTTTTTCTAGTGTTTCAATTACCATCCAACCGTATGTCTCTCCAGCTACAGTAAACGTAATAGACCGATTCCTCTATATTTTTCAACATTCCCCCAAACTACCTGCATTTCTCGCTGTGTAAAGTCTTAATATTGCCTACCACCATTCATCTGCTATTTTCCTAGTTTTCCCCACGTGATTTCATATATAGCCTACTCTTGGTAAAAAAAAAATCATTTTAATATTTTCTACGAAAAGGCATCAGTCAATTATATGTTTTCATCCATATTCTCAGTCACTTGTTCACTCTTATTGCGCTTCTCACCATCTCTACCCCAACAACAATATCACCACCACTAAGAACACCATCACCACCACCACCAACAACAACAACACCATCACCACAACCAACCAACAAGGAAGTACTGAGGTGATGGCTCCCAACATTCCAGCGCAGGTCGTCCACACATAGACACATAGCGTGCACCCAGTTTCCATCTCCTGCTGGAAGTCAATCTTCATTCCTTCCTTTTCATTTTTGCAGCAAAAGTTTACCCTCCACCCGCCAACCTTAAGCAGAACAAATCCCTATTTTTCCACTTCCTCCCCAGCCAAAACAAGAACAATAACAAGGTAGAAGGATGATAGGCGCCACTTATAACATTCCACGACCCGGAATCGCGTGCGAGCAGTGTTCACTTACACGAGTGACACCGTGTAATAAAAGTATTGTATTGGATGGGGGGGGGGGGGGGGGTGCCTGAGTGATGGTCTATTTACAAACTCCCGAAATTGTATTACAAATATATTTGTATATATATTTAGCAAACAAATGCCTGAAACCAGAGAAAAATGTCCGCGTGGCTGTGTAAAAAAAAGAAAAAAAGACGAAAGCTAAAACAAACGATGAAGAGAAAAATATAGATAAAAACAAATAAAAAGGATGAATTAAAAGACACTTTTACCCGAGGCTTCGAAACACTTATACATCAGTATGATATATGTTTTGTTTATCATAAAACACAAGCACGTAAATATCCGCACTTCTTTCACTACTACGTAATGTTGACACTCGCCTTACTTGACTCCTATATTTACACGAACTCCACAAAGCTGAGCTGGATCACTGAGATGCCACACCCTTTATTACATCACAATACAGTATAGAAGAAGTGAATAGCACATATTATCTCCTCCTTTCTATTACATTCTCATACCCTTTATCTTTCTCTTCTCCTTCTTTCTCCTCTCATTTCATCCATTCTATTCTCCCCATACTTTATCAACATCCCTTGTCTCATTTTTCTGTCTTCATTCTTACTATCGTCTATCAATTATCCATTAAAGAATTTTCACATTTGTAACTTCTTCTTCTTGTGTTCTGACCTCACTAGGGGAAAGGTCACGGCAGGGTTAGCTCCGGAGGGATAATTATCAGATATGGCCAGAGCTAGGTGCGGTCTTGGGTATGAGAGTTTGTTGACCAAACTGGAGTGGTCCACTGAAGAATTGGCGAAGGCCATGTTAGAAATTGAAAGGGCCACGTTGGAGAACTTGAAATTAAGGGAAGAGCTGGCGATGTTAAAAGGAGAGGCTGGACGAGTAAAGCCAGAGGCTGACGAAATATCAAGCGAGTGGAAAAGTGTGACTAGTGGGAAGACCAAGCTGGTGGTAAAGAAGCACACGAAGGATACGACAACAACGACAACAACAGCTAAGTGTACCAACCCGTTCAGTCCCTTGATAGACGAATTGGACGTTAGTACAGTCAGGGGCAGGGATGACAAGGAAGGTATAAAAACTATAATTGTTGGTGACTCACAGGTAAGGTACATGGACAGGGCCTTTTGTGGTAAAAACAAAAATAGGATGAGGGTGTGTTTGCCAGGAGCTGGGGTGGGGGATATAATTGACAGGATGGACAATATCTTGTCTGGTAATGGGAACAAACCCATTATCTGCCTCAGTGCAAGAGGCAATGATATTGGCCGGTGTAGGAGCGAGGAGCTTCTTGATAAGTTCAAGGCAGCCATAGATCGTATTAGGACTAAGGGAGGGATCCCTATCATATGCTGTGTCCTGCCTAGAAGGAGAGTTGGCAGTGAATGGTTGTCAAGGGCAGTTGGTGTTAACGACCGTCTTGACAGATATTGCAAGTCAATATCAGTCCCATTCATTGACAACTGGGACAACTTCTATGGCAGAAGGGACCTTCATGCTAGGGATGGGGTGCACCTGTCTAGGGATGGAGTAGCAACCCTGGCTGGGGCTCTAGAGGGGGCAGTTCAAAAGATATCGAAGTCTTTAAACTGCTAAGAGAACATAGGGGCACGGGGGTGGAGGAGACTGCAGTGGGAGCGAGTAAACAAGGCGAAAGATTACAGGGAAATAGTGTTAGGAATGATGACATAACTAAATTAGACAGGGAGTTTAAAACTAAACGCGGTAAGGGGAGGACTCAGAACACGACTAACTTAAATGTATATTACGTGAACAGTAGAAGTATGAGAAACAAAATGGATGATATTAGGGCCTTGGTATGTACCGAAGAAATCGATATAATTGCATTCACTGAAACATGGATCAACCTAGACACACGTGAATTACCAGTCGAATACCAAATTGCGGGTTACAAACTGTTCCATACGGATAGGCAGACCAGGAAAGGAGGCGGAGTAGCAATCTATGTTAGGGATAATCTGAAGTGTGAAATAAATAAGGAAATAAAAACTGAGAGGAATACAGAAACAATTTGGATAGAATTAAGCGACGGTCGGGAAAAATTAATCACAGGAGTAATATATAGACCCCCCAATCTTGATAGCGTCAATGAGCGACTTATCTGGGATGAAATGCGCAGGGCTTCCATACACAACAAAGTCTGTATAGTAGGCGACTTTAACCTTGGCCAAATAGATTGGACCGACCATACGGGTAACTCAGAATCAGAGGATTTTCTCGAGACGATCCAGGACTGTTTCCTAAGTCAACATATAACCGAACCCACACGGGGTAATAATATATTGGATTTAGTTTTGTCAAACAGAGAAAACCTCATTAGCAATGTCGAGGTAGGGAACGAACTTGCAAACAGGGATCACAAAGAAATTCGATTCCAGTTAGATTTTCAGGGCAGACGTAAGGAAAATTCCACTAAAGTACCAGATTTCAGAAGGGCAAACTTTGACAGTTTAAAGAGGCAGCTGAGAGAGGGGGTGTCGCGCTTGGCCGTGAACCTGACAGATGACACCGACCTGATAACGAGATCTGAGATTGCCGAGTTCCACGACAATTTAAATAGTGAGTTACTTAATGCACAAAGGCAGAACATACCATACAAAAAACTCAGATCAAACAACAATGACCCTAAATGGATAAATAATTATTTAAAGAACATCATTGGCCAAAGGAAGGCTATAGGTAGAAGGATAAATCGTGGCGAAATTCACCTCCGGGACTATTATAGGGTATTGGCGAGTAGGGTTAAAACCGAGATAAGGAAAGCAAAGAGGAATAATGAGGTAAGGATAGCAAGGGAGGCAAAGACAAACCCCAAAGGATTCTACCAAATGTATCAAACTAAAACACGAGAAAAGATTGGACCAATACGGTCAGACTCCGGCGAGCTCACTGATAACGACGGAGAAATGAGCAATAATTTGAATAAATATTTTTCAACAGTTTTCACCACCGAAAATTTAAACATGATACCCGAGGCACCGACTCTATTCAGAGATAGTGAAGAAAACAAATTAAGTGAGATAGTAGTGACTAGTAACGATGTTAGTAAGCAAATAGACAAACTAAAGCCTAATAAGTCACCTGGTCCCGATGAGATATTTGCCAGAGTACTAAAGGAATGTAAGGAAGAGCTTAGTATGCCCTTAGCAAAGTTGTTTAACATGTCCTTAAAAACAGGTGTAGTACCAGAATCCTGGAGGATAGCGAATGTAATACCGATCTTCAAGAAGGGGATAGATCACTATCCTCTAACTACCGCCCAATCAGTCTAACATCAATAGTAGGCAAATTACTGGAAGCAATCATTTCAAACTCTATTCGAAATCACCTGGAGAAGCACCGATTGATCAATGATTCCCAGCATGGCTTCACAAGCGGACGTTCTTGCCTAACTAATCTATTAACATTCTTTTCATCAGTTTTCGAATCAGTGGACGAGGGGCACAATTATGATGTGGTATATCTCGACTTTAGCAAAGCCTTCGACAGAGTACCCCACGAAAGACTAATTAGAAAGGTAGAAGCTCATGGCATCAAAGGTGACATCCTTAAATGGATTGGGGCGTGGTTACAGGACAGGAAACAGCGAGTGAGCATTAACGGCACTAAGTCCCATTGGATCAACGTCACAAGTGGAGTTCCCCAAGGCTCAGTACTTGGACCATTATTGTTTATTATATACATAAACGACATAGATATCGGCATAGACAGCAACATAAGTAAATTTGCTGATGATACTAAAATAGGACGTGTTATCAAATCTGACGAGGACTCGGCAAAACTACAGGAGGATCTAAACAAATTTTTCGAATGGTCTGAAAAATGGCAGATGAAATTCAACATCGACAAATGTAAAGTACTCAGTATAGGAAATGTAAACAGGGAAACCAGATACCAGATGAACAACGATGCCATAGAGAAATCCGACTGCGAGAGAGATTTAGGAGTAATGATAAGTAGGAACCTTAAGCCAAGTAAACAATGTGTTTTTGCTCGTAACAAGGCTAATAAAGTACTTGGGTTCATACAAAGGAGTGTTAGTTACAAGACTAGCGAGGTCATCCTAAAACTGTATCTTGCTCTTGTGAGACCACACCTGGATTACGCAGTCCAGTTCTGGTCACCGTATTACAGAATGGATATAGAATCCTTGGAAAGAATTCAGAGGAGAATGACAAGACTAATCCCGGGTATTAGGAACCTTGAGTATAGAGACAGGTTAAAGCATCTTAATTTGCACTCCCTTGAGAGACGTAGAGCGAGGGGCGACCTGATAGAGGTGTATAAGTGGAAGGCAGGGCTAAACAAAGGGGACATTACAAAGGTACTCAAATTAACCAACCAGGAGCGAACTCGTAACAATGGTTTTAAATTGGACAAATTTAGATTTAGGCGTGAAATAGGTAAACACTGGTTTGGAAACAGAGTAGTGGATGAATGGAACAAGTTACCAAATATCATCATTAACTCGAATACGCTGAATTGCTTCAAACATATGTTGGATGCTCATATGAGCAATAGGGGTTGGGTGTAAACGGGACTGCCCAGTATGGGCCAATAGGCCCGCTGCAGTTTCCTCCATTCTTATGTTCTTATGTTCTTTTTATTCTTCTTCTTCTTCTTCTTCTCCGTCTTCATTTTTTCTTCCTCTTTTTCTTCCCTTCTCCTCACGTAAGCTGTTCTCCCTCTTTTTCTTTCTTCTCTCTCTTCATCTCCCTTCTTCTCCACCCCTTCCTCTTCTCTTCAATTACTCTTACATCATCTAATTTTTCTTCCCCCTCCCCTGCACACCCACTCCATCTCACCCCTTCCCCTGAGACCCACCCCATCCATCCCCACCCCCATCCTTCCCCATTCCCAGACACCAACCCCATCTCCCCCCTCCCAATGACACGCCCCATCTCCCCCTTCACAATGGCACCATCCCCACCCTTCCCCTCCTCCTGAGACCCACCGTCATCCTTCCTTCTTCCTCTGAGCTCCGCCCCCATTCTTCCCCTTCCTCACACCGCCCCCCCCCCCCCCTGTCCTCAAATTCCCAAACGGACTCTCAACAGCAATTTGGGATTCTGCAATAAGCCTCGGTGTATTTTTCTTTGAAAGTGGTGCTCTTAGTCGGGTTGGTGTAAGGCGATATAGATGAGCGTGGATGAGGGAGGCAGTTAAGGCTCCCTGACAGTCCGCTCTGCTCCTGGTGTAGTGATGTCGTAGAGATCCCCAAGAGCGAGGCCGAGAGCGAGACCGAGACCTACAACGAGACCGAGACCAATACCGATGTCGAGACCGAGACCGATACCGAGGCCGAGACCAAGATCGATCACGAATCCAAGGCCGATACAGAGACCGAGAACGAAAACGAGACCTATGTCAAGGCTTATAGCCTACCATACTAGTGTACTGTATATTAAGACGTGAAGTCCTTCCATCTTACTGCCACTGTTTGAGCAGAGCAAAGTTATATATATATATATATATATATATATATATATATATATATATATATATATATATATATATATATATATATATATATATAAATATATATATATATATATACTTGTGGGCCGTGGGTTCGAATCCTGGCGGGTTGAGGTGTTGATTGTATGTAGAAGTCCGCGTGCTTTATTGGGCTAATGAAATATATATATATATATATATATATATATATATATATATATATATATATATATATATATATATATATATATATATATATATATATATATATATATATATATATATACTTCATTATAGATTTCCGATGAATTTTCACAAGGAACATCCAATCAGTCACACAGAGCCAACACAAGAAACATCCAATCAGTCACACACAGCCATCACAAGGAACATCCAATCAGTCACACACGGCCAACACAATCACCGGAATCACACAATATCTCCCCCACAAACACTATATTATTTACTGCCAGGTTCTGATGATAAGCCAAGTACTGGAAAACTTCACTTCAACCAATAACATGACCACTACAGCAGTTACCTTCAGCCATCAGAGTGACTATGGCGGCCTCAGCCACCAGGAAACCCTAATATATCGGTCATTTTCAGCTATTCATTGTTACGCCACACTCAAGTTAGCCAGAGGGTCGTGCGATAGACTATCTCAGTGACCGCAGGACATACACAGGTGATTGTGGCTGATATAAGAACTATTCGAGTCACTTTTATCAGTTTTTAACAGAAAGATTTTCTAGCTTATTCACTTAAAACCACCGGAAGTAGTATTTTTCCCTGACTGAAACGAAGAACCCAAATTTACCTCACGTGATCACAAGACACCTCTGCCGACCTCTAGAGTTATTTATATACTAACAAATACAGAACAAGACACAAACGGTGGTATGAATACATCCACCTTACACCTAACATCTTACACTCTCATTCATTTACAATCATGATTTTTTTTTATTCATCAACCTTCACAAACTCTAAAAAGATTTAAACCCCATTATACCCTCAGGAGAAAAGGATGTTGTTTATTAGATTGCCCTCAGCCGCAGGAGGAGGGCGTGAGAGTAGCTCTTACCAGCGATCAGGGACGTGTATTTTGGGAAGCTTCTTCACCACCGCCACACACACTATCTCAATCACTTTTTTTTTCTTTCCCCGATAGAAACGCCGTCGAAGCCGAACGCAACAACCTGTTCGCCGCCGTTTGGAGTTAATATGCCCTTCCACGGAGCGGCGAGTCGTAGCTCTGGATAGTTTTACAATGGGGAAACTCCATCACAAGTTGAGTGGGGCGTAACTTAGGCACTTTTAGCCACAGGAACCCCCGCCCTTCGTGGCCAGGGAGGGAGAAGCTGCTAGCCGGCCTCTTTTAGCCCCTCGATCACCGCAGCATTATTTGACTGCGTCTCAGACAGTAATCGGTAGCGAGATCAATTGCCATTAGGCTGAAGGAGGAGAGGAGGAGGAGAGGGCGACAGAGAAAACAGTGAAGGGATGAGAGAGAGAGAGAGAGAGAGAGAGAGAGAGAGAGAGAGTTATTCTACACCTGAAAGTTACAAATGGTGTTGTGTGAAAGAGAAGACCTATTAATTCAGCGAAGAAAAATAACTAGGGGGAAAGAAATATCGATTTGAAGAAGAAACGGATGTTCGGTAACCAGTGGACGAAGAAATTGGAAAAAAAACACACACGCCAGTTAGCGGGAGGATGAGGGGGAAGAGGGAGGGGGAAGGGGGAAAGGGGAAGAGGAAGAGAACCATTACTAGAGGAAGGGCATGACGGGGAGCAACATGAAGTGATGGTGATGGATAAGGAGGAGGAGGAAAAAGCGGCTGAAGAAATCATTGTAGTGTTTAATGGTCCAACTTTCCGGGGAATAATTAACGAGAGAGGTTTTCTGGTACAGTATAACAAAAAAAGTAATCGAAGAAACGCTGATTAGCTCCATTAGATCTCAATATAAAATAAGGGTTGGGGTGGGTCTTGGTTCCTGACTTTATATATCAACCCCTTTTGTTATTCTTTGATCCAGTCCAATCTTATAACCAAGGCCATAAAACTTAGCATTCACTTTCCTCCATCTCCCCCTCATTACTCCTTGCTTCATGGTCTTCAGTGGAAAGGCTCGAGAGTTCCCAAGAAACAAAAGTCGCTTTGATAGATTCCGAAAAGCGAAATGTGACCCTATAAAAAAAAAATACTGAGCCAGGAAGTAGGTCATTGAGTGAAGGAGGAATGAGTGCTCAGAGTCATGAAGTGGATGGAGTGAGAATGCGCTGGATATGGCTGGTGTCATGAACTGGGTGGAGGAGGGGAGAAGGAGTGGGAAGGCGAAAAGGGGGGGCAGAGAGGAGGGGGCAGAAGTGAGGGAAGGGGGCAAAGGGGAGTGTAGGGGGAAGAGGGGAGTGAAGGGGAAGGGAGGAGAGGGGAGGGGAGCGGTGGGGAAGGGGATAATGGGGCCGTTGATTTGGTGGGATGGATAAAAGGGAGTTTTGAAAAGAGTGAAGCCATGAATTGAAGGAGTATGGCGGCGCAGAATAGAACAAGGGACTGGAGGAAGAGAAGGAAGGGGGAGAAAAAATCCTCAGTATGGAGTTGCGAAAAGAGAAACAGTAATAACTGCACGAGCAGACTGTAGGAATAAAATAAATGTTTTATAAATTCAACGCTGCTAATCGACTCGTATGTAACTTAAGAACCATCGAGGCAGCATAAGACTTCTAGTCACGAACTGTTCCTCTGGGTTTAGTGTTCTCTATCCCTGGCAAGCGAGTCTCCGATAACAAAGGCTTTTACCAGGCAAGTTGACACTCTTTAACATTACAAAAACCAACTGACAGTGCACAACACCTGCTTGACTCCCAGCTGGGAACATTGTCTGCTACTCCTGTACCTTGCGAGCTCAAAACAAGAACCTTGATACTGTAAAGAACTTCTGAACACCAATCACCAAGTTGTCGTAATTTCACACTGATGTTTGATTTTAATAGCTAAAACTGACTTAGGTCGTTCAACCTTGTGATCTCTAATCTTTCCACTAAGCTGAGGTGAGATTCATTATCGTTAAAGAAGTGGCGAAGCAAACAAACTGGACCCCGAAGTGACTCACCCATACCGTACACAACACCCTCACCAGTTCCCCTCTCGTAGGATTCGAGGGTAATTACCGGAAAATATGACTGTACAAATCTAATTAAAGGGTCAGGATAATTAGTAGAGCAGGGAAAAATAAATGAGTAACAGGGATGAGCAGCTCCCAGATAAGCTATGAAAACTTGTTAGAGGGCACGCTCTCTAACACAACTACATTGTAAAGGGATCACAATACTCCACGTGAGCAGACTTCAAAAGAACGGCAGTGACATGCAATAAACTCACATTATTTCTCACACACGATAAATAAGAGTATGAAAGATAGACATCACGAAACACTGTGAATAATAAGATCAATTTCACCATTACTCTTTTTTGAGGAGACCTATCCATAATGTACTGCACACTCTTGCTGATCAGAGTTACTACGTCCGTTCATCATTTTAAATAACAGTATATGTAACTTGAGTAACTACATATACGCTCTATCTCTTAACTGAATAAATACACAGATATATTACATTATTACATATATTATAACAACAGTGGTTGGTGCGTTTTGTGTAATGTGGCAGATCTGTGTTTGTTTACATCACAGTAAACCTCCTGGAATGGCCCTAGGGAACCTCATAATAATAGCCAGTCTAAAGATGCTAAATAAGCATTCCACCTCCAGTCTGAATGCAAGCATTTCTCGCTTAGTTACATTTTTATTACAGGTTACAAAATAGAACATCATTGGCTCCAACCTGATATCTGCTAGACGCTGGCCTTGTGACGAGGCGTTGGGTAGGAGGTTCTCTTCGCCGGGTAGGGGAGATGTGCACCAACAAGTATGTAGCGTTTAATAATGTGCCCTCAGTCTGTGAATGTTAATAAGTTATATGTGGTTTTAGGTAATAATGGGATTAACTAATAAAGTCTTCTTCATTATGTGGACAACATTTATACTCAACATGCTATTTTTTTGCCAAACCTGGCAAATGTAACATTGCTTAGGGAGAAATGTAATTTATATGAGTTTGTTGTAATATAGAATAATATATCATACTGGTGGAATAAATATACGGGTAATGATAATTGATGGTATGTCAGCAATGTGGCTGGCCAGACTATAAACTGTTTCAGAATCGAAAGCTTCATTGCATTACTATATGAGTTGGATGGGTATAATGATGTTTAGCTAAATTTGGATACTTATTTTTAAACTCACTTTCAAGGTGACCTTATATTAGACTTATCTGTGCTCTAATTGACTAATACCAAGTCTGTATGAATCGATTATGACGGCTCTGAACCAATATGTGAAGACTAGTCCTACCACCATCACACACCATGATAAAGCCTACCATTATCCACATTTATTCTACCGTCCCTTACACTACGCTTGTCGGTTTCCTACCATTAAAACAAATCTGGTAGATTTACACTTTGTAAATATCTAGTTGTGTTCTGACCTCACTAGAGGAAAGGTCAGGGCTGCTTAGCTCTGCTCCCGGGGATAATTATCAGATATGGCTAGTGCTCCTGGTGAATGGGGTTACGCCCTTCTGTGGGCAGAGTTACAGAAATCCAAGGAAAAACCCTGAAATTAGAGTTAGAAAACTTGAAATTAAAGGAAGAGATAGCAACGCTGAAGGAAGAAACGGGACAAAGAAAGCCGGTGAATGAAGATAACTCTGGGGATTGGAAGGTTGTGAGGAGAGGGACGACTAAACTGGTGGTGAAGAAAAACACCAAGGATACGACAACAACGACAACAACAGCTAAGTGTACCAACTCGTTCAGTCCCTTGATAGAAGAATTGGACGATAGTACAGTCAGGGACAGGGCTGACAAGGAAGGTATAAAAAGTTTAATTGTTTGTGACTCACAGGTAAGGTACCTGGACAGAGCCTTTTGTGGTAAAAATAAAAATAGGATGAGGGTGTGTTTGCCAGGGGCTGGGGTGGGGGATATAGTTGACAGGATGAACAATATCTTGTCTGGTAATGGGAACAAACCCATTATCTGCCTCAGTGCAGGAGGCACTGATATTGGCCGGTGTAGGAGTGAAGAGCTTCTTGATAAGTTCAAGACAGCTATAGATCGTATTAGGACTAAGGGAGGGATCCCTATCATATGCTGTGTCCTGCCTAGAAGGAGAGTTAGCAATGAATGGTTGTCAAGGGCAGTTGGTGTCAACGGCCGTCTTGACGGATATTGCAAGTCAATATCAGACCCATTCATTGACAACTGGGACAACTTCTACAACAGGAGGGACCTTTATGCTAGGGATGGGGTGCACCTGTCTCGGGAGGGGGTGGCAACCCTGGCTGGGTCTGTTGAGGGGGCAGTTCAAAAGATATCGAAGTCTTTAAACTGCTAGGGGAGCATAGGAGCACGTGGGTGGAGGAGACTGTAGTAGTAGCGGGTAAACCAAGTGAAAGATTACAGGGAAATAGTGTAAGGAACGATGACAAAACTAATTTAGACAGGGAATTTAAACCTAAACGCGGTAAAGGGAGGACTCAGAACACGACTAACTTACATGTCTACTACGCAAACAGTAGAAGCATGAAAAACAAAATGGATGATATTAGGGCCTTGGTATGAACCGAAAAAATCGATATAATAGCATTCACTGAAACATGGATCAACCTAGACTCACGTGTGTTACCTGTCGAATACCAAATTGCGGATTACAAATTGTTCCATACTGATAGGCCGTCCAGGAAAGGAGGCGGAGTCGCCATCTATGTCAGGGATAATCTGAAGTGCGAAATAAATAAGGAAATAAAAACTGAGCCGAATACAGAAACAATTTGGATAGAATTAATCGACTGGTAGAGAAAAATTAATCATAGGAGTAATATATAAACCTCCCAATCTTGATAGAGTTAATGAGCGACTTATCTGGGACGAAATGCGCAGGGCTTCCATACACAACAAAGTCTGTATAGTAGGCGATTTTAACCTAGGCCAAATAGAGTGGACTGACCTTACGGGTAACTCAGTATCAGAGGAATTCCTCGAAACGATCCAGGATTGTTTCCTAAGTCAACATATTACCGAACCCACCCGGGGTAATAATATACTCGATTTACTTCTGTCGAACAGAGAAAACCTCATTAGCAATGTCGAGGTAGGGAACGAACTTGCAAACAGCGATCACAAAGAAATTATATTCCAGTTAGGTTTTCATGTCAGACGTAAAGGGAATTCCATTAAAGTCCCAGATTTCAGAAGGGCAAACTTTGATAGTTTAAAGAGGCAGCTGAGAGAGGGGGTGTCTCGCTTGGATGTGAACCAAGATGACACCGACCTGATAACGAGATCTGAGATTGCCGAGAGCTCCACGACAATTTAAATAACGAGTTACTTAATGCACAAAGGCAGAACACACCATACAGAAAACTCAGATCAGACAACAATGACCCTAAATGGATAAATAATTATTTAAAGAACATTATTGGCCAAAGGAAAGCTATAGGTAGAAGGATAAATCGTGGCGAATTTTACTTCCGGGAGTATTATAAGGTATTGGCCGGTAGGGTTAGGACTGAGATAAGAAAAGCCAAGAGGAACTATGAACTGAAGGTGGCAGGGGAGGCGAAAACAAACCCCAAGGGATTCTACTAAATGTATCAAACTAAAACATAAGATAAGATTGGATCAATACATTGAGATACAGGCGAGCTAACTGATAACGACGGAGAAATGAGCAATAATTTGAATAAATATTTTTCAACAGTTTTCACCACCGAAAATTTAAACATGATACCCGAAGCACCGACTCTATTCAGAGATAGTGAAGAAAACAAATTAAGCGAGATAGTAGTGACTAGTAACGATGTTAATAAGCAAATAGACAAACTGAAGCCTAATAAGTCACCTGGTCCCGATGAGATATTTGCCAGAGTATTAAAGGAATGTAAGGATGAGTTTAGTATACCCTTAGCAAAGTTGTTTAACATGTCATTAAAAACAGGTGTAGTACAAGAATCCTGGAGGATAGCGAATGTAATACCGATTTTCAAGAAGGGGGATGGATCACTATCCTCTAACTACCGCCCAATCAGTCTAACATCAATAGTAGGTAAATTACTAGAATCAATTATTTCAAACTCTATTCGAAACCACCTGGAGAAGCACAATTGATCAATGATTCCCAACATGGCTTCACAAGCGGGCGTTCATTTCTAACTAATCTATTAACATTCTTTTCATCAGTTTTCAAATCGGTGGACGAGGGGCACAATTATGATGTGGTATATCTCGACTATAGCAATGCCTTCGACAGAGTCCCCCATTAAAGACTAATTAGAAAGGTAGAAGCGCATGGCATCAAAAGTAATATCCTTAAATGGATTAGGGCGTGGTTAAGGGACAGGAAACAGCCAGTGAGCATAAACGGCTCTAAATCGCATTGGAGCAACGTCACTAGTGGAGTTCCCCAAGGCTCAGTACTTGGACCATTATTATATATTATATACATAAACGACATAGATATCGGCATAGACAGCAACATTAGTAAATTTGCTGATGACACTAAAATAGGACGTGGAATTAAATCTGACGAGGACTCTGCAAAGCTACAGGAAGATCTAAACAAATTTTTCGAATGGTCGGAAAAATGGCAGATGAAATTCAAAGTGGACAAATGTAAAGTACTTAGTATAGGAGATGTAAACAGGGAAACCAGTTACCAGATGAACAACGATGCCATTGAGAAATCCGACTGCGAGAGAGATTTAGGAGTAATGATAAGTAGGAATCTTAAGCCAAGTAAACAATGTGTTTTTGCTCATAACAAGTCTAATAAAGTACTTGGGTTCATACAAAGGAGTGTTAGTTACAAGACTAGCGAGGTCATCTTAAAATTATATCTCGGGCTTGTGAGACCTCACCTGGATTACGCAGTTCAGTTCTGGTCACCGTATTACAGAATGGATATAGAATCATTGGAAAGAATCCAGAGGAGAATGACAAGACTAATCCCTGGCATTAGGAACCTTGAATACAGAGACAGGTTAAAGCATCTTAATTTGCACTCCCTCGAGAGACGTAGAGTGAGGGGCGACATGATAGAGGTGTATAAATGGAAGTCAGGGTTAAACAAAGGGGACATTACAAAGGTACTCAAACTATCCAACCAGGAGCGACCCCTTAACAATGGTTTTAAATTAGACAAATTTAGATTTCCGTGTGAAATTGGTAAACACTGATTTGGAAACAGAGTAGTGGATGAGTGGAACAAGTTACCAAATATCATCATTAACTCGAATACGCTGAATAGCTTCAAACATAGGTTGGATGCTTATATGAGCAATAGGGGTTGGGTATAAACGGGACTGCCCGGTATGGGTCAATTGGCCCGCTGCAGTTTCCTCCATTCTTATGTTCTTATGTATATTGCGAAGTAAGTTGCGGAATAAGTTGAGGACTCGTCCACAAACAATTATTCCTCACGTTTTATATTTGATTGTCTGCAGATGATCTACTAGGGTTTGTTTCATTTATAACTGCGCGTGTATTATAAAGCCACCAATGCAGTGTTCTAAAAATAAGTGATCATACACAGACTAAGCCATTCCTCATATCGGCTCCCTCACTCAATATTATATTATTACTGATCATTTTACGCTTTTACACTTTTAACACACACACACACACTTACTTCAGACTTCATAGGGTTAGGACGTGTGTAGTCGGCGCTGCCCGCTGACGCAGCTGTGGTCTCTTGACCATGGAGACAGTTGCCAGCCCGGTTTGTCAGGCCTTCCCCTTCCCCATCTCCTCCTCCCCATCTGGATTTATCCACATCCTCCCACCAACAGTACAGTGCAGATATTGACGATCAACCTACAAAAGTGAATTTCAACTCGAAAGAAAGAAACAACTGTTAGAGTGAAAATCAGTACTTAGCGGTCAATGTTGACATGACGCTGACCTGATACACTCAGGGTCCGCCATACACTCACCACCAACACTGGCTGAGATGCCAAGAAAGACTCTTAACTACATCGGGAGAGAAATGAGGACTCCCTACTCCACCCAGGTGAGGAGCTATGAACTACATCACAAGAGGAACAAGAACCATCTCAAACACCCTGTGTGAGCTGAAGGACCTACCCGGACCACGTGGTACATCTGCAGCTGTAGTGAGGGAGCAGCTTAACACCCAGGTATAACGCAACAGCCATCCAGTGAGGTCACAAGAATGTTTACAAGACCAGCTCCCACAGTATCTCATCTAAAGTTATTCTAAATGTTGACTCTATGTTTCTTATATTTTCGTATTGAAAGCGTTTGTCAATCAAGTGACCCACTCCTTGATTCCACCATATGTAACCTATCACCTCTGTTCATTGTATATTTTCAGCCTTCGGGCAGCCATGTTATCTTAATAAACCGTTAATTATTTATTATTATTATTATTATTATTATTATTATTATTATTATTATTATTGTTATTATTATTATTATTATTATTATTATTATTATTATTATTATTTTTATTAATTATTATTATTATTATTATTTACACACTCCAGCAAACCAATGCAAGAATTGTTGATCAATTAATCAGTTACATAAGTGTCAAGTTCAATTCAAAATAAAATGGAGAAAAATTACAGTTTGAAGAGGCAGCTGAGAGAAGAGGTATCTCGCTTGGGGGTGAATAACATGACCTCACATGAGGTGACCTCACACAACGTACCCACAGAGGGCGACCTTACCCTACCCAGAGACCTGACGGTTGAGAATTACCTGATAACGAAATCTGAGGTTGCCAAGTTCCACAACAATTTAAATAATGAGTTACCTAATGCACAAAGGCAGAACATACCATCCAAAAAAAGTCAGATCAACCAACAATGACCCTAAATGGATAAATAATTATTTAAAGAACATTATTGGACAAAGTAAGGCTATAGGTAGGTGAATAAATCGTGGTGAAATTTTCCTCCAAGATAAGAAAAGCAAAGAGGAATAATGAATTGAACATAGCAAGGGAGGCGAAGTCAAACCCCAAGGGATTCTATCAAATCTATATATATATATATATATATATATATATATATATATATATATATATATATATAATATATATATATATATATATATATATATATATATATATATATATAAAACAAATAAGTATGTCTGTGTGTGTTTGTGTGTGTGTCCGCACGAGAATCTCGGAAACTACTTTACCGATCTGTAGGGATGATGGATGGTGTTATATGTAATGATGATGGATGATGATGTTGTATGTAGTGATGATGGATGTTATTATATGTAGTGATGATGGGTGGTGTTATATGTAGTGATGATGGGTGGTGTTATATGTAGTGATGATGGGTGGTGTTATATGTAGTGATGATTAGACAATAAAATAATAACAGTTTAATGCAAAAAAATATAATTAGCTGTACCGTTGTAGTGAAAAACATGGTGGAACTTACATACATCGTTAATGAAGAAGTTTTGGGGACTGAACAGTGAGACAATGTGGAGTATGTCTGTGTGTGTGTTTGTGTGTGGGTTTGTGTGTGTGTGTGTCCTCACAAGAATCTCGTAAACTACTTTACCGATCTGTAGTGATGATGGATGGTGTTATATGTAGTGATGATGGATGGTGTTATATGTAGTGATGATGGGTGGTGTTATATGTAGTGATGATGGGTGGTGTTATATGTAGTGATGATGGGTGGTGTTATATGTAGTGATGATGGGTGGTGTTATATGTAGTGATGATGGATGGTGTTCAATGTAATGATGATGGATGGTGTTATATGTAGTGATGATGGATGGTGTTATATGTAGTGATGATGGATGGTGTTATATGTAGTGATGATGGGTGGTGTTTTATGTAGTGATGATTAGACAATAAAATAATAACAGTTTAATGCTAAAAAAATATTCTTTGCTGTACCGTTGTAGTGAAAAATATGGTGGAGCTTACATACATCGCTAATGAACTATTGATGGAAGAAGAAGTTTTGGGGACTGAACACTGAGACAATGTGCAGCCTCCCAGAGGGTGGCTTCCTACCATTGCCTAGCAGATGAGCCGCCCGGAGGGCTGGGATTCTGCGTTATGGATAAAACAAAGACCATTTTGTGCAAAAACTTGCCAGATTCGTTTTAGCACATCATTATCTTTGTCTTATATATGTTCCATCCAATTATATATGTTATGAATATAATAAAGTGGAACTAATGCCACTCAACATGTGTATTTTGTATTCATAAACTGGTTATTATTGACAACAAGGGTACTTGCCTTTGTGCCTCTGCTGTAATGTTGTGCAAGAGAATTCAGATGTCCAACATTGCTTTTGCAGAAACTAAGATGTATCAAAAGTCAAAACAGGTATAAAAAATTTATATCTTGCGGATGAACATTTTGCAAAACACCAGGGGTTGGCTCCTTGACTATTAGGGGAAGTTAGGCAATGGGGTATTTATATATATGTATTTTTATGAATACATGGTCGTTCATGGTCATTCAAAACTTTTCAGTCCTGTTTTTTCTTGCATTTATACATTATTTTTTTATGTTTTTGCATGCTTTTTTTTCCGTTGTCATTAGTTTTCCATCTTTCTTCGTTGTCGATTTTTATTTATTTGTTGTTTTTTGTGTTTCTATGTATTTATTTATTTGTTTTTTTGTGTGTGTCTATTTTTTCCGCTGTTAATGGCACCTTCCAGTATCCCTAACGGATAGCACCATTCCCCACCTCCCAGAGGGAGGATAAGTTGATGGTGGAAAAGGGAGGTGTGAGAGGGTGGTGGTTGAGGAAAAGAGTTTGAGAGGGAGAGGGGAGAGAGGGGGAGAGGGATATGAGAGAAAGGGGAGAGGGGTGTGACAGAGAGGGGGCAGGGAAAGGAGAGGGGAGAGAAGTTGGAAGGGGGAAAAGGAAGTGAGAGCAGAGGAAGGTGAGATGGGAGAGGGAGGGGGAGAGAGGAGAGAAAGGTAAGTGGGGTGAGAGGTTAGAGGAGAGAGAGGGAAAGGGTGGTGATGGTAGGGGATGGTGTGTTAGGGGGTAAGGTTATGGATGAAACGACAACGAACAACGACGACAACCACCACAACACCCCCCCCCCCCCCTCCCCATCGGTCAAGGTTTGACTCTGGCCTCGGAGAACATGATCGTGGGACCAAGGTGGGACACTGATGAATATTTTGGAACTTGTATTTATGTTCCGTAAACCAAGTATAAATATAAATCATTGTTTACCAATAAAACTGTTGTAATTTTAAAGTAAACGTGTGTAAGCAATTTTATAATTTGTTGTTTCATGTGAAGATGTCAATATTTTATTGTCCAGTGATTCTGAATTGTTATTATTATTATTTTGACAAGTTACATTAATATTTACACAACAGCGCTTCCTGCCACCCTGGCGGACAGTTCCCTTCGATATCACAATACCGACATGTCCGCCTAAAAAATTAATTATACAAAGTATTTATCTCTAACACACTGCCAAAGTGAGACTGATGGTAATATCACACAGACCATCTACAGTCTACACTGATGGATCTCTTAACACCGCCTGTGGGAGGGCTGGAAGTGCTATTGTTGTGACTCAACCTGACGGTAATATAATTGAGAAAGGAGTTAGAATTAACAACTGGGCATCCACTCTACAAACTGAATTAGTTGCCATACTCACAGCTATTAAATTCATTGAAACCACTGTTACTGACAGTCTCATCATCACTGACTCTCTATCCTCACTACTTGCCCTTGACACCCTCAACTCAAGTTGTCACGCTCTTGTCTCTAAAGCCAGACACAAATATGCGTACCTTGTTGACCGGGGTGTCAAGGTCAAACTGTTGTGGATCCCTTCTCACATATGCCTCATAAAACATAACAGAGTTGATGCCCTCGCCAAACTCGCGTCTAACAAAGACACCGTTGAATACAATTTGGGTGTGTCAAAAAGAACCCTTAAAACTGTAATTAGGAAAGAACTTATTAATGAATTTGACGCAAGTAGACAAGTGCAAACAGGCACTAGTCGATCCATAGTTTACCATGATGAGATGTATCAAGTGAAACATGTATATGGAGCAAGTAACAAGATCACTAGATAACAAGATGTTGTAACCGCTAGATTAAGGTTAGGATATAAGTACCTCTGGCAGTATGTTCCTCAAGCAGATGTAAACAAGACTAAATGTAAAGTGTGTGGCCAGACATATGGCCACACACTTGAACACTACGTCCTCGACTGTGTGAAGATAGAACCTTTTAGGGACAGGTCCAAGCACACTGTGTGTGAAATGGCACAACACTTCATCTCTAATGGCAAGATAGCCGACATATTAAGATTGTATCCACTTTTTTGCACTTAATAACTATATCATTTCTCATGTATAGAACCAAATACACAATGTGCTTGAGTACTTCTCACGCAAACGTGAATAACGAAGTGTGCGGCCAGACATACTGCTTCACACGCCTGTACTCACGCATTTGTGAATAAGTTACCCTTTATGAATTGAACTAAACAAATAATGTAATTGAAATACTGTGTAACATTCAGTGCCATAATATCCTGACAGCGGGGGTTAATTATTATGACCTGTTGTAAACTCTACTCTGTTAATCCTTTTGCGCTACCGCTCACAGGTTGAGTGTGGGGTGCACAATAAAGTAGCCGCTGTAAGCGACAAAATCAAAATCAATCACACCCCAACACCCCGACACATCACACCCCCATACCCCGACACATCACACCCTTACACCCCGACACATCACACCCCCACACCCCGACACATCACACCCCCACACCTCTACACCCCGACCATCACACCACCACACCCCTGCACCTTGACACATCACCTCCCAGAGACGATATATTGTAATAGCCTTTGTCAAGGTAAAAAAAGTAGTATTTATATAAATCTGGGCTATTTACATGTATTAATTATTTAACTTGCATCAGACGGTCTATACTGTCTAACGCCAGACTATTTTATTCAGATCAGGAAGGCCTCTGTCCCCTACAAGGTTATTATCCTCTATTAAGGGTTATCTATATTTCATTTAACTTAAAGTGCATAATAAAAATAAATATGGGCACGTAAGATACTTATATAGGATTATTAGATATTAACAAAAATAGGAGAATATCTGCGAACTAATTTAAAAAGTGAGTTACAAATATTTGAACACCATTTATGGAGACCTGTGTCAGTTATTTAAAACAATTACCGGATTTACACGAAGAGCAGATTCATAAACAGTAGACGCAGGTGGGAACGTTTCGACAAAACTCTTGTCATCATCAGACCTAAAACAAATCTATTTATCATTAAAGCCAAGTCAAATTACGCCTAGAAATATTTTTCACCAATCAGCTCCATCGTTATAAGAGTACTGCAGATTCAATCATAAGTTTACTCTAGTATTGCGACGTTTACATAGGGAGTAAAGGAACTCTTTGGGGCTAGTGTACTTTCAGGTGCACTACGATGATGGATAAGAATACTCACGGTCAGAAAAAGAAAGCCAGGATACTTATAAAATCACACACACACACACACACACACACAAATATTATTCTTGTGTGTAAGACGAGTGGTCAGTGTAGTGATGTTGATAGATGTGGGAGTTTATATCAGCTGTCAGCTGACAGCTGCCTGCAAGTGCTGATGCTTGAATACAGGATGGGGTGAGTGCTCCAGTGAGTTTATACATGTATCGGTGGTCTTTTATGTGTGTGTTTATGTTCGTCGGTGTGTGTATCCAAGAGTGTTTTTGTATGAATGTTACCTTACTAGTTTACTCGAGTTTACTGTGTGTGTGTGTGTGTGTGTGTGACCACACAATAAGGTGTCAATACTTTCGAGTTAGTCCGACTGCATAACGAGGCAGACAAGCGCCAACACTGGAAAGACGCTGCCGCCGCCCCTCCGGGACTTGATGTAGCCCCCCACATGTGCAACATCTGTGATCGACCCTGCCAGTCACCTCAGAACTCACCAACCTACATAGGTGACATCCTTAATAACTCATATCATCGCATCATAGCTGGATGTTCGTCGTACTTGTTTCCGAGTGACAGCAAGTAGTAGTAGTAGTAATAGTAGTGTATGTGTGTGTGTGTGTGTTTATTGTCTGAGCGACGGATGCGTGAATTGATCTGAAACACTTTACCTAGGATACTAATAACTTTATCTAAGAAAGGCATAATAAACATAGATCAATAACAACCGAACTACATACAACACCAATGAAGCCCAAAACCTGGATTGTCACTATAATTACTTGGGGGACCGGTGGTAGAAGCGGTACTGTTCTTGCCTCGCAAGCGAGATGTCACGGGTTCGATTCCCGGGCCTGTGGAAGTTGTTTGGACTTACTTCCTAGTCCCCATTAGTCCCTGTTCACCTAGCAGTAAAGTAGGTACCTGTTGTAAGTCGAAAGTTGCGAATTCGTATTCAGGGACAAGTTGTTGGAGCTCCCAATAACTTGATGACATACACCATTGACTCTTCAGGCTTCTATGCCCTTGACTCTTCAGGCTTCTACGCCCTTAACTCATGAGACACAAGGGCAAGCATGAACTTAGCATGCTTCCCTGTTGGGCGCTAAAAACGCTTCTGCGCTTCACCTCACACAAGGATGTAGGGGAGTGCCCCCCCCCCCCCAAAAAAAAAAATATATATAATTACAAAATGAGTTAAATATACAGTACACGATTTTCACTATAGTTTGTTGTATGTTACCTGGATGTCACCTTAGGCTTTAGATAAGATTATAAATATTTGTGTCCCATTTCTTGTATCACGTCACAGGTCCTTTGTAATTATTACCTTTATAGTACAACTCCTTTATAGTAATTTTTTGAGTGACTTTAGCTTGCATTTTTCGTTGATAGAATTTCCAGTTTGGCATCGTCTCTTAATTTGTTTCCACTGGCAACATTTTTAACAGGCGGTCATGCGTGGGTCCGCGGCCTGGCGTGTGAGGGAGTAAAGACAGCTAGACCGAAAAGGAAAATAAAAATACGACCATTTTTTTCCCATGAAACAAAGCGTTTCTCTTGGCTGGCCTCCATCGTACTCTCTTACACTCATATATATATATATATATATATATATATATATATATATATATATATATATATATATATATGCAAGTAAATCACTGTAGGTGCGCGTGATCTAGGTATATGCTGATAACCACAAGGAAAGAAGAAAACACGAAGTTCCCAAGCGCTTTCGTGTAATTCACATCTTCAGGGGTGAGTACAGACTAGAGAGAGTAATACAAATCAAGGTGTATATATACAGAGGAGGGTGAGACCAGGTACACAATGGTCAGGTATTAGGTAATGACCCTACTAATCTTTAAATAGCACACAACGGTTGGTGGTCAGGTCAGATGATCAAGTGACCCGGCCTTCTCACCTGATCACAAATCTTCTTAATTACAAAATTGTCCAGCTTGTACATGCCGTTACTCAAATTCATGTTGAAAGCTTCGGTATGTTTAATAAGACTAGATTCTATGATGTTCCTACTATCAATTGAATTACATGGTAATATTGAGGAGGCATTATCCCAGTCAATGCAATGCTTGTTATTCCTCAAATGAACAAACAGAGCATTGGATTCCTGGCCTGTCCTAACACTGTATTTGTGTTGTTTAATTCTAGTTGCAAGATCTTTACCTGTCTGGCCTAAGTAAAACATATTACATTCCTTGCAAGGAACTTTATAAATGCAACCAATTGTGTTGTGGGGGGAATTCTTGATTAACATTTGTTTAACAGTGCATGAGTTTTTAAATGCCACATTGACGTTCCAGGTTTTTAGCTGTGCAGGAATGTGTGAGAAATTTTTGTGAAATGGTAATAATAAAATATTCTTATGGTCATGGGTGGGCTTGGGATCAGTTCTATAAAAAGTTTTCTTAGTAATGTTTAAGCATTTGTCTATGAAAAATCTAGGGTATTTAAGGTTTGAGCCAATATTATATATATATATTTGTATTCCTCATCGATGAATTCCGGACTGCAAATTCTCAAGGCACGTAAAAACATTGTTGAAAATACTGACTGTTTGACTTTATTATGGTGGGCAGAATAATAATGAATGTATGAACACACATTAGTTGGTTTTCTATAAATACTGAACTTAAAAGTGTTACCTATTCTGTGTATCAGACAGTCTAGGAATGGCAATTTACAGTCTTGCTCTAATTCCACAGTGAATTTGATCGAGGGGGCTAAGTTGTTAAGTTGTGGCAGGAAAGCTTTTAGGTCCTCATTACATGGCCAGAGACATAATACATCATCAACATATCTAAAGCAGACTGCTGAGGGTGGTAAAATATTACTTAATAGTTTCTTTTCAAAGAATTCCATATATAGGTTGCTTAATAGTTTTTTATCACTATGATGGTAAACCAAGTGGTCCTGAGCATTGGCGTGGTCCCATTGGAAAGCAGATCAAGGAGTCTTTGTCTGAGCTTCCAGTTGTCGCCTTCCAGCCAGTCAGTTTCCCTGTGTTTAATAATGAAGTGGAGAAAGATCTGTCCTGGGATCAGAAATACCTGTATAGGATTTGCAAAGGAGTTATCACAGGTGTTGTTGAAGATAACTTGGCTGCTATTGAGCCAGGCCCTCCCTGTGTGTCAAGGTGGAACACCTTATGGAGTAGAATCCTCAGGCTGTATGTAGCAACATCAAGACCCAGCCATGAGTTGAAAAGAATTGTCATTACAATAATAAAGTTCAGTGCTCCAATGTGGTTTTACATCAAGATACACCCTTACGTAACACACGGCTCAAGGAACGTATTCCAGTCCCTGCTATATATGAAACACCTGAATAGTGAGGAGGAGACGATAGTGAAGAAGGCTGTCCAGAGACATGCATACTTCGCCCATACAGATGAACTTCTTCTTGGTATGTGTGCAGATGAGGACATGACTGTTAGAGAAAAAGCTGTCTCAATGATAAGAAAAATTAGAGAGGAGAATCAGCAAAAGGAAGAATGCACTGGCAGATCTGAAGAGGAATAGGAAGATTCTGATGCTGCTGTTGACGAGAATTTGTTAAACTATACTGATGAGGAGGGTAAAGATGGAGATGGGAATGAGGATGTGCCTCCTGTAGTCAACATGAGAAAGGTGGTGACTCCGAAACTAAAGTGGCAAGCAAAAAACTATCATTCCATGATTAAATGGAGGAATGAACTCAAGACTGAGCCTCCTTACATTGCTTCTCTGTCAAATCTACAGGTTAATGACATTCTTGAGACACCATTAGTGGTGCCCAAGTGGCCAAACAGCACTCAGGCAGTCGAGAGAGGCATAAAAGTGATGACTGAAGCTTGCACTGAAGTGACGGGATACGAATCGAGAGATGGATATATTAGGCAAAGATTATTGTCTAGGAAAATGGTGCCAAGGTTCCGCACAAAAAAGAATTTCAATATGAACTTGTAATGATTTTCTATACGGTGTACCTGTAAAATAACATGTGAATTAAATCGATGTCACCCATGTAAAATTTATCATTATCCTGGAAAACATCAAATGACACCTAATTTTTGGTAGACACTAAAAGTTGACAAAAAGTCGTTCGCGATGCGGCAGGGTAAGTATGCATGAAATGACATGAAATTTTGCACAGGTGTTTGTTACAGCCATACAAACGATGCCTGAAAAGTGCAGCCTGCAACTCAAATAAAAGTGTTTTTTCCCTGCCCCCTAGTGAGCAGCGACTCTGCTGCGACCTATGTCATGTCGTCGGGGCAAGTGGTGAGGGTGAGGATGGTGTAGTCTGCCTTATTTATAGGATAATCGGATATGTGGCTATGGTCTGTGATTGCCGTGGTGCTTGGCAATTCTAACTCTCAGCTGTCGCCTAGTGTGATCAAAGTAAGTCGCATTACAGCCACTACATCTGAATAAATAATCAACCGAAGATTGCAGTCCACCAGGGACTCGATCTTTATATCTAAAACACCTTTACAATGTGTTCTCTGATCTGAACATCACTCCCCTTAGAATACATAAATTCCAGCCTGGCGGTTGTATAGTAGCCTTAAAGAGTTCCTTTACTCCTGTGGCGATGTTTACGTAAATGTGGCACCGTCGCAATGCAAAATTTATGAATGAATGGGTAGTAAGTAGTCTTATAACGATAAAGCTGATTGGTGGACAAGTTCGGGTGCTGGACGTCAGGAGATGGGTGGGGGCAAATTGTGGGGGTTACAAAACCGCCATACTACCGTGTTAAATAAGTAATCCTCCTCAATCCTGTTTTGATACTTCATGACGGCTCTCAGTACACCTGCGTAGATGATCTCCACCGTTGCCACGATCACAGCACCTCCCACCACCCTCCACGATATTGGCCTACCACTATCAGCTCTTACAGTATATGTAATGCCTCATAAAGTGTATATAATATGCTTGTAAATTTCCCACGATTAAAATAAAACTCGAAGGTTGCACTGTATAACATTATTGATAGCCATATTCCATTGGTTTCACCATGGAAGTACTGGGTCACTGTGTGGGTGCTTGGTCGAGGCTAGTTAGGGCGGCAGCGCAATCATTCATAGGGCAGCAGTAGAAGCAACAGCCAAAGCTCCTGACGACAATATCCAATTGGTGACTGGCAGCAGCAGGAACGCACCTTCCCTGAACAGCCAATCACGACTTGACCCAGACCGTACCTCGACCTCGCCAACCAGAACAACTCTTAGAACCGGCTTAACAGACCGAACGACCTGGACCGCCCCTGGATAACACCTCCACACAACTTAAGATTAGAGTGTATACATCCTCATGAACGCTTAGGATCGCCAACAACAGCTATTTTCCCTACGGGCAGTGTGAGTGACTCACACTCCTGTTGGAGGGCAGCTGTTTCTTGGCCTTCCTGGCGTGGTTGGAGGGCTTTTTCTCCATCCTATGATTTCTTATTACTTACCGTGGTTGAGGCACCTGCAATGTATTTTTATTTTTTTAAACCTTCGTGCCGGAGCCCCTCCAGTGGTGCACACCTCACGCCTGTGTGGGATTGTGTGTGGCCATTGGGGGTCGGGGAAAAACAGGCCGAACCCAAAGTGACGACTGTGATCTTGCAATCACTCCATTGTGCGGGGGTTATCTTTGGTAAAACACAGAAGGGTCTCTAATAACCTTCTCACGTAAAAAATGGCAGTTAAGCTAGCTAAGAATAAAAGTAATAAAACCGTTGATAGATCAAGTGTGATTACCCTAGCATATGTTGAACAAGGTGTGCTCTTCAACGGGGTGTTTAACCAGAATGAGGGATTATAAGTCCCAATGAAAACGATGCATACAAACTGCCTATCACGAAAGCAAAACAACTCTTTGCCAGGTATGGACTTAGTGTGGTCATGCCCCCTGAGCTTAATGCCAGGAGATCTGTTTTCATAAGGAAACTTTATTCTCAAGTAGGTGGGGGAACGGCAGAATTCTTGAAGACAGATATAGAGAACAGAAATGAAGGTAATTAAGATAAAATACTACACTCATGTAATAATGATAGGCATCGAAGAAACGGCCATGGCAGACAGGGTTCTCCAAAATCGCTTCCTAGCATACAGCATGTCAATATCCCCACACCAAATAAAGTGAGAAAAATTCACAAGCCTCCTGACAGGCTTCACGCATATAAATTTGAAGAACATTCTACAAAGGGCTGCCCAGAAAAGGGTAAAAAAAAATAATGCTCCAACTGTGCAGAGGAAGGGCAAGTTTATACCCAGTGCAATAACACCAACAAAGGCTGTGTAAACTGCAAAAAGAAAGGAGATGTATACCACACCCACCCAACCATGGCCATGTCCTGCCCTATTAAAAAGACCCTCATAAAATACACATAGGATGCAGAAGAGAAAAATGAAAAGAACAAAGATCAACTTACATTTGTAGAAATAGCAAAGCGGGTGGTAAAGGAGTCAACAAAGCCAACAATTGACACGGTGGTAAGCCTTAGTGATACAGTTCACTTCAATGATCAGCATGCTACATGCCACCAGCACTCCAGAGCTTACTAAACACTTTAGGCAAAGAATAGACGTTCCCAAAGAAACAACACCAGCAACCCACTATACCGAGCCTGAAAAAGCCGTACAACCCGGAAAAATAAACGAGAAGCCAAGAGACCCAAAAATACCACAAGGCACGGGACTAAGAAAAAGGAGGAAGCTCACTACGAAACAACACCTACGTTTTGTCAGAGTACCATGTAGAGGGGTACAACCTTTTTCACAAGGACAGGAAAGGTAAGAAGGGGGGAGGGGTCGCACTCTTCGTCAGGGATACATTAAAATGTTGTATTAATAATTCAATAGAGGGTGAAATAGGAACCAAGTCTGTATGGGTAGAAATTGCAGAAGGAAGAAAAAAACTAATTATGGGAGTGATTTACAGGCCTCCATGTCTTGGGAAAGAAGCAGCTCAGCCCATATGGCAGGAAACGAGTAGGGCAGGAAAATACAACAACCTGTGCATTATAGGGGATTTCAACTTTAGAAATATTGACTGGGACAACATTGTAGATGACTATGAATCTGAAGACTTCCTGGACATAAGAACATAAGAACATATGAATGGAGGAAACTGCAGAGGGCTATTTGGCCCATACTGGGCAGTCCCATTTACACCCTACCCCTATTGCTCATATGAGCATCCAACCTATGTTTGAAGCTATCCAGCTTATTCGAGTTAATGATGATTATTGGTAACTAGTTCCATTCATCCACTACTTTGTTACCAAACCAGTGTTTACCTATTTCGCGCCTAAATCTAAATTTGTCTAATTTAAAAGCATTGTTACGAGTTCCCTCCTGGTTGGATAGTTTGAGTACCTTTGTAATGTCCCCTTTGTTCAGCCCTGACTTCCATTTATACACCTCTATCACATCGCCTCTCACTCTACGTCTCTCAAGGGAGTGCAAATTAAGATGCTTTAACCTGTCTCTATACTCAAGGTTCCTAATGCCCGGGATTAGTCTTGTAATTCCCCTCTGAATTCTTTCCAAGGATTCTATATCCATTCTGTAATACGGTGACCAGAATTTAACTGGGTAATCCAAGTGAGGTCTCACAAGCCCAAGATATAGTTTTAGGATGACCTCGCTAGTCTTGCAACTGACACTCCTTTGTATGAACCCAAGTACACTATTAGCCTTGTTTAGAGCAAATACACATTGTTTACTTGGCTTAAGGTTCCTACTTATCATAACTCCTAAATCTCTCTCGCAGTCGGATTTTTCAATGGCATCGTTGTTCATCTGGTAACTGGTTTCCCTGTTTACATCGCCTATATTGAGTACTTTACATTTGTCCACGTTGAATTTCATCTGCCATTTTTCAGACCATTCGAAAAATTTGTTTAGATCTTCCTGTAGTTTTGTGGGGTCCTCGTCAGATTCAATAACACGTCCTATTTTAGTGTCATCAGCAAAAATTTACTTATGTTGCTGTCTACGCCGATGTCTATGTCGTTTATGTATATAATAAATAATAATGGTCCAAGTATTGAGCCATGGGGAACTCCACTAGTGACGTTGCTCCAATGCGATTTAGTGCCGTTAATGCTCACTCGCTGTTTCCCGTCCTGTAATCATGCCCTAATCCATTTAAGGATATTACCTTTGATGCCATGTGCTTCTACCTTTCTAATTAGTCTTTCGTGGGGGACTCTGTCGAAGGCTTTGCTAAAGTCGAGATATACCACATCATAATTGTGCCCCTCGTCCACCGATTCGAATACTTATGAAAAGAATGTTAATAGATTAATTAGACATGAACGCCCACTTGTGAAGCCATGCTGGGAATCATTGATCAATAGGTGCTTCTCCAGGTGATTTCAAATCGAGTTTGAAATGATTGCTTCCAGTAATTTGCCTACTATTGATGTTAGACTGATTGGGAGGTAGTTAGAGGATAGTGATCTATCCCTCTTCTTGAAAATCGGTATTACATTCGGTATCCTCCAGAATTCTGGTACTACACCTGTTTTTAAGGACATGTTAAACAACTTTGCTAAGGGCATACTAAGCTCTTTCTTACATTCCTTTAATACTCTGGCAAATATCTCATCGGGACCATGTGACTTATTAGGCTTTAGTTTGTCTATTTGCTTACTAACATCGTACTAGTCACTACTGTTTCGAACCACGCCATCTATTGTCCTGATCTACCTACCAAGCACCGCGAGCAACGCCATCTAGGGACGAAACCCGAGTATGACTACTCTTAGTTACCACTCCTGGGTTTCTCTTCTCCATATCCTGGTTGTTGAGTCACCTCCTCCAAGTCTTCTTCGTCAGCTCCTGTTCGAGGAGAGTTCAGTTCACTTTGGGAAGTGACCACAGGATCACATATCCTGGAAACCTACGGCACAGTGACTACCTACCGTCTTCTACAATACTCAGCCTTACTCGTCAGCCATCTCAGCTCCGCACTTAAGTATTTGTAATCTTACATTGCCTCCCCGCATCCACTTGCTTCAAAATTGTTGTATAAATATGTATATAATGTTAATGTTTAGGTTAAGTATGGTTAAGGGTAAATTATAGAAAGCTGAATATTTTGTTAAGAAATTTATGGTACTTTATTATACACAAGAAAAACTCTCATCCCTTGTCTACCTTTTTATAGTCCGATTGTCTTTGTTTTTTTATTATTGTTGCCTGTTGGGATCTGGGTAGACTTTTAACTATATTCTAAATCCCCAACTCGTAACAAATGGCGACCGTGACAGGATTCGAACCTTAAGTGCCATATTTCTTCCTCCCTTTTTACTCCTTGTTAATTATTCCTCCCAGTCACTTCTGTTCACAATTGCTTTACGGTGGTTTAAAGTTTCCTTCATATGTGTGTGCATATATTGGTATTATCGTACAGTAAGAGTGACAGACGTAGGATATTAGGTTCCAAGCGTCATAAGGCTTACCTGTTATTACACGTGGCAGTCGTGTAGTAAGTCTTATCCAGCGTAGGGAAGAATCCGGATCTGTTTAATGCTGTTTAAGGCTGTTCCATAGTTACTTGTTTAGGGTGAAGTGATATCTTGGGATGCCCCGCTCTACCAGGACCCCATAATTATAAAGCCTCAATTATTATTCTTCTTATTATCTCATTCGGGGTCACTAATCAAGTAACTCAAGGGTTGTTAATCCCGATCTTTATATTAATGCCGTAATACGCCCTTCCTGTTTCAAGTATCTAAGGGTTGTTAATCCGGATCTTTATATTAATGCCGTAAAACGCCCTTCCTGTTTCAAGTATCTCAGGGTTGTTAAGCCGGATCTTTATATTAATGGCGTAATACGCCCTTCCTGTTTCAAGTATATCAGGGTTGTTAATCCGGATGTTTATATAAATGCCGTAATACACACTTCCTGTTTCAAGTATCTAAGGGTTGTTAATCCGGATCTTTATATTAATGCCGTAATATGCCCTTCCTCTTTCAAGTCTGTTATCCTTATCTAAGGATCTTATCAGAAGTACAATATTCATAAGTGTAATTTTCCTAGGTATAACTTGGTTAGTTTCCTGGACTTTCTGGTTATCCACTGCCATGATATTTTCTAGGGTAATCCACTTATCTTATCTTTTGACCATTAATTAATTTATCTAGGTTTTCTTAATGGCCACCTCAGGATTAGTTAAACTTGGTAGTCCTGTAGGAGTGGAAGAGCAAGATACCATTTCACATCTTGAAGCATGTGGAGGAGCGTGGAGAGGTAAATTTAGGGCGTGCCGCTGAGCTGGCTGATGCGTATGCCTTGCTGGTGGAGTCACTGTGCCGTAGGGAACATGGTACTTTCCGGCATGTTAGGTCCTCCTCTGATGATAACCTTGGGGACGTGAGAGGTAGGTCGAAAGGTCCCACACCTACCCCCCCCTGATGCAACCAAGTTTTATTATTCTTACTGTAAAAACACAGGCCATACGATCCAGTCTTGTAAACACCCAAAGTGTCGAACTGCTAAAAGTAGTTCCCTGGATCCCATATTCAAACCAATAGCAACCACCAATGTGGAAAGGCCCCATCAGGATCTCTTCTCTTCATTCACCTATGAGGGAAAAATTTCAATCATAGAGGGGTCTCGTTCTTTCCCTATTCGTATACTACGTCATACGGGCGCAGCACAATCTATCCTCCTGTTAAACGTCGTTCTTGATATATCTACCGCATTTACTAATGAGTGTTCTAATTTCAGATCTCTCATCCCATTCTTCCTATCCCTTAGCTAAAGTGCACCTCCAATGTCCCTTGATTACTGGGGAAGTGCAAGTAGCCATTAGGAAAGATCCAATGCCTGTGAGCGGCATTCATTTATTATTGGGTAATGACTTGGTAGGAGATCTAGTGGTTCCCAACATAAAGACAGTCGACTCTCCCTTACCTGTCAACTCCACCACTGACCTTGAAGAAACTATTCCTCACCTTTTCCCATCTTGTGCTGTCACCCGGTCACAGAGTGTGCGAAATGGGCCCTCTTCATCTAAAACCACCTAAAATATCTTCCTACCCACAGAAGATCTGTACCACAAGACCATTAGTAAGGATGTGCTCATTAAAGCCCAACAATCTGATCCATCTTTGTTCAAACAGGTGATGAAAGACCTCAGTGTGGACCTTTGTACGTCTTCGGCTTACCACCCACAATCCCAAGGTTGCTTGGAACGGTTCCATCAAAACTTTCAAATCAATGCTAATAAACTATCTTCCCTCAACTATATAGTCCATACTCCTGATCGCAGAAAAGATTCACAGCTTGTTCACATTAATCTCTTGAAACTTTACCATTCCAGGCAGTCAGAGGAAGACATCCCAGAGGCTATAAGCCTACCTGTATTGCATACGGTTTTGTCAGGGCCGGAGCCGGAGACCGATGACATGGATTTATTGGAGAATTTAGACTTCCCTCTACCTAAAGAAAACCCTGCTAACATTCACATACTCAACAACTTGGATGAGTATTTTTCTGTTTTGAATCCATCTCAAGCAAAAGATCTCACTAAGTTATTATCAACATTTCCTAGTCACGTCAGACCTCCCAGGGTTTTGCAATATACTTAAACATGATATTAAGCTAATCTCAGGTGATGTACAACCCATTAGGCAATCAGCATATCGACTAAATCCACAAAAAAGAGAGATTATGAAAAAGGAGGCAGATTATTTGTTAAAACATAACTTAGCTGAGCCTAGTACCTCCCCCTGGGCTTCACCTTGCCTTCTCATTCCAAAACCCGATAGCACTTTTCGTTTATGTACAGATTATCGTAAAGTGAACCAGGTCACTGTCTCAGACTCCTATCCTGAACCTTCGATTGAAGATATAATAGACAGCATAGGCTGTGCAAAATTTTTCAGTACGGTGGACCTGTTGAAAGGATATCATCAAGTGGGACTCACGGATAGGGCAAAAATAATCTCAGCATTTATAACTCCATTTGGTCCTTTTCAATATTTGGTTATGGCGTTTGGCTTTTCTAATGCTCTGGCCACATTCCAGAGGGCAATCAATCACCTGATTCAGGACCTAGGTGGGACGTTCGCCTACCTGGATGACCTGGTGGTGGTGTCGGACAGCTGGGACGAACATCTGGTGCGTTTGGAGATACTGTTCGCACGACTGCAAGAGACTGGATTCACCATAAACCTGGCTAAATCTGCTTTTGGCCTGGCCTCAGTGACTTACCTGGGACATATCGTTGGGCATGGTATGGTGAGACCCAAGGATGCAAATGTTAAAGTCATCTTGTCCTTCCCCACTCCAAGGACGAGGAAGGAACTCGTGCACTTCCTGGGGATGTGCGGCTACTACCGTCGGTTCTGCAGTAACTTCTCCAGCGTGGCCGGACCCCTTCACAGACCTTACAAGTTCTGCGGTACCGTACATCTGGAACCAGAGGTGCGACCAGTCTTTCCACCGCCTCAAAGCCTTCCTTGCCTCCAAGCCTGTAGTCCACCCCCCTGACTACACCTCGCCCTTAAATCTGCAAATCGACGCTAGCGGTGTCGGAGTGGGGGCTGTGCTCCTACAACCCGACCCAACCACTGATGTCCTTCACCCTGTGGCATACTACTCCGCTAAGTTGAAAAAACATCAGACCAACTACTCGGCCATAGAGAAGGAGGCCCTGGCTCTGGTGTTGGCAATAAAGAAGTTTGAATGTTACCTCCAGTCTTGCCCACAAACAACCCTAATCTTCACCCACCATAACCCACTCAAGTTCAGCCAAATCAACAAGACCTCCAACCAGCGAATCCTCCTCTGGGCTCTCCTCACCCAGCCCTATAATCTACAAGTCCGGCACATAAAGGGGGTGGACAACCTGATTGTGGACTCCTTATCCGGAGCTCCAGTGGAAATGCAACAGCTACTCTCCAGATGCACCAGGTGATCACTTCCTTCGCGCCCGCGCTATGGAGGTCTTTGGAGGGGGCTGTATTACGAACCACGCCTTCTATTGTCCTGATCTACCTACCCAGCACCACGAGCAACGCCATCTAGGGACGAAACCCGAGTATGACTACTCTTAGTTACCACTCCGGGGTTTCTCATCTTCATATCCTGGTTGTTGCGTCACCTCCTCCAAGTCTTCTTCGTCAGCTCCAGTTCGAGGCGAGTTGAGTTCACTCTGGGAAGTGACCACAGGATCACCTATCCTGGAAACCTAAGGCACAGTGACTACCTACCATCTCCTTACTCGTCAGCCATCTCAGCTCCGCACTTAAGTATTTGTAATCTTACTTTGCCTCCCCACGTCCACTTGCTTCAAAATTGTTGTATAAATATGTATATACTGTTAATGTTTAGGTTAAGTATGGTTAAGGGTGAATTATAGAAAGCTGAATATTTTGTTAAGGAATTTATGGTACTTTATTATACACAACAAAAACTCTCATCCTTTGTCTACCCTTTTATAGTCCTTATTGTCTTTGTTTTTTTATTGTTGTTGGCTGTTGGGATCTGGGTAGACTTATAACTATATTCTAAATCCCCAACTCGTAAGACTACTATCTCGCTTAATTTGTTTTCTTCACTATCTCTGATTAGAGGCGGTGCCTCGGGTATCATGTTTAAATTTTCTGTGGTGAAAACTGTTGAAAAATATTTATTCAGATTATTGCTGATTTCTCCATCGTTATCAGTTAGCTCGCCAGTATCTGATTGTATTGATCCAATCTTTTCTCGTGTTTTCGTTTGATACATTTGATAGAATCCCTTGGGGTTTGTCTTCGCCTCTCTTTCGAGATAATCCTCTGATTCTGAGTTACCCCTTAAGGTCAGTCCAATCTATTTGGCCAAGGTTAAAGTCGTCTACTATACAGACTTTGTTGTGTATGGCAGCCCTGCGCATTTCATCCCAGATAAGTCGCTCATTAACTCTATCAAGATTGGGAGGTCTATATATTACTCCTGTGATTAATTTTTCCCTACCGTCGATTAATTCGATCCAAATTGTTTCTGTATTCCGCTCGGTTTTTATTTCCTTGTTTATTTCACACTTCAGATTATCCCTGACATAGATTGCTACTCCGCATCCTTTCCTGGTCTGCCTGTCGGTATGGAACAATTTATAACCCGCAATTTGGTATATATAACAAAGAAGTATGTCTGTTTGTGTGTCCGCACGAGAATCTCGGAAACCACTTTACCAATCTGTAGTGATGATGGGTGGTGTAATATGTAGTGATGATGGATGGTGTTATATGTAGTGATGATGGATGGTTTTATATGTATTGGTGGTGGTGATGGTGGTAGTGACAGTGGTAGTGGTGGTGATGGTGATAGCAGCATGTTTGTGGTGATAGTAGTGGTGGTAGAGACTGGTTGATAGTAGTGGTAATGATGATGGTGGTAATGATGATGGTCATAGTAGTGGTGGTAGTGATGATGGTGGTAGTAGTGATGGTAGTGATGGTGGTGCTATATGTAGTGATGATGGATGTTGTTATATGTAGTGATGATGGGTGGTGTTATATGTAGTGATTATGGATGGTGTTATATGCAGTGATGATGGATGATGTTATATGCAGTGATGATGGATGATGTTATATGTAGTGATGATTAGACAATAAAATAATAACAGTTTAATGCTAAACAAATATACTTTGCTGTACCATTGTAATGAAAAACATGGTGGAACTTACATACACGGTTAATGAACTATTGATAGAAGAAGAAGTTTTGGGGACTGAACAGTGAGACAATGTGGCCCAAGGTTAAAAATGCTTTAAAGGCATTCGAGGTAGATGTAGGATATGGGGTCTCATATTTTTGACCTGACATACCATGCATGACTTGTTACGTCGCCCTTTCTTTTAAGCTCCTCTTATGTTTTTGGTGTGTTGGTGTGTGGATTAGAGGATGTCATGTTTTTGACCTGACCTCATGTTTTGTAAGGCCACCCTGTGTACATAAGCTTCTCTCAGTCCTTGTTCAGTAGTGTCTGACCACTTAAGGGGACAGACGTGTGCCCATAGGTGCTCCTGTCCTCCTGATCGTCACACAAAGGCCACCTCAGTCTCTACCTACCCCTTCGCCGGCAAGTGTTGCCAGCGATGGGGGAAGCGGGGTTGATGTAAGCGCCCCAGAAAAGGCGTCCCCTCTCTCATGGATACAGACATTTGTGATACGGATAGTCATAGTGCATCCCACACCCTGCAAGAGTCAGACCTCAGTGGTAGTGACAGTAACAGTAATGTTTCTATGGGAAACACTTGCCGTGAGCTTCCCCTCGCCACCCACCCCTCTGCCAACCAACCAAGTAAGATAGATCTCCACTTCCCAGAGGACTCATTGAAAACCGTCGAGGAACGGTTTAATTGGACAACAAAGTATTGGAAACAACAAGGTTTCACCATTCAATTCCGAAAAGGTAAGAACCGTAACTTTATCAAGTGTCAAACACGGGGTTGTACTCGTGCCTCCTCCTGCTGACGCAGCAGAATGTTGCCACATCCTAGTTAAACAGTTCCCCCTATACGCTGAAGTCGAAGATGCTCATAACTTTAATCCACATATACTCAGTATACGTCGACACTACCAAGGTAAGACCCCACAAGCAGCTGTCATAGTTAAATGGAAGGGGAGGGAGTGCCCAACCACTGTTGAGGCCCACCCAGTCCTCCCTCCATTGTATGCAGACTCCTATCACCCTGGGCCTGCTTTTTGTGTCATCTGCTCCCATTGGGGCCACACCTTTACCGCCTGCTGCCGAGGCGATCGACCTAGATGTCGCTTCTGTTCACGTAACCATCACTCCTCCGTCTGTGCCAAAAAAATCAAAGACCGCCTCAATGGAGTTGGTGTGGGCTATGTTGTTGACCCCCAGCTGTTGTAATTGTGGTTTGCTGGCACAATGTTGACTCACGACAATGCCCCAAACGTCCGTCTGTCCCAGGAGAAAAGCCTCCCCCAAGGCTGCATCAACCTCAACCTCCCCCCAACCTACCAAGCCACATCCCTCTGCGTCCCCTCTGTCTCCAGCAACGCCTTCTTCAACAACACCTGCCCCTGCCTGGCCTCACCTGGCTGCAACACAGCAGTCCCGGCCGTCTCCTAACTCAACTACTATTGAGCCTCCTCCCCGTCTCTACTCTGACACTGTCAGGCCTTGTGCTCCCACCAGTGTCCCCCCACAACCCTCGTCCGGTGACACGACACAGATCATATCCCTCTTACACGAATTTGCCTACCGTATTGAAAGACTCTTTGATATACTCTGTACCGCCAACTCCAACCTACAAAGACTACCCCTGCCGCCACCTGCTACCCAATCACCCCCCTCTTCTGGTTTGACACAACCTGGGAGCTCCCCTGTGTGCCCCTCGTGTTCATGACCTACTCCACCGCCGCCTGGCATCACTGCTCGCGTCCACGCTACCGAGCCTGCCCAAGTGTGCCCGGCTGCCCCAGTCCACCCACCGCGCACTCATGGACACTGGCAGTGAACGGACGCGTAGGGAAGAGCTCCTGAAAATACGGAGATTCCTGGGCCCCATCGGGCCGTACTGCCCTGATTCTTGTCATTCCCTACGGGGGATCAATTGGGGCTCAAGAATTAAGCACTAAAAATCCCTGATCGATTATCACAGGGAAATAACAGTATTCTTTCCTGTTCAAGCCGGCCGTGCTCCCCGGCCCAGTGTGTGTGAGGGAAGCTGTTGTAGGCCTACGGGTCAGTGCCGAACCCCTCCGCCGCATACCACCTCAGCCAGTGCCATGCTGCCAAACCACAATCACACACTTGTACACCATTTCAAATCTGAATCTTAACCCTGTTTTCGCCATACCAAACTGCTGTTCTTGGGCGTGAACTGCCCTTGTGGTCTTTGAAACCTTCAACCAAGACAGTGGGGCAACTGATATCCCGGCCCTCTTTCTTGCCGGCATAAGGAAGGTAGGACTGACAGTGCTATACACTGTCCTAGGCTACGCACATAACTCGTGCCGATCTATCGTGCTTCACTCAAAGAAGCAATAATGACTGTCAAAGCAAAAATACTAATCACAGACTATAGGTCACCTGACAGGGCTGCCAAGCGGAAGCTGACAGAAATTGTTAGCAAACACAGGGTCAGGTATCAGAACGTAATAGTAGCAAATGATGGCTTTATCATGCTCATGCTTGAAGACCAAGACCTGGATAACCTCTTGTCCCAGAGTTGTATAACCATTCTTAGGGAAGAACACTATGACCCAATCCTGCCTCCTGCTTTGAAGGCAAAACGAACTATTCACTGCTTCCAAACGGATGAATACGTACACGAAAAGTCTGTAGTGGAAATAAAAGCAGAGATTGAAAAAAGAAAATGCTTGGGCGAAGAACAGGGTGGACTATGTCAAAAAAATCAACAGTAAAAAAGGTAAATGCATAATAAAAATTCAGTTCACAAGCGCCGAGGTTGCTGAAAAGGCAACCACATCTGGTCTCCTCGCATTCACCTATAGCATACCGTACCACCAAATACAACAGGAACAGTACCACCCAACACGTACCTGCCTCAGGTGCTATGTCATTGAGGATCATGATAGTGTGAACTGCCCCAAACCCAAGGAATACAAGATCTGTTCCAAATGTACCTCTAAGGAACATACCTGGACCGAGTGTAAGGCACCACTAAGATGCCTTAACTGCGATGGGCCTCACAGTACTATGTCCCAAAAGAAAGGAAAAAATAAAGGAAGCACAACAAATAGCCACAAAAGCAGTCACTGCACGGACATACATGATTGTCAAACACGCTCATGAGGAGGATGTTCTGCACCCAGGCTGTTTTCAAACAATACTCAAAACATGCTTACGCCACCACAATCTGCCAATTCCAAATCTGTTCAGGGCAACATCCCCAACCTCGGAGGAGACAACAGTAGCCTTTGATGTGGATGCACAAGCACCCACATCGGAGACGATACTTGTCCCCCAAACTCCAACTAGCACAGAGGAGACAACAATGGTCTATGGTGTGGATGCACAAGTACCCGCACCGGAGATAGTATTTATCCCCCAAACTCCAACTTGCACAGAGGAGACAGCAGTGGTCTCTGATGTGGATGCAAAAGCACCCACATCGGATGCACTAGTACCCACATCGGAGATAATACTTGTCCACCAAACTCCAACTAGCTCAGAGAAGACAACAGTGGGCTCTGGTGTGGATGCACAAGTATCCTCGCCGGAGAAGATACCTGTCTCTCAGACTCCAAGCGATCTATCAGGAAAAGTCCTGAAACTAAGCATCTACGTGCCAGACGCCATCAACTGTACACGTGATGAGGTCGCTAAAGGAGTAAAGGAGCACAAGATGAAATGGAAGTACAACCACCCCATTTCCGAGGCGGACATCCACGAGGCCATTAGGCAAAAAAGAGTCGACTTAACAAACTGCATCAAAAAGTCAACCGTTATGAAGATAAAATCACTTAAAAATGGACGCAAAGCGAATAAATCACGTACTCAACAGTTCCTCCCCAAAACCAAATACAAGATCCAATGTACCCGCTACGTAAGGCAGTGAAAATAATGCAACATAACGTCCTCCACTGGAGAACTAATAAATTCAGTCTGTCCAGCCCATATAAAGAGATTAACGCAGATATTATACTCATAAATTCACACGGCCAAAAAACGGCTGAGGAACTGAAAATATTTGGTTACAGGATCCATAAATCCAATCTATCAAAGTAGCCAAATGACGGGGTGGACATCGCCATAAAAAGACATGTCCACCACAGAATCATAGACGACTTCACCTCTGAAACTCTGGCTATTCAAATCGACTTGACTACAGGGCCAATCATAATAGCCACAACCTACCTCCCACCACGTAGGGACTACCTGACTACCTGCCTTATGGGGACTTCCACAGACTCCTATCATACCACCACCCAACCTACATCATTGGAGACATGAATGCCAGACATCCTCTACTAGATGGTAAGGGGACAACTAACAATGTAGGAAGAGGCGTCGCTGCCTTCATAACAAACAAAAAAGCCCAGCTAATAGGCCCAGACTTCCCAAGTTCTACAGTAGGAACTCAGCCACTACTCCAGATATAGCAATAACAAACAGCAGATGCTTCCACAACTATCTCTTTGAACAAGATCCTGTAACCTCCAGCGACCACCTACCTATAATCATGACTATTTCAGCAACACCAATAACTATACCAGCTCCACCACGGAGAATCGCCAAGCAGATCGACTGGGGCCTATTCAATGAAAAAGCTACAGCCGAACTTGAGGCCAAAGACATGACAATCTTATAGACCATAGACAATCAGCCGGTGAAGGGAATAGACGAAGAAATCAACACATGGTGTGAAGCCATAAGAACAGCCTATGTGGAGGCCACACCTCTCAAAAGCAACAGAACTCTCCCACACCCACAACAGACTCCAGAACTCATAGCCCTCTCAAACCAGTTCCAACTGCTACAACAGAGAGTCGAGACCCATGGTTGGGACATCGTAAGCTACAATACATACAGAAGAATTCGGGAGGAAATAAAAACAAGATCTCTGGAACAATGCAACCTTAAATGGGCCGAATTAGTTTAACAACTCTCACATACATACAACGACCCAGGAGAGTTCTGGCGTCGAGTTAAGAGATTGAAAGGTTGCAGCCGTGACGAACCATCATATATAACTGATCACGTTGGAAGCAAAATATATGACGACCAAGACAAAAAAACCCATATTCAGGGACATATGGAGGAACATCTTCCGAATCACAAATGAAGAGAATAGGGGATTCGATGGTACCCACGAGGAGCTAGTCCTTGATGAACTCCGGGGCCAGACACACCGTACTCAGCCCTCACCTGAAATCATATGGGAGGATCTCAGAGTGGACAACCCATTGTCCAAACCAATCACCTCGGAAGTACTCAACAGAACCATCTCTAATACCAAAAATAAAGCCCCTGGTTATTCAGGCATCACCAAGGAGATCCTCAGCCACGTAAACAACCCGGCCACAATGAACGCTTGCCTGGCCTCGGGCTACTTCCCAACTAAATTCAAAGAGGCCATTATTACCCTAACACCAAAACAAGGAAAGAAACCCGCCGTCCCACTAAACTACAGACCGATCTCCCTCCTCGAAGTACCTGGAAAAATACTAGAAAAAATCATCAACAACCGTCTGAGAAACCACCTGGAAACAACAAACAGAGTCAACTGTAGACAATTCGGGTTCAGGAAAGGGAAGTCCACCACAACAACGATAGCCCTGGCATGTGAAAACATAGCCAGAGCCGCGGCGAATGGTAGACAATGTAATCTAACTCTCCGGGATGTAGCGAAGGCATTTGACAAAGTCTGGCATGACGGTCTAAAATATATGATCCTTCAACTCGGACTTCCCACCAACATTGAAAAGTTGCTTTGCATCTTTCTTGACGGCAGAAATGCCAGACTGAGGGTAGGACAACACACAGGAGAGACCTTCCCACTCATGAGTGGAGTCCCTCAGGGGAGCGTCCTCTCCCCCACCCTATATATTATCTACACAAGTTACACCCCTCCTCCAACTAGAATTGGTAACGAAGATATTATGTATACAGATGACATCACTCAAATAACAACACACCAAGGAAAATCGCGAGCGCTACAGGCCGACAACACCAGGCGGGAATTAGAGAGGGTAAATAATTACGAAAAACAATGGAAAATCCAAACCAGTCTCCCGAAATTCACAGTGATACTCTTATGCAGAAGGAAAACCCATCCATTAGTAACCAATAATGCTCAGATAGAATACAAAAGCAGAGGGACCCTCCTGAGCCTGCATATATCCACGACAGGTTACTCCCATCATGTCCACACCAGGAAGGAAAAAGCAAGAAGAGAGCTGAGAAAACTATACCGCTTTAAAGCGCTTCCTGAGAAAATAAAACACCGCCTAGTGACATCATTTATCACACCGATATTAATTTACCCAGCAATACCTCTTCATACTATGAGCACCACTCAAATATTAAAATTACAGATGGTTCAAAATGAAGCCCTAAGATTCGTCACAGGCGAAAGATACCCTTTCACCAGAACCACAGCCGAGATACATAGAGACCTGAGAATGAAACCCATCAACCAGCAGCTGCACACCCTGGCCAGCAGAATCTGGCAAAAGATAAAACGATCAGAGCAAGAACTCCTTCAAAGACTCCCACCAGATAACGACAGTAACCATACATGGTTCCCAAAAAGTTACCAAATCTCAAAAGGTCCATTACCACCCCCGATCTACACGGCCAGGCAATAGACAACCTCCCTAGACCAACATCCGCCAGTAGGGTCGGCGGAATATGAAATGAGGCCCTTAAAACACCCATATATGGGACAGGGTAGGATGTCTAGTGCCTGTACCGACAGCCAATAACTAACCCATGACACAACCCTAACACGCTATTAGCTTAGCTAGGTGGTCAGCCCGCCCTCTCTTACCTCCTCCTAAACTTCTTCAATTTCCGAACTGTAACTTCCTTCCCCCACCTCTAATCTTCTTTCACCCCTTCTTTCTCTCCACAAAAAAAAAAAAAAAAATGGACCCGAGGACACCACCCCCGGCTCCCCGTCCCCCACCGGCATACCGGCACCTGGGGCCCATCCACTCCAGTTCTCCACATCAAATGACCACCCTGCAGACATACTAGTGGACTACGTATCTACGCCAAGAAGGATGTCCCCTACCAACCTCTCGACGTACCCCTTGAAGCCGACACTACCGACATACACGCCATCACAATCACACTAAAAGGTATGTCCCTCAATATTGTCAATGCCTATGGCCTGGCACTTGACAGTATTAGGGACCTGACACGCTTTGCCATAAACAGATAAATTCTACCGGGAATTCCCCCCCCCCCCCCCCCCCCACAGTCATCATTCTATCACTTTATGTAACTTGGTGACAAAACCCATGACCCTTCAGGCTTTTACACCCTTAATGCATGAGTCATAAAGGCAAGCATAAACTCTGCATGCTTCCCAGATGGGCGCTGTAAACGCTTCTGCATTTTTAACCTTGGGCCACTGACAAATAAATTTATGTAACATATTATCACTGACCATCACTAAGGTGTATGGAATTTAATTCCCTAATCAAACTAGCTTCAACCAGAAGTCTTTCTGTGACACATGATGATTAGGGAATTAAATTCCTTAGTGATGGTCAGTACAAAATTGATAATATGTTACATAAATTTATTTATCAGTAGCCCAAGGTTAAAAATACTTTGAAAACCTTGGAGCTAGATGTAGGAGAGATATTTAGTGGGTCCCATATTCATGACCTGACTTGACTTGACTAGTCACGTCGCCCTGTGCGGATTAGTGATGTCATGATTATGACCTGACCTCATGTTTAGTAAGGACACCCTGTATATTTAAGCCTCCTTCCAGATCAGATCAAGAATCACCTCAGAAAGACTAGCAAGCTCCACATCCAAAAGAGCTTCCTTCACCCATTCAACGCTGGTTACAAATCAGCCAAATGGTACCTGGTGGCTACAAAAGGGGAATCACCTTTCGCGGACAAGAAAACACCAAGACAAACCCAAGTTAGCCTTCATCGACTTCGACTAGGGTACAAGTGCTCCTGGCAGATAATCGGAAATGACGTCATGGAATGCACCTACTGCGAAGTCACACAAAGTCTCCGAAACAGAACTCAAAACTTCCAAGAAGCACACACAACAACAGCGGCCACTCTAACCCGAAAGGCCCAAACAAACCACATTCACCACCTTCTCCGGGTCATCACACGATACCCACCACCCAGATAGCTTAGAAAATATCCTCTCCCAGCAAGTGCGGACCCCAGTTCGGGGAGCGCGCCACTCCAAAACTGACCACGTCCAAGAGTGGGGGTTGGTGGTAAGCGTCCACTGATCGGGGGTCCGCTAACACTTGCAACCTGCAGTATCCTTTCATATTTACAGGTTGGACAACCTCCAATCCCAAATCCGGTCTGGCTGCTCCAGGAGCTCCAGCCGGAACCACCAAACGGGCCGCCTATAGGCAAAGGCCCGTGTCGGACTACGGTCCGACAATCTCAACAACAACAGCATGTAATTCAGTTGCCTCTGAAGATGTCTTGAATAAAGACGAAAGCTAAGGTGCTCCATTGTTTCCCTTTTCCCTGTGTGATTTTATCAAAATTTATCTTATCCACGTTTTCTTGTGGATCTATATGATATATATATATATATATCATATATATATATATATATATATATATATATATATATATATATATATATATATATATATATATATATATATATACTGTATGTAATATTTAGAAATTTTATTGTGATATTCAGAGATGTTAGAACGAAAATTACCGATCTGCCGAACAGGGAAACATAAGTAGACCTGGCTGAAACACTTATACCTCGTGACGAGTTAAGACAAAGCCTACAAAGCAACGCCCTGAAGCAGGGAGCGGAGGAATGTTGAACTACTGCGCAACTCTAGGCCTAGGAAAAACTTACTGCACTTTATCAAATTAATGTACTGTATATACGATTTATGAAGTTAAAGGACGAACTATAAAATTAGAAGTTATTTGGGATAGTTTTCCAGTTCAGAATATGTTACCTGTGTCCCCAGGAAACTAATATAAATACGCGAATAGATGACATCATGAGGGGGCAGGCGGGCGCCCTGAGGGATGAGGCCATTGCTCGGCTCTCACTCTGTTAGCGGTTATTGACCTAGAGCCTAGACGGACGTGCCACTCCGCATGTCAGACGAGACACCACGTGGCCTCGTCCTTTCACGCGCGTTCAACCGTGTTGCTCATACGTCCAATGCTATTGTAAATTTGGATAAAAGCGACTATAATGATAAGATGAATTCATTTCTAAGTGGGAGTGGGTAAACAAAATAAAAGATTACAGGGAAATAGTGTTAGGAATGATGACAAAACAAAATTAAACAGGGAGTTTAAAAGTAAATGCGGTAAAGGGAGGACTCAGAACACGACTAACTTAAATGTCTACTACGCGAACAGTAGAAGTATGAGAAACAAAATGGATGATATTAGGGCCTTGGTATGTACCGAAAAAATCGATATAATTGCATTCACTGAAACATGGATCAACCGAGACTCACGTGAGTTGCCGGTCGAATACCAAATTGCAGGTTACAAATAGTTCCATACCGATAGGCAGACCAGGAAAGGAGGCAGAGTAGCAATCTATGTTAGGGATAATCTGAAGTGTGAAATAAATAAGGAAATAAAAACTGAGCGAAACACAGAAACAATTTGGATAGAATTAAGTGACAGTAGGGAAAAAGCAATCACAGGAGTAATAAATAGACCTCCCAATCTTGATAGAGTCAATGAGCGACTTATCTGGGATGAAATGTGCAGGGCTTCCATACACAACAAAGTCTGTATAGTAGGCGACTTTAACCTTGGCCAAATAGATTGGACTGACCTTACGGGTAACTCAGAATCAGAGGATTTTCTCGAGACGATCCAGGACTGTTTCCTAAGTCAACATATAACCGAACCCACATGGGGTAATAATATACTCGATTTAGTTCTGTCGAACAGAGAAAACCCCATTAGCAATGTCGAGGTAGGGAACGAACTTGCAAACAGCGATCACAATGAAATTAGATTCCAGTTAGATTTTCAGGGCAGCCGTAAGGAAAATTCCTCTAAAGTACTAGATTTCAGAAAGGCAAACTTTGACAGTTTAAAGAGGCACCTGAGAGAGGGGGTGTCGCGCTTGGCCGTGAACCTGACAGATGACTCAGAACTGATAACAACATCTGAGATTGCCGAGTTCTACGACAATTCAAATAATGAGTTACTTAAAGCACAAAGGCAGAACATACCATACAAAAAACTCAGATCAGACAACAGTGACCCTAAATGGATAAATAATTATTTAAAGAACATCATTGGCCAAAGGAAGGCTATAGGTAGAAGGATAAAGCATGGCGAAATTTACATCCAGGATTATTATAAGATATTGGCGAGTAGGGTTAAAAACCAAGATAAGGAAAGCCAAGAGGAATAATGAGGTAAGAATAGCAAGGGAGGCAAAGACAAACCCCAAAGGATTCCACCAAATGTATCAAACTAAAACACGAGAAAAGATTGGACCAATACGGTCAGATACTGGCGAGCTCACTGATAACGACGGAGAAATGAGCAATAATTTGAATAAATATTTTTCAACAGTTTTCACCACCGAAAATTTAAACATGATACCCGAGGCACCGACTCTATTCAGAGATAGTGAAGAAATCAAATTAAGCGAGATAGTAGTGACTAGTAACGATATTAGTAGGCAAATAGACAAACTAAAGCCTAATAAGTCACCTGGTCCCGATGAGATATTTGCCAGAGTATTAAAGGAATGTAAGGAAGGCCTTAGTATGCCCTTAGCAAAGTTGTTTAACATGTCCTTAAAAACAGGTGTAGTACCAGAATCCTGGAGGATAGCAAATGTAATACCGATTTTCAAGAAGGGAGATAGATCACTATCCTCTAACTACCGCCCAATCAGTCAAACCTCAATAGTAGGCAAATTACTGGAAGCAATCATTTCAAACTCTATTCGAAATCACCTGGAGAAGCACAGATTGATCAATGATTCCCAGCATGGCTTCACAAGAGGACGTTCTTGTCAAACTAATCTATTAACTTTCTTTTCATCAGTTTTCGAATCGGTGGATGAGGGGCACAATTATGATGTGGTATATCTCGACTTTAACAAAGCCATCGACAGAGTCCCCCACGAAAGACTAATTAGAAAGGTAGAAGCACATGGCATCAAAGATAACATCCTTAAATGGATTAGGGCGTGGTTACAGGACAGGAAACAGGGAGTGAGCATTAACCGCACCAAGTCCCATTGGAGCAACGTCACAAGTGGAGTTCCCCAAGGCTCAGTACTTGGACCATTATTATTTATTATATACATAAACGACATAGATATCGGCATAGACAGCAACATAAGTAAATTTGCTGATGACACTAAAATAGGACGTGTTATTAAATCTGACGAGGACTCGGCAAAACTACAGGAAGATCTAAACAAATTTTTCGAATGGTCTGAAAAATGGCAGATGAAATTCAAAGTGGACAAATGTAAAGTACTCAGTATAGGAGATGTAAACAGGGAACCAGATACCAGATGAACAACGATGCCATAGAGAAATCCGACTGCGAGAGAGATTTAGGAGTAATGATAAGTAGGAACCTTAAGCCAAGTAAACAATGTGTTTTTGCTCGTAACAAGGCTAATAAAGTACTTGGGTTCATACAGGACTATCGAAGGTCATCCTAAAACTGTATCTGGCGCTTGTGAGACCACACCTGGATTACGCAGTTCAGTTCTGGTCACCGTATTACAGAATCGATATAGAATCATTGGAAAGAATTGAGAGGAGAATGACAAGACTAATCCCGGGCATTAGGAACCTTGAGTATAGAGACAGGTTAAAGCATCTTAATTTGCACTCCCTCGAGAGACGTAGAGCGAGGGGCGACCTGATAGAGGGGTATAAGTGGAAGTCAGGGCTAAACAAAGGGGACATTACAAAGGTACTCAAACTATCCAACCAGGAGCGAAAACAATGGTTTTAAATTAGACAAATTTAGATTTAGGCGTGAAATAGGTAAACACTGGTTTGGAAACAGAGTAGTGGATGAATGGAACAAGTTACCAAATATCATCATTAACTCGAATACGCTGAATAGCTTCAAACATAGGTTGGATGCTTATATGAGCAATAGGGGTTGGGTGTAAACGGGACTGTCCAATATGGACCAATAGGCCCGCTGCAGTTTCCTCCATTCTTATGTTCTTATGTTCTAATGATGAAAGCACTTATTGTGAGCTTAGGGAAGATCCCCTGGAATATTTTAACAAGTTATCTAACTGCAAAATGAAGGAGTTATTGAAAAAGAACCGCGATCTCATAAAAAAAGTTCTCTCAAATCAATCCCACTTTACCTTATATGTATGGATTGATCAAAACACATAAGCTTAATAATCCATTGCTGCCTATCATGAGTTCTGTGGGTTCTGTTACGTACAAATTATCTAAGTGGTTGGTTAGGAGGCTATCCCCGCTTACAGGCCAGATATTTAATTCACATATACACAACAGCAGTGCTTTAATTGATAAACTCAAGAAACACAATGAACCATGTGAATTAATAAATTTTGATGTAAATTCACTTTTCACTAGAGTACCAGTGAATGATCTACTTTCATTCCTTAAAGATAAATTGCCTCTGTTAGATTTAACTATTGAACATGATACATTTCTCAAATTGATAGAGTTATGCGTTACTAACAATGTTTTGAGAGCAAATAGAAAGTTTTACAAACAAATATTTAGCATGAGCATGGGTAATTGTCTTTCTGCATCTTTAGCCTGTATTTATATGGAGTTTTTTGAGGCTAGATTACTACCCAACATAGGTGACTTTATTCCTCCATGGTATAGATATGTAGATGATGTTCTTTGTCTTTGGCCTAGAAACAGTGACCCACTGGAATTTTTAGACAAGCTTAATGATCTTGTCCGTATTATTACCTTCAAAATTGAAAGAGATAAATGGATCCCTTCCATTTCTTGATATGCTTATCATGAGAAATGGACATAACTATAAATTTATGGTGTACAGAAAGCCTACACAGGTAGATAGCTTCATACATTTTCATCGAGTTACCATCCAAAATGTAATTTTTTGTGCTATGTTTTTGACATGTTTGCGTATTTATGACCCTGAATTTATTGAAGAAGAACTGAAACACATCCAGCCCATTACACAAAAACTTGGGTACCCTTCATTGTTTGTTGATCGTTGTTTTAAAAGGGCTGAACAATACTTTTTTTCTACTCAAACTAGGCAAGTTCCTACATTTAAGAATATTTTGACTCTACCTTATTGCAATGAATTTGTCCCGTAAGTTCAGTCCCTTAAAATATTAATCACTAATGTTGCTTTTAAGTATGACTCAACTATTACAAATATATTAATTAAGAATAGCCCACACTTTAATGTAAATGGAAGTGTTTACTGTATTCCATGTGTAATTGTAATGGAAATTATGTAGGTCAGACTGGAAAGGAATTGCAACTCAGAATTAAACAGCACAAGTACAATATTAGAAAGGCATCTGAAAGCAGTGCACTTTTCGTTCATATAAGGAACAATAATCATCCCATAGATTGGGAAAACAGCTTAGAAATTTATATATCATCATGTGTCAAACAAAGACTTCTAATTGAAGCAAGTTTGATTAGAGAAATGAATTCTTTACACCTAAGTGATGGTCAGTACAAAACTGATATGATGTACTTAAATTTATTTGTCGGTGGCCCAAGGCTAAAAATGCTTTGAGAGCATATAAGGTAGATGTATGATAGATGATTAGTGGGTCTCATTTTTGTTACCTGACTTGACATGACTAGTTATGTCGTCCGTCTTTTAAGCACTTCTTATGTTTGCTGTGTGGATTAGTGATTGTTATGTGTTTTGAACTGACTTCATGTTTTGTAAGGTCACCCTGTGTACATAAGCTCTCTCCCAGTCTTTGTAATTCAGTTGTTATATGGACTAAAAATGAAGTATGCATATGTACCTCGCGTTTCATACCAGCTGGATTCGGTAAAATGCTACTGACACCACATAAGAGGCACGGGCAGTTTCCCAATGAGGTTCACGGCGCCATCAGCTTGATGAACAGGCTTTGTGTGAAATATAACAGAGTCTAGAACTGCTTTTAGTGTCCTTGAGGGCTAGCCGGTAAGCGTTCCCTAGTCCCACCCAGTAGGTCGAGGGTTCGATTCCATGCTGGTGAGGTCCTTGATTATAGGTTCAAAGTCAGCGTGTTATATGGCTGGTGAGGTCGTTGATTATATGTTCAAAGTCCGCGTGTTATATGGACTAAAAATGAAGTATATATATATATATATATATATATATATATATATATATATATATATATATTAGGGTGGTTAAAAAAAAAGTAAAGTTCTCTATATATTTTTAGTGCTTAATGTTTATGTGCGTCCTTTACATGAAAAGCATTTCAGGCGAAATTATATGCACAAGTGGCCCGAACATTCTACTTCTCTATGTTTTTTCCCTCTATAAAATAATTCTTGTTCCTGACATCAGATACAAGTGATTTATTTGCTACATTTATTTGTTGGTGTTTATTTTATCCAAAATATAAGATTAACATAAAGAAGACATGTAAGAGAAACATACATCATAGAAGATTAGCCTTCTTTATGTTGGGATACTGTAAGGGCGGAAACGATCTTCCTGCTCGTTACCGCTGCTTTCCCGCTTGTTTGCAGGTGCGACCAACACTTGGGGGGGGGGGGGGGGGGTTGGACAGAGGTGAGAACGGCAGCGGCTACCTGTGTCACCGGGAGATTCACCCCAGCCGTCATACAGTCACTATCTAGCTACCCCGTTGTTTGTCAAATTCTGGCTGTGATCTCATCATAGGTCCTGGACTCGTGGGCTGTTTTCCCAGACCTTCACCTGTCGACTGGACATCAACCACTACAGCTGCTCCTCTGTACCGTCGGTGCCCCCGGTGTTTCGTCTGCTGTATCAAGACATTGGCAGCTATCTTTCGAGTGAGGTCGAACGGACGCTTCCCCCTGAGAGTGGATCACTGTGTTCTGGAACCTTCCCCAGGCCCACTGTCGTAGGAAATATCTGTTCATTGTTTGATTCTGTTGTTTGATTCCTTTAATTGCTGACTCCCATTAATTGTTTGCTTCCTTTAATGTTTGCTTCCCTTAATTATTTGACTCCATTAACTGTTAACTGCATTAATTGTTTGACTCCCGTAATTGTTACTTGATGTTTGTTGAGTGGTGTCAGAGTTTTGTGTTATATTTTTTATAGTAAAGAGATGTCAATCTCAAACGGTTGCTTGTTATTCCTCAGTAAACCATGGTCCTTGACATTCCCTGATTAAGATCCTGATTAGTCTGGTAAGAGATTTCTATCCCTAAGTCCCAGGCCTTTACAGATACTGACGTCGATGTGTGGTGACCACCTGAAGCAGGTACTGCTTTTAATCTTCACTTTTCGTAATTGAAGAGTTGTAGTCCTGGATAAGCTTCACCGCTCTTTCGGCCACATCATTCACCACCTGCAACTCTTGTAGAATTTCCCTTGACTGAAGGAACTGTGGATCGTCATTCCATTGGCTTGGATCTTTGGAGACGAATCCAGAATCCAGGAGCGTGGTTTGAAAGAAGCAGTTAGTATTTGTGGATGCAAGGTTTTTAAGCTCCAGTGATGGAATTTCCTCTTCTGTCACTTTCAGCTTCTTTGGACATTCCTTTTTCTCGTTCTTTCCCTTCACTGACTCAAGGATTTCTCTTTTCTCAGCATACGAAACAATATCACTGAAGAGAGCCAGAGTTACTGACTCCTCACTTAAATGCCAGAGATGTCGCTGGAAAGCCTTTGTTGCTGCTATGCCAACTGATTTATCTATTTTCTCCCCATAGTAATGAAGTTGTTTGAGGAAGAATATATCATTGCTTGGCGCTTCAAACACTTCAGGAGCTTTGAACCACATTGGACCGTACACAAGAGCAACAAAAAGGGACATGGTCTGAATCAGCTTCTTCTCCTTGATAGTTAGCTGGAACTGGTGCTGAAACATGAGTATCTGGAGAGAGTATAATGCTTTAGACATCCAACGAGCATGGTGTACTGGGCCAGGCTTTCCAAAACGAATCCCTCGGGGCGGAGTCCCACCCAGGAATATCACACAAAGTTCCATAAGTCGGAGGTAATCGTCCCGGGGATGAGTCTGCTCGAGAGCCTTCATGGAGTAGTCGATAACTTTTTGCACCCATTCAGAATTTTCCTTCAACACTGCAGTGATATACCCATTAGTCTCTCCCGTCTTGAACTCCAACTACTTGATTTGATGACACTGCTTTTTAAACCTCTGGAACAAGAGAACATCAGGACCACTAGATGACCCATGAACGGCTTTGAAGACATCTCCAAGAATAACTTCCAAGATATGGTGTCTGCAAGGAAGGTACAGGAGATTTCTTCCCAATCTCTCTTCAATCAAGGTACAAGCTCCACGAACATGACCAGTGTTAGCGGCAGTGGTGTCAAAGCACATGGCTACAACCCGGTCATCGACATTCCAATCTTTTAAAGTATCCACCACAGCATTAGCTTGCGCCACTCCCGTTCCTGATGATAGTTGTGGAACGCCGAATAACTGGACATTCCCTACTAAAGAGGATACATCTTTCCCTGAGATCAGTATTGAGAGTCGTTCAACAGATTCCTCTCCTGTTAGAGATGGAAGGAGCTTACCATCCCAATGAACCACAATTCTAGTCTTGGCTTCAGATGATATGACAGTTTACTTCACAGAAGCAGTGTGATCTCTACGATATCGGATACGGGCTCTCCTGATTGTGGAACGGCTGATGTGCAGCTCACCAATGTTCCTTCCAAGGTCTGCTGCAGTAGCTGCCACGATGTGAACAGCCTGTCGGTCACTTGTATTGGCTCTGTACAAGGCAGCAGCTCCAACCAATGAGATATCCTTCCTCAACTTCATTACTATGGGGAGAAAATAGACGAATCAGCTGGAATGGCAGCAACAAAGGCTCTGGCTCTCTTCAGTGATAGTGTTTCGTATGCTGAGAAAAGAGAAATCCTTGAGTCAATGAAGGGAAAGAACGAGAAAAAGGAATGTCCAAAGAAGCTGAAAGTGACAGAAGAGGAAATTCCATCACTGGAGCTTAAAAACCTTGCATCCACAAATACTAACTGCTTCTTTCAAACCACGCTCCTGGATTCTGGATTCGTCTCCAAAGATCCAAGCCAATGGAATGACGATCCACAGTTCCTTCAGTCAAGGGAAATTCTACAAGAGTTGCAGGTGGTGAATGATGTGGCCGAAAGAGCGGTGAAGCTTATCCAGGACTACAACTCTTCAATTACGAAAAGCGAAGATCAAAAACAGGTGGTCACCACATATCGACGTCAGCATCCCAACATAAAGAAGGCTAATCTTCTGTGATGTATGTTTCTCTTACATGTCTTCTTTATGTTAATCTCATATTTTGGATAAAATAAACACCAACAAATAAATGTAACAAATAGATCACTTGTATCTGATGTCAGGAACAAGAATTATTTTATAGAGGGAAAAAACATAGAGAAGTAGAATTTTCGGGCTAGTTGTGCACACCTTAAATGATGCTGTAATTACCTATAATTTCGCCTGAAATGTTTTTTATGTATAGAACGCAAATAAACATTGAGCACTAAAAATATAAAGAACTTTACTTTCTTTGAACCACCCTAATATATATATATATATATATATATATATATATATATATATATATATATATATATATATATATATATATATATAAATTTCAGTGCGATATTTAGAGACGCAATGCCAATATTGGCGATACTGAGTCTTTCAAAGTCGTCTGAGTGAGGGTGGCGCTCCCACAATCGTAGTTAGAATTTAGGGATAAGCGCCTATATAATATTAAGTATACTCTGGCGACTTAATTTGGACGCGAATTATGAAATTAAATATCAGTTATTAAATTAAAAATTATTATAGATCGTTTTCCAGTCTGAAAATGTTGCGTACGTCCTAATTAAGCTGTTAGTTGTGTGGTAAATAAGTTACTCCTTCAAGGTGTGAGCGCCTTGTGGGAGCGTGTTTGTCTAGAGTAGCGAGAGTGGTCAAGCCAGCAGGACGTTGCTTTGTGCCAGAGAGACGACCACGTGAACTGGTTTCCTTCGTTCATTTAACATCAGTATTAACAAGTGAGTTTTATTCAATCTCAGACAGAGCTAGATAGGGCGGTAGGAACAAACAATGAGTGAGTGACGGTGAAGTGAGACAATAGCTACCACATTCATACACACAGGGTTTGTTGCAGGGTTTCTGTCCACACGGCATGAAAAGTCCACACGATATGTACGGAGCTGTATGAGTCCACTCACCTGAGTTGAGCTCACGCAGTTGAGTATGGTGAGGATTGGAGTGAAACCAGCTGTCTGGGTGTACAACTAACGACGTGGGACCACCGTCTGTCCCCGTTTGACGATCGTTTGAGGTCATCAGATCTCCTCCTCTTCGGCTCACAATACGACATATCTTCAAGCAGTTTAGTGAAAACCTTTTACTAACGGGAAGCTAGAGCTCCTCTCAACTGAACAAGGTCTGATTGGCCCACTCCCTTCCATTTCATGGATGTACTGAGTGTAAAATGAGGCTAGCTGAGTGATTGAATGTCACACACTGAGACCAGGAGTCTAGTGAGTACTTAGAGGTACATTTTCCAAGGTTGAGAAGGGCTTGTTTGTGCCTTAAGAAAATACTGGTGCATGCTTGGTTGTGTCTTAAGAAAATATGGGTGCAGGCGGAACCTATGTGTGAGGTTAAGGAGCATGTTTTCACGGGTATTGGTGGACTCAATAACTTCTTCATATAGTGATAATATTTTTTCAGCGACTGATATTGTCTTGCTGTGTGTAGTTAATATTTCTTAAATAATTTTGATAGTATTGTTTTTTAATGTTTATGTATCACTAATTGATGTCAGATAACGAGGGAACTGTTTTTCAGATGAGGTTCCTCCTTTCTGTTGTAAGTGATACTGTGATTTAGTTTTCCTTTAATGCATTTAATATTTCTTTATAATTTCAATATCATGTATAATCTTTGTTCCCCAGTGTAGTGTCTTAATCCAGGTTAAGAGGTGATCATCTGTTGGTGTAACATAATTTTGTTGAGTGCCCTAAAGGCCTATTCACGGTGGAGTTAATAAATTCATATTTTTATACCATTTTCTCAGTGATTGATATTATTTTGTTGAAAGCCCTTAAGGCCTGTTTCATTTGCGCAAGCAACATTTCTCAATGCTTTGAATTTATTGTTGTCTAATGAGGCATTTTCTAAGTTTCTAATAATTTCAATATCATGTATGACTTTTATTCCCCAGAGTAGTGTTTTAAGCCAGGTTAAGAGGTTGGTGTACCATTATTGATTGTGGTTGTAGTGTTGGAGGGAATAGAAGTGTCTACATTTTACAGTGCGTCTCATTCACCCCAATCACAGGTGCTATCCTTCTACGGGTCACGGAGAACATTTTTTAAACTAATTGTGTTTGTGCTTGTTTGTTTTTTCTCAAAGGGGCGCTTCCACTGAAATTACCATCTAATAATTATAAACCGCAAGTTAAGTGGGAAGAGAATTCCGACCGGTTACATATATATATATATATATATATATATATATATATATATATATATATATATATATATATATATATATATATATATATATATATATATATATATATATAAAACAAAGAAGTATGTCTGTGTTTTTGTTTGTTTGTGTGTGTGTCCGCACGAGAATCTCGGAACTACTTTACCGATCTGTAGTGATTATGGATGGTGTTATATGTAGTGATGATGATGGATGATGTTATATGTAGTGATGATGGATGGTGTTATATGTAGTGATGATGGATGATGTTATATGTAGTGATGATGGGTGGTGTTATATGTAGTGATGATGGATGTTGTTAAATTTAGTGATGATGGATGATGTTATATGTCGTGATGATGGGCGGTGTTATATGTTGTGATGATGGATGGTGTTATATGTAGTGATGATGGATGGTGTTATATGTAGTGATGATGGATGATGTCATATGTGGTGATGATAGGTGGTGTTATATTTAGTGATGATGGATGGTGTTATATGTAGTGATGATTAGACAATAAAATAATAACAGTTTAATGCTAAACAAATATACTTTGCTGTACCATTGTAGTGAAAAACATGGTGGAACTTACATACACCGTTAATGAACTATTGATGGAAGAAGAAGTTTTGGGGACTGGACAGTGAGACAATGTGGAGCCTCCCAGAGGGTGGCTTCCTACCGTGGCCTAGCAGATGAGCCGCCCGGAGCAAACAGCAGACAGTCGGTTACAGGAAACAGATCAGGTAAGGGAATCCCGTCTTAATGTTAACAGAAAAGGAACTGCGGACAGTCGGTCACAGGAAACACATCAGGAAAGGGAATCCCGTCTTAATTCTAACAGAAAGCGAACAGTGGACAGTCGGTCACAGGAAACAGATCAGGAAAAGGAATCCCGTCTTAATACCGACAGACAGCAAATAGCAGAAAGGCGTTCTCTAGAAAATGATCAAGTGCATGAAATTCGTTTGAATGCTAATAGACAGAGAGCTGCGGGATCCAGAATTCTAAGAAAGAATACACAGTGGCATCCACCTGCAAGAGCAGCATTTAACTATGACATTGAGATAGAATATGGAAAGCATCCCTCTGTTGTCATTGGCAACATGGATAAGAAATGTGAATACTGCGGTGCAAAGAAGTACAAAGGAGAATCTGCTGGACTGTGCTGCTCTCATGGGAAAGTACGACTGCCAAATTTGGAAAAACCACCACAACCATTGAAGACTCTCATGTTGGGAACAAGTCATGCTTCTAGATGACATCCTTTGGGGCTACCAGAGTAGTTCGTGAGCACGGATACATGCCCACATTCAAAGTCCAGTGTCAAGTCTCTCACAAAGCAGGATCCCTCTTACCACTGGAAGATGAGCAGGCAAAGTTCCTCCAAATCTACTTCATGGGAGATCATAAAAAGCAGACTACTATCAGGTGTGGCAATATTCAAGGTGTCTTACATGACATTGCCCTATCTATCCAAGAAATGCTGCATGACCGCAACACGTATGTCCAGTCATTTAAAAATGCCCTGGAAAACATGCCTTCTGACGAGTATAAAGTCAGGATCAAAGCAGACACGACCCCTAAGGGAGAACATGAAAGAAGATTCAATGCTCCTGTAGTTGATGAAATAGCCATCCTGATTGTCGGTCAAGAGTTTGAGAAACGAGACATCATACTCAAAATGAGAGACGAGTCGCTCACAAGAAGAACATGATGCCACGTGTACTGGAAGCTACAATACTGACAGGAAAAGCTTAAAGGAGAGGACGTTTTTATACCAAGGATACCTCTCATCACCACTGACCTGCCATTTGAGTTCAAGTGACTTCAGTTCCCGGTTAAAGTGAGCTTTGCCATGACCATCTACTTAAGCCAGGGACAGTCCCGAAAGATGGTTGGCCTAAACCTGGTGTTCCCTTGCTTCTCTCATGGACATTTCTATGTTGGATGCTCCAGAGTGGGAACTGGCAAAAATCTGTACATACTTGATGCTAATGGCAAAACCAAAAATGTGGTCTACCTTAATGCACTACAGTGAGACAATGTGGAGCCTCTCGGAAGGTGGCGTCCTACCGTGGCCTAGCGAAAGAGCCGCTCTGAGGGCGGCGATTCCGCTAGTTTATAACACGCGGACTTTGAACATATAATCAACTACCTCACCAGCCAGGACTCGAACCCCTCGACCTACTGCTTGGGACTAGAGAACATTACCGACCATACCACAAGAGCACTAAAAGCAGTTCTAGACTATGTTATATTTCATACAAAGCCTGTTCAAGTGTTCATCGAGCTGATGGCGCTGTGAACCTCCCATTTGGGCAGTTCCATAGTCCCACGCAGTAGGTCGAGGGTTCAAGTCCTGGCTGGTGAGGTAGTTGATTATATATATATATCTATATATATATATATATATATATATATATATATATATATATATATATGACCAAGAACAGGAGTTCCCCCGCTCTTACTTATCTCCACCCACATAGTCTTTAATTTTTTTTTATTGTTTATCATTTCTTTAGTAATATAACAAGATATTGTTTCGAATGTGTGAGGCCTTGCTTCGAGGCAACAACAGTTCGAATCATTATCCAACAGTTCCAGGAATACTCTTATATGGGTGCAGTGGGACACGACGCATCTGAAATGGAGAGGTTATGAAATAGATATGAGAATATAATGATATATCATGAAATAGGTTGAGATAAACTAATTGATAGATCGTTAGATTCAGGTAGGGGGTTATTCGACAGATATAGATAGCTAGATGGATGGAAAGAAAATGAAGGAAGCAAAAGGGAGGGAAAGAAATTGAGAACATTTAGTGAGGGAAATGGGTAAATGAATGGGTAGAGGAAACAATAAAATATATAAAGTATCGACAGGAATATAAAAGAAGGATTATGTGCTGTTTATCCTTCAGTGATGACAAAAACGCTCGACTTATAAAAGAAACTAAGACCAAAGATCTCGGCGAACAGCGAATCTTGAAAATGTCTAACATGTGTCACACGTTGTATTACTTTGTGTCTTGTATGACATTGTGACGCTCACTCACATATATATTTTATAATGGTTTTACCTAAACACTTACAGTGGTGCTCATTAATCAGGTTACCACAAGGAGAGAGGGTGGAGAGGTTAAAACAATCCACATGAGCAATTTTTTTTTATTTTTTTATTGTGCACTCCCCTACATCCTTGTGTAAGGTGAAGTGCAGAAGCGTTCACAGCTCCCAACAGGGAAGCATGCTGAGTTCATGCTTGCCTTTATGTCTCATGAGTTAAGGGCGTAGAAGCCTGAAGAGTCAAGGGCGCAAGCCTGAATAATCAGTGGTTTTATGTCATCAAGTTATTGGAAGCTCCAACAACTTTCCCTGAATACGAGATGAGCAATGTTTGGTCAATGACTGTTCTGTAAATTGTTTTCATTTAGCATTGATAGCTGTTAACAAAACTGCTTTAAATGTTATATAACAAGAAAACGTATTAAAAAAGTATTCAAGCAAACCTTTATAATCCTTGCTCTATTGCGACTCTTATTTAGATTGTTAACCAGCAGGTGCTCCGTTTGTCTATTGTATTTCAATTATATTTACCAAGAAAGTATTGTCATTAAATACACATAACTCAAGTATGAGCGTTTAAAACTAGGTATTTGGCACACAATGTTACACTTATGTAATTAGTTCTGGTTATATTAAAATAAGACTAACAACTGTTAAGGCGTCTGTTGTTGGTGCAGAGAATATACACAAACCCTGAACAGTTATTTTCTTCGGCATATATACTTGCATGTTATATATGTATATTGTTTACACAGTGTTTGTATCTAGTTACTGAAACCTGCATTTAACGGGCACGTATTAGCTCCTTAGTTTTTATATAAATGTCAGGGCAGTCCATTGAGTTTATATAATCATATCACCCCCCCTGTAACTTTCCACTGGCTATGAGGTGACATGGTCACATCACGTGATGGGTAAGTTCCTTAAAGGAGCAGCCCTAAGAATGTTAGGTCAGCACAGAGAAGTCGGCTACTGGAGCACCTTACTCTCTCACACAGGCAAGACGTATTTTAGAAAAGCTATGTAATGTATCCTCCTTCCTCATTTTAACACTTATAGCTACAGTGATTAAGTTACGGTGATATACACTTGGAACTGTATATAATGTATGTTCTTAATAAATACAGAAGGGACAGTATGTTCCAGCCCCATTAACCCAGCAAGAATCAACAGTTAAAGGGCCAGTTCATGCACAATAGTGTTGAAGAAGTGGATATTGAGAGATTCATTAAGTCTAACTTGTGTCCAGCAGCACATTACTTATACACGTGTCATTGTTTGTTATACAGTGGCATTTGTATTTTATAAGTGCCAGGCCTTTTAACATCACAAACTTTATTAACTATATGCTCAGTAGTATAGAGTAAATATTCAATATAAATTATTATAAGGAAGAATTGTAAACAATAAAATATTCAAATTACCCTAAACTTTTAAGTGCGAATAATAGTAAACGCTACAGATAATAATAAAAAATGGTGAACATATTGAATTGAATTGAATTGAAACAGTTTATTTGGCCAGAAAAACACAGATACAGAGTTGATAATAATAACAATATTAACATGGCTGAGCCAGTTGAGAACCTGAGCTCTCTTTTAGGCACCTGACATATACTATACATTTATCTCAAGGAAGTACTATGTAACATATAGTATCATTTGGAATAGTACAATAGCATAGTGGTAATAAGAACATCTCATAATGTTACCACGGTTATCACTTCAATATTTATTTATTTTATTTATTTATTGTTTTTTTAGTTAATTTTTTCTTTTATTTATATATACATAAATCACAGTGGAATTGAAAAACATAAGTATAATGGGGGAGCAGTACAACATGGGTTGTATACAGTAGGCATGAGGATTTGGTGCAGAAGATGGGTAGAGTTGGGGAATCGTAAGCTGCTCATTTCATTTTAATAATACTTAAAAGACCAACCAAGGTGTGACTGGTCGAAGAAGATTATCCCGGCTGATGACAGACAGGTCCTGGAGGTAGTCGTTCCCCAATTACAAAGGCAGTTGCCTTCATGGAGGAAAAACATTTATGTCTACCACCTGATGTCGTCTCCACTGTTGGCGACCAAAAAACACACGAGGTGAACGCCAAAACATGTGTGAGGTGACACACAACGAACACATGACGTGTCATGAAGTGACTGAAATCACAGGAAATATTGGAGGAAGTGATGGTCCCTGTGTACGCACGTATCCTGACTGTATCTATTCGATAATAAATCCTGTAATCTGTTGCACGTAGATGCCACGTGGTTATATATAAATTGCTGATTCCTCCGGCAGAGCTCCCACTCAGCCAGTGTGTCAGAGCAGCTGTTGGGAGGTGCTCCATCTTATCTTCCTGAATATTGTAGTTTGAGTAAAAAATGGAATCATTTAATCAATTTTTACGAGTATTAAACATCCGAGAAGGGTTTTCCTGAAAAATCCCTAGATATATTGAATATTAATCAAGTGATAGGTGAAGTGATTGAACCCAACAGAAGCGAGAAAGATGAAATGGCTACATGGCTGATGTAAATGGAAACGAAATTCTGAGTAACACAAGAGATTTTGCAAGAAGGTCTAGGGCTACTTATGAAGGAAGTGGCGCCACTAATTGTGGTAGGTATGATCGGTGGGTTAAGGTAAATGATCATGCATTGTAATGTGAAATATGTAATTTGGGGTTTCAGATAAAATTGAAAAGCATACCAGTGGAAATATGGTAGAAGCAAAAGGAGACCAAATACACTGGAATTGTAGATTTTGCAAGAGACTGGAATCTCGGTTACGAAATATGAGGTAATAACTGTGGAGTAAGACACAATTGCAAAACGAGAAATAAAAAAAAATTGGTTAAGTACTCTTACTTTTTACTTTTATCCTCTTCACCACTGATCGGCTCGTTAGCCACATGGGCGATCGGTTACGTCTCTGTTCCGCACTGTTGGCAAGTACTGGGTATGCACTGGCTCCTGAATGTATCTGAACCTGCTCCAGTGTTGGTCAAGTCTGGCCTTGAAAGAGCTCACACTCAGTGTCGTCACCATACTCTCTGGCAGATTGTTCCAAGAGTTCACAACTCTCACTCTGAAAAAGTTACCCCTCACAGTTATCCGGACTTGCAGCTTCTTTAACCTTGAGCTGTGTCCCTTTGTGGGGCGAGCGTCCGCCAGCGCCAGGTAAGGACAGTCGACTGAGTAGTGCCCTCTGAGATGCTTGTGCACCTCAATCATATCTCCCCTTGCCCGTCTGTAGTACAAGCTAGGCAGGTTCAGGCTCTCCAATCTCTCCGGGTAGCTGATGCGCCACAGTGCAGGCACCAATCTGGTGGCCCTCCTTTGGACATTTTCAATCAGCTGACAGTACCTAGCATATCTCGGGGTTAGAGGTAAAGGATTTAGTAATTGAATCCCGGAAAAGGAATATGCAGGCAAATCTAAATAATGAAGGACCTTCCACTCGAGAGAACAACCTAATAATATTTGTAGTTCAAGAACTAGATTCATGTATTTTACAGGAGAGGATACAGCATGATATCGAATATGTAACCCAAGCTCTTTCAACATGTGAGGTAGGATCAGACCCAGAAAATATCAGAAGAGTTCATAGAATTGATAAATATGATGTTAACAATAATAAAGGCCTCTATATGTAATTGCTATTGACAAAAATTTCAAGCTCATTGTATTTAAAAACATTAGAACGCTGAAAGACACTCCCTTGTACAGTAATATAAGCATTGCCAATGACCAAACTAAAACACAGGAAACTAAGGAATGAGGCAAACAAATTAAAAGGTTCAGGCAGGGGAACATTCAAAGTGAGAAAACCACCCTGGGCACGGAAGGTGGTAACAGATAATGACAGAAAACAGTGTAAAAAATGTAAATAAGCCCAATAAAATTAAGTGGCTTTATACAAATGCTGAAAAGCTAGAAAATAAATTAAATGAGTTATGAGTCCGAGTACAGGAAACGAAGCGACATATAAGAACATAAGAACATAAGAATGGAGGAAACTGCAGCGGGCCTATTGGCCCATACTGGGCAGTCCTGTTTACACCCAACCCCTATTGCTCATATGAGCATCCAACCTATGTTTGAAGCAATTCAGCGTATTCCAGTTAATGATGATATTTGGTAACTTGTTCCATTCATTCACTACTCTGTTTCCAAACCAGTGTTTACCTATTTCACGCCTAAATCTAAATTTGTCTAATTTAAAACCAATGTTACGAGTTCGCTCCTGGTTGGATAATTTGAGTACCTTTGTAATGTCCCCTTTGTTTAGCCCTGCCTTCCACTTATACACCTCTATCAGGTCGCCCCTCGCTCTACGTCTCTCAAGGGAGTGCAAATTAAGATGCTTTAACCTGTCTCTATACTCAAGGTTCCTAATGCCCGGGATTAGTCTTGTCATTCTCCTCTGAAATCTTTCCAAGGATTCTATATCCATTCTGTAATACGGTGACCAGAACTGAACTGCGTAGTTCAGGTGTGGTCTCACAAGAGCAAGAGACAGTTTTAGGATGACCTCGCTAGTCTTGTAACTAACACTCCTTTGTATGAACCCAAGTACTATATTGGCCTTGTTACGAGCAAAAACACATTGTTTACTTGGCTTAAGGTTCCTACTTATCATTACTCCTAAATCTCTCTCGCAGTCGGATTTCTCTATGGCATCGTTGTTCATCTGGTATCTGGTTTCCCTGTTTACATCTCCTATACTGAGTACTTTACATTTGTCCACGTTGAATTTCATCTGCCATTTTTCAGACCATTCGAAAAATTTGTTTAGATCTTCCTGTAGTTTTGCCGAGTCCTCGTCAGATTTGATAACACGTCCTATTTTAGTGTCATCAGCAAATTTACTTATGTTGCTGTCTATGCCGATATCTATGTCGTTTATGTATATAATAAATAATAATGGTCCAAGTACTGAACCTTGGGGAACTCCACTTGTGACGTTGCTCCAATGGGACTTAGTTCCGTTAATGCTCACTCGCTGTTTCCTGTCTTGTAACCACGCCCTAATCCATTTAAGGATGTCACCTTTGATGCCATGAGCTTCTACCTTTCTAATTAGTCTTTCGTGGGGGACTCTGTCGAAGGCTTTGCTAAAGTCGAGATATACCACATCATAATTGTGCCCCTCATCCACCGATTCAAAAACTGATGAAAAGAATGTTAATAGATTAGTTACGCAAGAACGTCCGCTTGTGAAGCCATGCTGGGAATCATTGATCAATCAGTGCTTCTCCAGGTGATTTCGAATAGAGTTTGAAATGATTGCTTCCAGTAATTTGCCTACTATTGATGTTAGACTGATTGGGCGGTAGTTAGAGGATAGTGATCTATCCCCCTTCTTGAAAATCGGTATTACATTCGCTATCCTCCAGGATTCTGGTACTACACCTGTTTTTAAGGACATGTTAAACAACTTTGCTAAGGGCATACTAAGCTCTTCCTTACATTCCTTTAATACTCTGGCAAATATTCAACTTGAATGGGGTAAGAGACTATACAATGTTCTCCAAGAATATTGAAGTGGATACAGGGAGAGGAATGCTGTTATACACTGACCCAGTCTTGGATGCAAAAGAAGTAAAGATGGAAACATAGTATAATGAATGTTTATTTGTACAAGTTTAGCTCCAACATTCAGATTCCCTTCTTCTTGGGCTGATATATAGATCCCCATCTGTCTCTTCAGAAAATGATCATTTATCTGAATTGTTTACAGAAGTATGTGGGAGAGGCTTTTCCCACATTCTCATCATGGGGATTTTAACTTCTCTGAGAATGATTGGAACTCTTTGAATACGAGAACAAATAATTTGGAGGCTAGTGATTATAAATTCTGGGAGCAAGTTCAAGAAAAATACTTACATCAACATGTAGCTAGACCAACAAGATGGAGAGGAAATGATAATGCTCACATACTTGACTAATTGTTTACAAATGAAAAAGATATGATTCAAAATGTACAATACCAAAGCTCTTAGGCAAAAGCGACCACAGTGTAATTTTTTCTCATATACGTGTTATACAGAAGTCAGAGACACAGGAAAAACTAGAAAATGCTATGATAAAGGATAAAGGAAATAATAGAAAACACTGCTAGGACTGAACTCCTAACATTAGACAATAATATAAATGTAAACTGGGAAATATTTTATCAGAAATTAAAAAAAAAATGAAGAGGAAAATGATTCAGTTAAGAAAATTGGAACAAGTAACAAGAGCAAGTACAAATATCCTGTTGACAGAGGTATCCGAGACAAAAGAAAAGCAAAGCTACAAACACAATAATAACCTAGAAACAAGACAGCAGTATAGTAAAATCCGTAATCAAGTGAGAAAGGAAACAAGGAAACTAAGGAAAATGTTCGAAAAAAACTTGTCCAAAAAAGCCAAAGAAACCTTTAAAGCAATTTGGGATTATATAAATCTAAATCCAAGACAAAATCTGAAGTTTGTGAGCTTTACTTATACCCTCAGGATGTGAGTTCGGAAGTTACTGTTAGAGATGATCAAAAGGCTAACATACTAGCTGAGTACTTCAGCAGGCTGTAGAAGATAATGGTAAAATACCTGAATTTTGCAACAAGTTAGGCGGGTGCTCTATGAAAACCATGACGGTAGAGAAGGAGAGAGTTAAGATATTACAATAACTAAAAATAAAAAATCCCCAGGCCTGGATGAGATACAACTAATTTTATTGAAGGAAACTGCCGTTACAATAGTTGGGCCACTAACAAAGCTATTTGAACAGTCAATCAGGACCGGGAAATTCCTGATGAATGGAAGAAAACGCTAATTTGTGCAATATACAAGAAATGAGATAAAAGACAGGCTGGTAACTATCGCCCAGTGAGTCTCACAGTAGTTATAATAAAAATCTGTGAAACCATAGTTAGAGAATACATTATGAAGTACATGAGAGATAATAAATTATTTTTTAATAGCCAATTTGGGTTTCTAACTGGAAGGTCAACCACTCTGCAACTTTTAAAACTCCTAGATATTTGAACAGAATCCATAAATAATGGGACATAAATAGATGTTATTTACCTTGATTTTCAAAAGGCATTTGGTAATGTTCTGCCCGGGAGACTTTTAACTACTGTAAATTATCAGCATTTAGCATAAGTGTGCAAATGGTGGAATGGAATGAATCTTTTCTAATTGGAAGAAAACAACGAGTATTGGTAAATGAAGTTTTGTCCATATGGCATGAAGTAACATATGGCATCCCACAGGGAACAGTTTTGGGGCCATTGCTTTCTGTGATATATATATATATATATATATATATATATATATATATATATATATATATAATATATATATATATATAATCAACGACCTCACCAGCAAGGAATCGAACCCTCGACCTACTGGGTGGCCCTAGGGAGCGCTTACCGGCTAGCCCACAAGGACACTAAAAGCAGTTCTAGACTCTGTTATATTTCACACAAAGCCTGTTCATCGAGCTGATGGCGCCGTGAACCTCATTGGGAAACTGCCCGTGCCTCGTATGTGGTGTCAGTAGCATTTTACCGAATCCAGCTGGTATGAAACGCGAGGTACATATATATACTTCATTTTTAGTCCATTTAACACGCGGACTTTGAACATATAATCAACGACCTCACCAGCAAGGAATCGAACCCTCGACCTACTGGGTGGCCCTAGGGAGCGCTTACCGGCTAGCCCACAAGGACGCCATCAGCTCGATGAACAGGCTTTGTGTGAAATATAACAGAGTCTAGAACTGCTTTTAGTGTCCTTGTGGGCTAGCCGGTAAGCGTTCCCTATGGCCACCCAGTAGGTCGAGGGTTCGATTCCTTGCTGGTGAGGTCGTTGAGTATATGTTCAAAGTCCGCGTGTTAAATGGACTAAAAATGAAGTATATATTTGTACCTCGCGTTTCATACCAGCTGGATTCGGTAAAATGCTACTGACACCACATACGAGGCACGGGCAGTTTCCCAATGAGGTTCACGGCGCCATCAGCTCGATGAACAGGCTTTGTGTGAAATATAACAGAGTCTAGAACTGCTTTTAGTGTCCTTGTGGGCTAGCCGGTAAGCGTTCCCTATGACCACCCAGTAGGTCGAGGGTTCGATTCCTTGCTGGTGAGGTCGTTGATTATATGTTCAAAGTCCGCGTGTTAAATGGACTAAAAATGAAGTATATATATATATAGATATATATATATATATATATATATATAAAACAAAGAAGTATGTATGTGTGTTTGTGTGTGTGTGTGTGTCCGCACGAGAATCTCGGAAATTACTTTACCGATCTGTAGAGATGATGGATGGTGTTATATGTAGTGATGATGGATAGTGTTATATGTAGTGATGATGGATGATAGTGTTATATGTAGTGATGATGGATGGTGTTATATGTAGTGATGATGAATTAGGTTATATGGAGTGATGATGGATGATGTTATATGTAGTCATGATGGATGTTGTTATATGTAGTGATGATGGGTGGTGTTATATGTAGTGATGATGGATGGTGTTATATGTAGTGATGATGGATGGTGTTATATATAGTGATGATGGATGATGTTATATGTAGTGATGATGAGTGGTTTTATATGTAGTGATGATTAGACAATAAAATAATAACAGTTTAATGCAAAAAAAATATACGTTGCTGTACCGTTGTAGTGAAAAAAAGGATGGAACTTACATACACTGTTAATGAACTATTAAAGGAAGTTTTTGGGACTAAACAGTGAGACAATGTGGAGCCACCCGGAGGGTGGCGTCCTACCCTTGCCTAGCGGATGAGCCGCCTGAAGGGCGGCGATTCTGCTAGTATATATATATATATATATATATATATATATATATATATATATATATATATATATATATATACACAAGTGATCACGGGCACGTTTGTGCCCGGTGCCGAGTCCAGTGGTACAGTTTACCGAGGCGTGAAAATTCGAATGCTCGTGCTTGGCTAGCGTGCAACTGCCGTCCCGCTGACAGCGTACAGCGACATCGTTTTCCAGATGGTCGTGGATGTTATAATCATGGTCATGGATGTTATAATCATCTTCGTGGTTGTTATAATCATGGTCGTGGTTGATATAATCATAGTCGTGGTTGTTATAATCATGGTCGTGGTTGTTATAATCATAGTCGTGGTTGTTATAATCATGGTCGTGGTTGTTATAATCATGGTCATGGTTGTTATAATCATGGTCGTGTTTGATATAATCATGGTCGTGGTTGTTATAATCATGGTTGTGGTTGTTATAATCATGGTTGTGTTTGATATAATCATGGACGTGGTTGTTATAATCATGGTCGTGGTTGTTATAATCATGGTCGTGGTTGCTATAATCATGGTCGTGTTTGATATAATCATGGTCGTGGTTGTTATAATCATGGTTGTGGTTGTTATAATCATGGTTGTGTTTGATATAATCATGGTCGTGGTTGTTATAATCATGGTCGTGGTTGTTATAATCATGGTCGTGTTTGATATAATCATGGTCGTGGTTGTTATAATCATGGTCGTGGTTGTTATAATCATGGTCGTGTTTGATATAATCATGGTCGTGGTTGTTATAATCATGGTTGTGGTTGTTATAATCAGAATCGTGGTTATGATCATAGTCGTGGTTATTATAATCATGGTAGTGAATGTTATAATCATGGTAGTGAGTGTTACAATCATAGTCGTGGTTGTTATAATCATGGTCGTGCTTGTTTTATTCATGGTCGTACTTGTTATAATCATAGTTGTGGTTGTTATAATCATGGTCGTGTTGTTATAATCATGGTCGTCGTTGCTATAATCATGGTCGTGGTTGTTATAATTGTAATGATTGATTGTCAGACCAAATCTTACAGCCCAGAATTATGTCGCATATAACATCAAGTACACTACAGACCTCTTGGTACCACCATATTCCGGGTTGACACACCTCAGGTCGACCCTAGGGACTTGACCTCGCCCACTAATGACGTGAGTTAGCCGGGTGACCTACAACCCCACCTAACCAAGACACCTGGGCAGGACCACACCTGCACACAGCTATCCAGATCAAACCAGTTTAGTGATAATTGGTTAGAGGTCAAAAGCCGGCTGGGCCGACCCTATATAAAGGCCCTACAGTCCCGTCCACGATCATTCTGGTTCTGATTATCATTCTCATTATCATTCTGATCCTGGGTGCCATTCGAACATTACTCTGGAGATTCTCAGAGTCACGCTTGTCCTCTCCTCAGGTCGGGAGGGGGACTTCCCGACCAGACCCCAGCTAAGCAGAAGCCTCCCATAGGAGGCAGCCCAGCCAAGCATCCACTGGGCCTAGGTCAGGGTACACGTGAGTCTTGTCAGAACGATTCCTAGGGTGAGTTACCTACTGTGGGAAGTGTATTCATTCAAGTGTGTCCGAGAGTCAGTGTCGAGTAACGTAAAACATAATGTGTTAGTACCCCGATATAATAGTGATATTAATGTGTCCATGTCATTCAGTGAATTAATAAATAGTTGTATCGAAGAGGTGTTTAACAAGTTGTCCCTTTAAGAAGTGATATATGTGTATTGACATAAGAGATAAGATAAGGGTACTGACGCTGAGTAAATAACAACCGGCCACACTACCAAGATTCCTATCTTTACATCTTCCTCTCTGTCTCATTATATTGGTGGCAGCAAACTATGAGGTTAACCCACGCCCTCCTCGTCCCTTGTTATTGGTAACAGTGTACTTAAAGTAAACCCGTGCCCTCCCCCGTTAGCCATAACACCTGGCGCGTTAGTTCAAAAGTGCGTGATAAGAAGTTCCTGCATAGTAGCCTGAATAGTGGGGTGTGTCAATTTTGTCAACATGTTAAAAATCAAATTTGGTAGTCAAAATATTGTGCCTCTTTATGTCTAAACTTGAGATTAGCAAACAAAAATGAATTGAAATAACCCTCGCCTACATCAATTATACCTTAAAGTTTCAAATATCAGTATTTCAACAAATTAATGAGACTTGATTAGAATTATTCACTTGATATTAACTAATCTCATGTAAGCATATGGATTATGGAGTATTTTATGGTTCTATAGCTTGTGTACAATATGCATGTCAGAACATGAACATGAACAGGCTCTCCGTGTGGGACAGTTTAATTCTTGTTTTGACTTGTACCAAGCGTGAGGATAAGGCGCCCGGCTCACTCTCCTTCTAGATATCATAGACGGTGGTTTGCTCTCATTGCACTTGCACCTACTCTACCAGACGAATTCTACATTTTAATTATTGTAAGTAGGGCATATTGATTGTCGCAGTTACTTATATCATTGTATACAACATTATGTTCTAAGAAATTATTATGTTATTTCTGTTACAGCATTTTTGATAAACAAATTGATATTTTTTGAAACAACAATTGAATTATGAAACATTGAAATATTTTTCTATTTGTCAGATAGTGTGAAGATGTCAAAATTGAAGACAAGAAGTCAGTTGTCAACCCACTTGAGCCTGCTAGTTGGTAAAGGGAAGGAGCTTCCTGTATCAGAACTTCCAACAGTGAGAGACATGCTAAGATTAGGGTTACTCCTTCGAGAAAAAAATGCAAAGGACAGAAGGAACTATACAGATAAAGAACTCATAAATGACATGATAGTCCCTCTTCTGCATCAATGGACAAAAGCTAATGCACTATTCAAACCACCTGTGATTAATCAGTGTCGAACTATTGAGCTAAAACTAATGAAATTATGGCACAAAGCAGTTGAAACATCACTTGGTAAAGGAAACTTGGCCAGGAAAAATGAATTTCTGCACACACACTTGATACTCTGTTTGACATTTTGACCTGCAAGTGCTCCATACAATTATGTTCTGAATCCAACTGTTCTCACTCAGGTAAGAGAGAAAATAATTCCCACATTGATTGTGGTTGTCCTCGTGAAAAGAAGATCCCTGTTTTAGAGCTTGAGTTTATAAAGGCACAGAGGACAAAGGCAGAAGGCCAAGGAAGTATGCAAATGGGTTCAATAGATTATTCAGAAACAAAGAAGCAGATTGCTAATGCCAAGAAGAGAGAACAAATCCGAGAGAGGGAACAAAAGAAGAAAATGAAGAGTGAAGAAGCCATCCAAAGAGAGGAAGAGCTGTGTCAAGATGTTTATCACTTCTTTGATAGTTCTTCTGATGAACAGGAAGCAACATCAGATGATAGTTCCAAAGAGCCATCTGAACCTTTACCAAAGAAAATGAAATACAACACAAGAAATATTTCAAACATTGCTTTAGCTAGTATTCGCCACCATGCTGGACTTCGTGAGGCTGCAGAAATTGCAACTGCCGCTTGGATAGATGCAGGCCTCATCAGCCGAGAGGATGTATCTTTGGTGATAGATCATAATAAAATTAGAAGAGCACAAGAAGAAATAATGAAGGAAATATCTGATCAGCATGAAAAAGACTTAAGCGAGGGAGGGCTCTCCTGTCTTTTGTTTGATGGAAGAATAGATGACACAAAAGTTTTGCTAGAAGTAGAGGGAGTGAACAGAAAGTTTCCAGGTCTCATCAAAGAAGAACACTACTCTGTCTGTTCTGAGCCTGGTGGTCGGTTTTTGTTTCACTTTGCTCCCGAAACTGAAGTAGAAGGGAAGAAACATGCAGAGGTCATTGCTGATCATATTTTATGTTGGGTTCAGGAGAGAGGACTTGGCAGTTCACTGCAGGCTGTTGGTGGAGATTCAACTGCAGTGAACACCGGATGGCAGGGGGGTGTAATGACGCATTTAGAGAAAAAACTAGGAAGAAGACTTGTTTGGATTGTATGTGATTTACATACAGGCGAGCTACCTCTTCGTCATCTCATCCAGGAACTTGATGGTCCTACAAAGAGCAACAACAAGTGGTCAGGTCCCCTTGGCATCATGCTGGATGAAGCAACACAACTAGAAATAAATACAACCTTTCCAAAGGTCGAAGTTGGCCCTCCCCTTCCGGCGTTGTCTGAAGGAGTCATCAAAGATCTCAGCACAGATCAATCCTATGCTTATCGTATTGCCCAAGCAATAAGATCAGGAGAAGTGCCTCAGTCATTGGCTCTCTTGGAGATTGGACCTGTCAGTCACAGCCGTTGGTTAACTACAGCTCTTCGTTTCTGCAGGATTTGGATTTCCAAACACGAATTGAAGGGCAAAGTACTGAAGAATTTGAGGTTAATTGTTGAATTTATTATTGGAGTTTATCTTCCCCAGTTGTTTAGTGTGAAACTTAATCCTATGTGGGTGGATGGGCCCAATCACCTTTTGTTTCAATTGCAGCTAGTAAGAACACAGAGGAAGGTAGTGAGGGACATCGTGTTACCTGTGGCAAGAAGGTCCGCTTGGTATGCTCGATCAGAAGCAGTTTTGCAAGCAATGCTTTGCAGTCAATGTACCAATCTCCGAACCGAGGCTGTAGAAGTCATTCTAAAGATTAGAGGAACGCTAATAGATGACGACCAGTTGGGAGACTGTTCGTTTCATTCAAGAAAAGTTCCCCCAATAAACGTCAATGCCACCAAATTGTCAGAATTGGTTGACTTGAGTTTGGAAGTCTTAGAGCCACCATTGACAACAAGTCTAACTAGCCAAGAATTGAGAAACCTTAAAGAGACTCCAATGCAGGTGCCGAAGTGGCCTTCCCACACTCAAAGTGTGGAGAGATGTGTGAAAATGGTCACAGAAGCAGCGGGCCATGTTTACAGCCACGAGAGGCGAGAAGGTTACATCAAAGCACAAATAGCAAGCAGACTACTGATGACAAGAAACCAAAGCAAAGAGAGTATGAAGGCATTGGTTACTTTCAAATAGACTACGGATAATAAAATATAATAATTTGAAACTTGAAACAGTAACATGTGTGCAAACGCTGGTTATGTTATAAATTCACAAATATGTACATTTAAAAATCCATTTGATGTAGGTAGGACTTATTATAAAAAAAAATTTATGCCAGAATATTGTTTTGCATGTTTAAAGACTACAATAAATTGCTACCAAATTACTCGATTTTCAATTTAGCCAGTTCACCCCCTAAATTGACACACCCTACTGAATAGTGTCCTAGTGTGTTACCGATACAGCTCAAGTAAATGTCTCTCTTTGTGGTATGCGCGAATTTTTACTAGAAATATGTTCAGCGCTTAACGTAATTTCTCAGTGTCCCCCACCATCTGTGACATTCTCAGTAGCCCAAGTGCAGTTTGATTGTTGGCCAGTGTTAAATGTACCCATTGTGTTTCAGTGATAGAAGTGGTGTCTGTACTAACTGTTATAACCTACCATGTCTCTCAACCTCACCCTCCTCCCTGTCCTAATCCTCACCTCACCCTCCTTACCCTTACCCTTTTGTCCCTGCCCTACCCTGCCCTGCCTTGCCATGCCCCCCCCCCCCCCACAGCCCCTGCCTGGCCAGATCAACCACGCTTCGGCTCCTCCCCACCTCACCAGCCACGCCTCGCCCCACCCCGCCCCTCACCGGTCTGGCCAGCCACGTCATGCCTTGCCTCTGGCTCCACCTCACCAGCCTCCTCCCCACCTCACCCGCCTCGAGGCGTATGACCTCACTAATCCCCAGTCTGTTGTCCCTTAAGCTATGTGTTGATGATGATGGTTAATATAACCTAATATTGCGATGAGTGCAGAGCTTCACTCAGTGTATTTTTATGCTAGTATCATTTGTGATGTACTCTTTGACGCGTAGTGATAAATGATATTTAGTGTAGTGGGCAGAGCTTCACTCCCTGACCCAGCCTGATGGGAACATTGTCGTGACGGAAATAATAGTTGCCAAACATTGACGTAACGTATAAAGTAAACATTTTTTTTGCGAATGCACTTCCAACTAATCCATCATCCCTTTAGGATTGTTTCTCTGTCAAATGTCACACACAGTACCACCCATGGCCAGCCGGCCGTCAACCACAGTACATACGAGCAGAGAAGAAGCAGCGTGAAGAAGCAGCGTGATGAATGCAGCACGCAACCCACCACACACCACGTCACTTCTTTCAAGTCCTCCCTTGGTCTAGGATTAAGAAGATTTTATATTTTTCTACTTTAGGAAGTTAAGGAGTGTGGAATGCAGCCCACACATCAAAACCCTGGCAAGCCGAACCAGGGAGGGGATTTCCGCTGTGGGGGCGTGGGACAGGACGGTCAAGGATGTAGCCGATACTCGTGTACAGAGGGCGAAACCAGGACTACAGAGACTGCCCCACACGTCGTCCTGAGCGATGGCATCCCCCCAGTGTGACCGGCTACCCCCGGCCGGACTGGCGGAAAGATATGTTGCAGAGAAGAACCACAGATGGAGCAGAAAAATTCATCTGGAATATGACGGAAAACGAAGATGTATAAAGAAACGCAGATGAGCAGAAAAATTCGTCTGGAATATGAAAATGAAGATGTATAAAGAAACGCAGATGAACAGAAAAATCGTCTGGAATATGAAAATGAAGATGTATAAAGAAACACAGATGAACAGAAAATTCATCTGGAATATGAAAATGCTCTAAACGTAGAGGAAGCGCAGATGAACAGACAAATCATCTGGAATATTATAGAAACCAGGAGGAAGTGAGAAGAAGTCAGATGATGTGGTGACAAGGCCTACAAAGTGGGGTATTGAAGAAAGAAAAACGTGCTATGTGAAGAAAGAAGACAGAAGACGCGCTGTGCTGACATCAGAAGAAAGTCGACGATGACACGGTGGATCATCAGAAAGACCAACCGACTACCGCTGTTGTGCTGCCGGCATTCCCTATTTTCAGATACCAGCTGGATGGAGGACTTGAGCCATGCTGGACCCAACAAATGTACTGATGTTGTTGATGTTGCTGATGTGTAATAAAAAGATATAACACCCTAACATGTGAAGTAGGAACATTTTTTGTGTATTTTGAAGCATTTTCTCTGATTTTTGTTGATGTTTACAACAAAGAATGTCTTTTTTTAGTCTCACTTTTTTCTAAGAGTTCATTTGATCAATGTTTTGGACTATGAAACACGATGTTGTAGCCATATTACTGACTGAGATGAATTATTATTTTGACATGGGCTGATAAGGAGATGTAACACCTGTTGTTGTTTTGATTTGCAAGTTGTCTCGGATACAAATCTAGACATGAAGGATTTTTTTCATTCTATGTTAACTTGCTATGTTTCCTTTTTCTCCTGGCATAAAAGCTTTGAGCTTGGCGGGAGGTATAGTGAGGTTTGTCAGATCAAACTCGCGCCAGTAGAAAAACATGCACCTATGAGATTGTTGTTTGTAAATGTGAGACTATGTTATCACCCCAGGGATTATCTTTGATACCACACGTGATGTTGCTCTCTATATGTGACATCAGTCTCTGTGATGAAGCTTTGGTCTTGGCGGGAGGTGTAATGATTGATTGTCAGACCAAAGCTTACAGCCCAGAATTATGTCGCAAATATATTCCACTGAAGAATTGGCGAAGGTCAAGTTGGAGAACTTGAAATTAAGGGAAGAGCTGGCGATGTTAAAAGGAGAGGCTGGACGAGTAAAGCCAGTGGCTGACGAAAAATCAAGCGAGTGGAAAATTGTGAGTAGTGGGAAGACAAAGCTTTTGGTGAAGAAGCACACCAAGGATACGACAACAACGACAACAACAGCTAAGTGTACCAACCCGTTCAGTCCCTTGATAGACGAATTGGACGTTAGTACAGACAGGGATGACAAGGAAGGTATAAAAACTTTAATTGTTGGTGACTCACAGGTAAGGTACATGGACAGGGCCTTTTGTGGTAAAAACAAAAATAGGATGAGGGTGTGTTTGCCAGGAGCTGGGGTGGGGGATATAATTGACAGGATGGACAATATCTTGTCTGGTAATGGGAACAAACCCATTATCTGCCTCAGTGCAGGAGGCAATGATATTGGCCGGTGTAGGAGCGAGGAGCTTCTTGATAAGTTCAAGGCAGCCATAGATCGTATTAGGACTAAGGGAGGGATCCCTATCATATGCGGTGTCCTGCCTAGAAGGAGAGTTGGCAGTGAATGGTTGTCAAGGGCGGTTGGTGTTAACGACCGTCTTGACAGATATTGCAAGTCAATATCAGTCCCATTCATTGACAACTGGGACAACTTCTATGGCAGAAGGGACCTTTATGCTAGGGATGGGGTGCACCTGTCTAGGGATGGAGTAGCAACCCTGGCTGGGGCTCTAGAGGGGGCAGTTCAAAAGATATCGAAGTCTTTAAACTGCTAAGAGAACATAGGGGCACGGGGGTGGAGGAGACTGCAGTGGGAGCGGGTAAACAAGGCGAAAGATTACAGGGAAATAGTGTTAGGAATGATGACATAACTAAATTAGACAGGGAGTTTAAAACTAAACGCGGTAAGGGAAGGACTCAGAACACGACTAACTTAAATGTATATTACGCGAACAGTAGAAGTATGAGAAACAAAATGGATGATATTAGGGCCTTGGTATGTACAGAAGAAATCGATATAATTGCATTCACTGAAACATGGATCAACCTAGACACACGTGAATTACCAGTCGAATACCAAATTGCGGGTTACAAACTGTTCCATACCGATAGGCAGACCAGGAAAGGAGGCGGAGTAGCAATCTATGTTAGGGATAATCTGAAGTGTGAAATAAATAAGGAAATAAAAACTGAGAGGAATACAGAAACAATTTGGATAGAATTAAGCGACGGTCGGGAAAAATTAATCACAGGAGTAATATATAGACCCCCCAATCTTGACAGAGTCAATGAGCGACTTATCTGGGATGAAATGCGCAGGGCTTCCATACACAACAAAGTCTGTATAGTAGGCGACTTTAACCTTGGCCAAATAGATTGGACCGACCTTACGGGAAACTCAGAATCAGAGGATTTTCTCGAGACGATCCAGGACTGTTTCCTAAGTCAACATATAACCGAACCCACACGGGGTAATAATATATTGGATTTAGTTTTGTCAAACAGAGAAAACCTCATTAGCAATGTCGAGGTAGGGAACGAACTTGCAAACAGCGATCACAAAGAAATTCGATTCCAGTTAGATTTTCAGGGCAGACGTAAGGAAAATTCCACTAAAGTACCAGATTTCAGAAGGGCAAACTTTGACAGTTTAAAGAGGCAGCTAAGAGAGGGGGTGTCGCGCTTGGCCGTGAACCTGACAGATGACACCGACCTGATAACGAGATCTGAGATTGCCGAGTTCCACGACAATTTAAATAGTGAGTTACTTAATGCACAAAGGCAGAACATACCATACAAAAAACTCATATCAAACAACAATGACCCTAAATGGATAAATAATTATGTAAAGAACATCATTGGCCAAAGGAAGGCTATAGGTAGAAGGATAAATCGTGGCGAAATTCACCTCCGGGACTATTATAGGGTATTGGCGAGTAGGGTTAAAACCGAGATAAGGAAAGCAAAGAGGAATAATGAGGTAAGGATAGCAAGGGAGGCAAAGACAAACCCCAAAGGATTCTACCAAATGTACCAAACTAAAACACGAGAAAAGATTGGACCAATACGGTCAGACTCCGGCGAGCTCACTGATAACGACGGAGAAATGAGCAATAATTTGAATAAATATTTTTCAACAGTTTTCACCAGCGAAAATTTAAACATGATACCCGAGGCACCGACTCTATTCAGAGATAGTGAAGAAAACAAATTAAGTGAGATAGTAGTGACTAGTAACGATGTTAGTAAGCAAATAGACAAACTAAAGCCTAATAAGTCACCTGGTCCCGATGAGATATTTGCCAGAGTATTAAAGGAATGTAAGGAAGAGCTTAGTAAAGTTGTTTAACATGTCCTTAAAAACAGGTGTAGTACCAGAATCCTGGAGGATAGCGAATGTAATACCGATCTTCAAGAAGGGGGATAGATCACTATCCTCTAACTACCGCCCAATCAGTCTAACATCAATAGTAGGCAAATTACTGGAAGCAATCATTTCAAACTCTATTCGAAATCACCTGGAGAAGCACAGATTGATCAATGATTCCCAGCATGGCTTCACAAGCGGACGTTCTTGCCTAACTAATCTATTAACATTCTTTTCATCAGTTTTCGAATCAGTGGACGAGGGGCACAATTATGATGTGGTATATCTCGACTTTAGCAAAGCCTTCGACAGAGTACCCCACGAAAGACTAATTAGAAAGGTAGAAGCTCATGGCATCAAAGGTGACATCCTTAAATGGATTAGGGCGTGGTTACAGGACAGGAAACAGCGAGTGAGCATTAACGGCACTAAGTCCCATTGGAGCAACGTCACAAGTGGAGTTCCCCAAGGCTCAGTACTTGGACCATTATTGTTTATTATATACATAAACGACATAGATATCGGCATAGACAGCAACATAAGTAAATTTGCTGATGATACTAAAATAGGACGTGTTATCAAATCTGACGAGGACTCGGCAAAACTACAGGAGGATCTAAACAAATTTTTCGAATGGTCTGAAAAATGGCAGATGAAATTCAACATTGACAAATGTAAAGTACTCAGTATAGGGAATGTAAACAGGGAAACCAGATACCAGATGAACAACGATGCCATAGAGAAATCCGACTGCGAGAGAGATTTAGGAGTAATGATAAGTAGGAACCTTAAGCCAAGTAAACAATGTGTTTCTGCTCGTAACAAGGCTAATAAAGTACTTGGGTTCATACAAAGGAGTGTTAGTTACAAGACTAGCGAGGTCATCCTAAAACTGTATCTTGCTCTTGTGAGACCACACCTGGATTACGCAGTCCAGTTCTGGTCACCGTATTACAGAATGGATATAGAATCCTTGGAAAGAATCCAGAGGAGAATGACAAGACTAATCCCGGGTATCAGGAACCTTGAGTATAGAGACAGGTTAAAGCATCTTAATTTGCACTCCCTTGAGAGACGTAGAGCGAGGGGCGACCTGATAGAGGTGTATAAATGGAAGGCAGGGCTAAACAAAGGGGACATTACAAAGGTACTCAAATTATCCAACCAGGAGCGAACTCGTAACAATGGTTTTAAATTGGACAAATTTAGATTTAGGCGTGAAATAGGTAAACACTGGTTTGGAAACAGAGTAGTGGATGAATGGAACAAGTTACCAAATATCATCATTAACTCGAATACGCTGAATTGCTTCAAACATAGGTTGGATGCTCATATGAGCAATAGGGGTTGGGTGTAAACGGGAATGCCCAGTATGGGCCAATAGGCCCGCTGCAGTTTCCTCCATTCTTATGTTCTTATGTTCTTATAACAGCAAGTACACTACAGACCTCGTGGTACCACCACAGTCCGGGTTGACACACCTCAGGTCGACCCTAGGGACTTGACCTCGCCCGCTAGTGACGTGAGTTAGCCGGGTGACCTACAATCCCACCTAACCAAGACACCTGGGCAGGACCACACCTGCACACAGCTATCCAGATCAAACCAGTTTAGTGATAATTGGTTAGAGGTCAAAAGCCGGCTGGGCCGACCCTATATAAAGGCCCTACAGTCCCGTCCACGATCATTCTGGTTCTGATTATCATTCTCATTATCATTCTGATCCTGGGTGCCATTCGAACATTACTCTGGAGATTCTCAGAGTCACGCTTGTCCTCTCCTCAGGTCGGGAGGGGGACTTCCCGACCAGACCCCAGCTAAGCAGAAGCCTCCCATAGGAGGCAGCCCAGACAAGCATCCACTGGGTCTACGTCAGAGTACACGTGAGTCTTGTCAGAACGATTCCTAGGGTGAGTTACCTACTGTGGGAAGTGTATTCATTCAAGTGTGTCCGAGAGTCAGTGTCGAGTAACGTAAAACATAATGTGTTAGTACCCCGATATAATAGCGATATTAATGTGTCCATGTCATTCAGTGAATTAATAAATAGTTGTATCGAAGAGGTGTTTAACAAGTTGTCCCTTTAAGAAGTAATATATGTGTATTGACATACGAGATAAACGAGATAAAGTGTATTGACGCTGAGTAAATAACAACCGGCCACACTACCAAGTTTCCTATCTTTACATTCCTACTCTCTATTCTTACTTATATATGTAGTCTTCTCATTGTGTTCTGTTTCATTATAAAATCATGGTCGTGGTTGTCATAATCATAGTCGTGGTTGTTATAATCATGGTCGTGGTTGTTATCATGGTCGTGGTTGCTATATTCATGGTCGTGGTTGCTATAATCATGGTCGTGGTTGTTATAATCATGGTCGTGGCTTTTATAATCATGGTCGTGGTTGTTGTAATCATAGTCGTGGTTGTTATAATCATCGTCGTGTTGTTATAATCATGGTCGTGGTTGTTATAATCATAGTCGTGGTTGTTATAATTATGGTCGTGGTTGCTATAATCATGGTCGTGGTTGTTATAATCATGGTCGTGGTTGTTATAATCATGGTCGTGGTTGTTATAATCACATTCGTAGATGTTATAATCATGGTCGTGGTTGTTATAATCATGGTCGTGGTTGTTATAATCATAGTCGTGGTTGTTATAATCATGGTCGTGGTTGTTATAATCATGGTCATGGTTGTTATAATCATGGTCGTTGTTGTTATAATCATAGTCGTGGTTGTTATAATCATGGTCGTGGTTGTTATAATTATGGTCGTGGTTGTTATAATGATGGTCGTGGTTGTTATAATCATAGTCCTTGTTGTTATAATCATGGTCGTGGTTTTTATAATCATAGTCGTGGTTGTTATAATCATGGTCGTGGTTGTTATAATCACGGTCGTGGTTGTTATAATCATGGCCGTGGTTCTTATAATCATGGTCCTGGTTGTTATAATCATGGTCATGGTTGTTATAATCATGGTCGTGGTTGTTATAATCATGGTCGTGGTCGTGATACTTACAGTATCTCATATACTTTAAGAAGGAATAGAATAAAGGTTAGAATAATTAGTTAAATAAATATTCGCCATAAGGAGAGGTTAAAATCATAAACAAACTATAATTATTATGAATCACCGATGATCATTCCGAGATAGATTATATTAGGAAGAGAAGTGACCTTGATTCTGGTTAGATTAGGCACCATCTACTTAAGTCATCACCTGTGTTAAGTCATCATAGTCTATATGTACGTTAGTCAGTTTTAGGCCCATCTCACATGACTGACCGACCATCGATGTTCTTTCCACGCGAGGATGTTAGTTTTAAATGCGTCATATTATTTTACGCTGGTGGATGCAAGACCTCCTACTCTCACTGACTCAGCTATGGTCAATTTGGTGTTATTCTTGTTTATAAATGTCTTCTAATCTGTCTCAAGTCTATCCGTCCTGTCTATTGCCATCCCAACTGTCTGTTCAACTGCGTGTTGTTTGAATGTAAGCCCGTCTGTACTCTTTGTGTCGTCAAATCTGTCTGTCTTATCCGTTGTTGGCGTGTGTCTGCCTGTTTGTTTAATGTGAACCAGTCAGTCAGCTGTTTGTCTGTCATGTTAGTTGCCATATTGTCTACTTGTGCATGTATGAATGTAAAGGCCTAGGACTTAGGGATAGAAATCCCCTACCAGGCTAATCAGGATCTTAATAAAGGAAAGTCAAGGACCATGGTTTTCTGAAGAATAACAAACAACCGTTTGAGATTGGCATCTCTTTACTATAAAAAATATAACACAAAACTCTGACACCACTCAACAAACCTCAAATAATGACGGGAGTCAAACAAATAAGGCAGTCAACAGTTAATGGAGTCAAACAATTAAAGGAAGCAAACAATTAAAGGAATCAAACAAATAATGGGAGTCAGCAATTAATGGATTCAAACAATTAAATGGAGTCAACAATTGATAGAATCGAACAATAAAGGGGAGTCAGCAATTAATGGAATCAAACAATCATAGAATCAAACGATGAACAAATATTTCCTACGGCAGTGGCCCTGGGGGAAGGTTCTGGAACAGGGTGATGCACACTCAGGGTAGGGAAGCGTCCCACACTCGAGCTACGTCTTGAAATGGCAGCAACAGCAACATAAGTAAATTTGCTGATGACACTAAAATAGGACGTGTTATCAAATCTGACGAGGACTCGGCAAAACTACAGGAAGATCTAAACAAATTTTTCGAATGGTCTGAAAAATGGCAGATGAAATTCAACGTCGACAAATGTAAAGTACTCAGTATAGGAGATGTAAACAGGGAAACCAGATACCAGATGAATAACGATGCCATAGAGAAATCCGACTGCGAGAGAGATTTAGGAGTAATGATAAGTAGGAACCTTAAGCCAAGTAAACAATGTGTTTTTGCTCATAACAAGGCTAATAAAGTACTTGGGTTCATACAAAGGAGTGTTAGTTACAAGACTAGCAAGGTCATCCTAAAACTGTATCTTGCTCTTGTGAGACCACACCTGGATTACGCAGTTCAGTTCTTGTCACCGTATTACAGAATGGATATAGAATCCTTGGAAAGAATTCAGAGGAGAATGACAAGACTAATCCCGGGCATTAGGAACCTTGAGTATAGAGACATGTTAAAGCATCTTAATTTGCACTCCCTTGAGAGACGTAGATCGAGGGGTGACCTGATAGAGGTGTATAAGTGGAAGGCAGGGCTAAACAAAGGGGACATTACAAAGGTACTCAAACTATCCAACCAGGAGCGAACTGGTAACATTGGTTTTAAATTAGACAAATTTAGATCTAGGGGTGAAATAGGTAAACACTGGTTTGGAAACAGAATAGTGGATGAATGGAACAAGTTACCAAATATCATCATTAACTCGAATAGGCTGAATTGCTTCAAACATAGGTTGGATGCTCATATGAGCAATAGGGGTTGGGTGTAAATTGAACTGCCCAGTATGGGCAAATAGGCCAGCTGCAGTTTCCTCCATTCTTATGTTCTTATGTTAACACAGGGGCACAGAGGGAATGAGATGTATTGACGGTCGTGGTATGCGGTAGTGGTAGATGATCAGAGAATTGACAGTTGATAGGTGAAGGTCTGGGAACACAGCCCACGAGTCCAGGACCTATGATGAGATCACAGCCAGAATTTGACGGACAGCAGGGTAGCTAGATACTGACTGTAGGACGGCTGGGTTGAATCTCCCCGTGACGCAGATAGTCGCTGCCATTCTCACCTCTGTCCAACCACCCCAAGTGTCGTCTGCACCAGCAAATGAGCGAGTTAGCAGCGGTAACCATCAGGAGGATCGTTTGGCGCCCTTACAATAAATCTGTCTATTTTTGTCAACCTCCTGTCTGTTTCACTGTCTATATTCACCCTGTGTCTATTGTAGTCATCTTCTCCATGCATTCCTGTTATTATCGTTTTATTTCTTCTCCTTTTCCATGAGCCACAGGAATAAGTATACACTGTAGCTGTAAGGTCGTCTGTTAACGTTGAAACTGCGCATCCAGAAGCATGATGAAACTCAGCTCCGTCCCACCTGTTATCTCTAACTATTTTCTGTTTCCCGTTTTTGATTCTTCTATTTACTCATCTTCCTTCCTTTACTAATCCAAACAACATTAAAAAAAGTAGGTTGAGAAAAAAGTGGGGGGAGGAGGAGGGAGCCGTACTATAACTGCAATCATGGGCTGACACTGAACAGCGAATGTGGGTGCGCCAAGTCCGTAGACTTGCATCCTTTTCCAGCATGAATAAAATGGTTATGTAATGGCTTTCTAAAGAAACTATCGATATGGGACCAGGTTTCTTCCATTCTACGATTTTTTTTGCGATTTTTCCACCAAGTTGTGTTCTGACCTCACTAGGGGAAAGGTCACGGCAGGGTTAGCTCCCGAGGGATAATTATCAGATATGGCCAGTGCAATGTGAGGTCTTGGGTATGAGAGTTTGTTGACCAAACTGGAGTGGTCCATTGAAGAATTGGCGAGGGCCAAGTTAGAAATTGAGAGGGCCACGTTGGAGAACCTGAAATTAAGGAAAGAGCTGGCGAAGTTAAAAGGAGAGGCTGGACGAGTAAAGCCAGTGTCTGACGAAAAATCAAGCGAGTGGAAAATTGTGAGTAGTGGGAAGACAAAGCTGGTGGTGAAGAAGCACACGAAGGATACGACAACAACGACAACAACAGCTAAGTGTACCAACCCGTTCAGTCCCTTGATAGACGAATTGGACGTTAGTACAGACAGGGATGACAAGGAAGGTATAAAAACTTTAATTGTTGGTGACTCACAGGTAAGGTACATGGACAGGGCCTTTTGTGGTAAAAACAAAAATAGGATGAGGGTGTGTTTGCCAGGAGCTGGGGTGGGGGATATAATTGACAGGATGGACAATATCTTGTCTGGTAATGGGAACAAACCCATTATCTGCCTCAGTGCAGGAGGCAATGATATTGGCCGGTGTAGGAGCGAGGAGCTTCTTGATAAGTTCAAGGCAGCCATAGATCGTATTAGGACTAAGGGAGGGATCCCTATCATATGCGGTGTCCTGCCTAGAAGGAGAGTTGGCAGTGAATGGTTGTCAAGGGCGGTTGGTGTCAACGACCGTCTTGACAGATATTGCAAGTCAATATCAGTCCCATTCATTGACAACTGGGACAACTTCTATGGCAGAAGGGACCTTTATGCTAGGGATGGGGTGCACCTGTCTAGGGATGGAGTAGCAACCCTGGCTGGGGCTCTAGAGGGGGCAGTTCAAAAGATATCGAAGTCTTTAAACTGCTAAGAGAACATATGGGCACGGGGGGTGGAGGAGACTGCAGTGGGAGAGGGTAATCAAGGCGAAAGACTACAGGGAAATAGTGTTAGGAATGATGACAAAACTAAATTACACAGGGAGTCAAAACTAAACGCGGTAAGGGGAGGACTCAGAACACGACTAACTTAAATGTATACTACGCGAACAGTAGAAGTATGAGAAACAAAATGGATGATATTAGGGCCTTGGTATGTACCGAAGAAATCGATATAATTGCATTCACTGAAACATGGATCAACCTAGACACACGTGAATTACCAGTCGAATACCAAATTGCGGGTTACAAACTGTTCCATACCGATAGGCAGACCAGGAAAGGAGCCGGAGTAGCAATCTATGTTAGGGATAATCTGAAGTGTGAAATAAATAAGGAAATAAAAACTGAGAGGAATACAGAAACAATTTGGATAGAATTAAGTGACGGTCGGGAAAAATTAATCACAGGAGTAATATATAGACCCCCCAATCTTGTTAGCGTCAATGAGAGACTGATTTGGGATGAAATGCGCAGGGCTTCCACACACAACAAAGTCTGTATAGTAGGCGACTTTAACCTTGGCCAAATAGATTGGACTGACCTTACGGGTAACTCAGAATCAGAGGATTTTCTCGAGACGATCCAGGACTGTTTCCTAAGTCAACATATAACCGAACCCACACGGGGTAATAATATACTGGATTTAGTTCCAGTTAGATTTTCAGGGCAGACGTAAGGGAAATTCCACTAAAGTACCAGATTTCAGAAGGGCAAACTTTGACAGTTTAAAGAGGCAGTTGAGAGAGGGGGTGTCGCGCTTGGCCATGAACCTGACAGATGACACAGACCTGATAACGAGATCTGAGATAGCCGAGTTCCACGACAATTTAAATAGTGAGTTACTTAATGCACAAAGGCAGAACATACCATACAAAAAACTCAGATCAGACAACAATGACCCTAAATGGATAAATAATTATTTAAAGAACATCATTGGCCGAAGGAAGGCTATAGGTAGAAGGATAAATCATGGCGAAATTCACCTCCGGGACTATTATAGGGTATTGGCGAGTAGGGTTAAAACCGAGATAAGGAAAGCAAAGAGGAATAATGCAGTAAGGATTGCAAGGGAAGTGAAGACAAACCCCAATGGATTCTACCAAATGTATCAAACTAAAACACGAGAAAAGATTGGACCAATACAGTCAGACTCCCCAAAGCTCACTGATAACGACGGAGAAATGAGCAATAATTTGAATAAATATTTTTCAACAGTTTTCACCACCGAAAATTTAAACATGATACCCGAGGCACCGAGTCTATTCAGAGATAGTGAAGAAAACAAATTATGTGAGATAGTAGTGACTAGTAACGATGTTAGTAAGCAATAGACAAACTAAAGCCTAATAAGTCACCTGGTCCCGATGAGATATTTGCCAGAGTATTAAAGGAATGTGAGGAAGAGCTTAGTATGCCCTTAGCAAAGTTGTTTAACATGTCCTTAAAAACAGGTGTAGTACCAGAATCCTGGAGGATTGCGAATGTAATACCGATTTTCAAGAAGGGGGATAGATCACTATCCTCTAATTACCGCCCAATCAGTCTAACATCAATAGTAGGCAAATTACTGGAAGCAATCATTTCAAACTCTATTCGAAATCACCTGGAGAAGCACAGATTGATCAATGATTCCCAGCATGGCTTCACAAGAGGACGTTCTTGCCTAACTAATCTATTAACATTCTTTTCATCAGTTTTCGAATCGGTGGACGAGGGGCACAATTATGATGTGGTATATCTCGACTTTAGCAAAGCCTTCGACAGAGTCCCCCACGAAAGACTAATTAGAAAGGTAGAAGCTCATGGCATCAAAGGTGACATCCTTAAATGGATTAGGGTGTGGTTACAGGAAATGAAAGAGCGAGTGAGCATTAACGGCACTAAGTCCCATTGGAGCAACGTCACAAGTGGAGTTCCCCAAGGCTCAGTACTTGGACCATTATTGTTTATTATATACATAAACGACATAGATATCGGCATAGACAGCAACATAAGTAAATTTGCTGATGACACTAAAATAGGACCTGTTATCAAATCTGACGAGGACTCGGCAAAACTACAGGAAGATCTAAACAGATTTTTCGAATGGTCTGAAAAATGGCAGATGAAATTCAACGTCGACAAATGTAAAGTACTCAGTATAGGAGATGTAAACAGGGAAACCAGATACCAGATGAACAACGATGCCATAGAGAAATCCGACTGCGAGAGAGATTTAGGAGTAATGATAGGTAGGAACCTTAAGCCAAGTAAACAATGTGTTTTTGCTCGCAACAAGGCTAATAAAGTACTTGGGTTCATACAAAGGAGTGTTAGTTACAAGACTAGCGAGGTCATCCTAAAACTGTATCTTGCTCTTGTGAGACCACACCTGGATTACGCAGTTCAGTTCTGGTCACCGTATTACAGAATGGATATAGAATAGGGTGTGTCAATTTAGGGGGTGAACTGGCTAAATTGAAAATCGAGTAATTTGGTAGCAATTTATTGTAGTCTTTAAACATGCAAAACAATATTCTGGCATAAATTTTTTTTTATAATAAGTCCTACCTACATCAAATGGATTTTTAAATGTACATATTTGTGAATTTATAACATAACCAGCGTTTGCACACATGTTACTGTTTCAAGTTTCAAATTATTATATTTTATTATCCGTAGTCTATTTGAAAGTAACCAATGCCTTCATACTCTCTTTGCTTTGGTTTCTTGTCATCAGTAGTCTGCTTGCTATTTGTGCTTTGATGTAACCTTCTCGCCTCTCGTGGCTGTAAACATGGCCCGCTGCTTCTGTGACCATTTTCACACATCTCTCCACACTTTGAGTGTGGGAAGGTCACTTCGGCACCTGCATTGGAGTCTCTTTAAGGTTTCTCAATTCTTGGCTAGTTAGACTTGTTGTCAATGGTGGCTCTAAGACTTCCAAACTCAAGTCAACCAATTCTGACAATTTGGTGGCATTGACGTTTATTGGGGGAACTTTTCTTGAATGAAACGAGCAGTCTCCCAACTGGTCGTCATCTATTAGCGTTCCTCTAATCTTTAGAATGACTTCTACAGCCTCGGTTCGGAGATTGGTACATTGACTGCAAAGCATTGCTTGCAAAACTGCTTCTGATCGAGCATACCAAGCGGACCTTCTTGCCACAGGTAACACGATGTCCCTCACTACCTTCCTCTGTGTTCTTACTAGCTGCAATTGAAACAAAAGGTGATTGGGCCCATCCACCCACATAGGATTAAGTTTCACACTAAACAACTGGGGAAGATAAACTCCAATAATAAATTCAACAATTAACCTCAAATTCTTCAGTACTTTGCCCTTCAATTCGTGTTTGGAAATCCAAATCCTGCAGAAACGAAGAGCTGTAGTTAACCAACGGCTGTGACTGACAGGTCCAATCTCCAAGAGAGCCAATGACTGAGGCACTTCTCCTGATCTTATTGCTTGGGCAATACGATAAGCATAGGATTGATCTGTGCTGAGATCTTTGATGACTCCTTCAGACAACGCCGGAAGGGGAGGGCCAACTTCGACCTTTGGAAAGGTTGTATTTATTTCTAGTTGTGTTGCTTCATCCAGCATGATGCCAAGGGGACCTGACCACTTGTTGTTGCTCTTTGTAGGACCATCAAGTTCCTGGATGAGATGACGAAGAGGTAGCTCGCCTGTATGTAAATCACATACAATCCAAACAAGTCTTCTTCCTAGTTTTTTCTCTAAATGCGTCATTACACCCCCCTGCCATCCGGTGTTCACTGCAGTTGAATCTCCACCAACAGCCTGCAGTGAACTGCCAAGTCCTCTCTCCTGAACCCAACATAAAATATGATCAGCAATGACCTCTGCATGTTTCTTCCCTTCTACTTCAGTTTCGGGAGCAAAGTGAAACAAAAACCGACCACCAGGCTCAGAACAGACAGAGTAGTGTTCTTCTTTGATGAGACCTGGAAACTTTCTGTTCACTCCCTCTACTTCTAGCAAAACTTTTGTGTCATCTATTCTTCCATCAAACAAAAGACAGGAGAGCCCTCCCTCGCTTAAGTCTTTTTCATGCTGATCAGATATTTCCTTCATTATTTCTTCTTGTGCTCTTCTAATTTAATTATGATCTATCACCAAAGATACATCCTCTCGGCTGATGAGGCCTGCATCTATCCAAGCGGCAGTTGCAATTTCTGCAGCCTCACGAAGTCCAGCATGGTGGCGAATACTAGCTAAAGCAATGTTTGAAATATTTCTTGTGTTGTATTTCATTTTCTTTGGTAAAGGTTCAGATGGCTCTTTGGAACTATCATCTGATGTTGCTTCCTGTTCATCAGAAGAACTATCAAAAACGTGATAAACATCTTGACACAGCTCTTCCTCTCTTTGGATGGCTTCTTCACTCTTCATTTTCTTCTTTTGTTCCCTCTCTCGGATTTGTTCTCTCTTCTTGGCATTAGCAATCTGCTTCTTTGTTTCTGAATAATCTATTGAACCCATTTGCATACTTCCTTGGCCTTCTGCCTTTGTCCTCTGTGCCTTTATAAATTCAAGCTCTAAAACAGGGATCTTCTTTTCACGAGGACAACCACAATCAATGTGGGAATTATTTTCTCTCTTACCTGAGTGAGAACAGTTGGATTCAGAACATAATTGTATGGAGCACTTGCAGGTCAAAATGTCAAACAGAGTATCAAGTGTGTGCAGAAATTCATTTTTCCTGGCCAAGTTTCCTTTACCAAGTGATGTTTCAACTGCTTTTTGCCATAATTTCGTTAGTTTTAGCTCAATAGTTCGACACTGATTAATCACAGGTGGTTTGAATAGTGCATTAGCTTTTGTCCATTGATGCAGAAGAGGGACTATCATGTCATTTATGAGTTCTTTATCTGTATAGTTCCTTCTGTCCTTTGCATTTTTTTCTCGAAGGAGTAACCCTAATCTTAGCATGTCTCTCACTGTTGGAAGTTCTGATACAGGAAGCTCCTTCCCTTTACCAACTAGCAGGCTCAAGTGGGTTGACAACTGACTTCTTGTCTTCAATTTTGACATCTTCACACTATCTGACAAATAGAAAAATATTTCAATGTTTCATAATTCAATTGTTGTTTCAAAAATTTCAATTTGTTTATCAAAAATGCTGTAACAGAAATAACATAATAATTTCTTAGAACATAATGTTTTATACAATGATATAAGTAACTGCGACAATCAATATGCCCTACTTACAATAACTAAAATGTAGAATTCGTCTGGTAGAGTAGGTGCAAGTGCAATGAGAGCAAACCACCGTCTATGATATCTAAAAGGAGAGTGAGCCGGGCGCCTTATCCTCACGCTTGGTACAAGTCAAAACAAGAATTAAACTGTCCCACACGGAGAGCCTGTTCATGTTCATGTTCTGACATGCATATTGTACACAAGCTATAGAACCATAAAATACTCCATAATCCATATGCTTACATGAGATTAGTTAATATCAAGTGAATAATTCTAATCAAGTCTCATTAATTTGTTGAAATACTGATATTTGAAACTTTAAGGTATAATTGATGTAGGGGAGGGTTATTTCAATTCATTTTTGTTTGCTAATCTCAAGTTTAGACATAAAGAGGCACAATATTTTGACTACCAAATTTGATTTTTAACATGTTGACAAAATTGACACACCCTAATATAGAATCCTTGAAAAAAATTCAGAGGAGAATGACAAGACTAATCCCGGTCATTAGGAACCTTGAGCATAGAGACAGGTTAAAGCATCTTCAAAATTGAAAGAGAAATAAATGAATCCCTTCCATTTCTTGATATGCTTATCATGAGAAATGGCCAAAACTATAAATTTAAGGTATATAGAAAGCCCACACAGGTAGACAGTTTCATTCACTTTTTATCGAATCACCTTGAGTCTACCAAAATGTCAGTTTTTTCTGTTATGTTCCTAAGATGTCTGCGTATTTGTGACTCTGAATTTATTGACGATGAATTTAAACACATTCGTTCTATTGCACATAAACTTGGGTACCCTTCTGTGTTTGTTGATCGTTGTTTTAATAGGGCTAAAAAATCCTTTCATTCCTCTCAAACCAGACAAGTTCCTACACTTAAGAATATTTTGACTCTGCCCTATCGTAATGAATTTGTCCCGTTAGTTCGGTCCCTCAAGCTTCTAAATATTAATGTTGTTTTCAAGAATGACTCAACCATTACTAATATGTTAATAAGGAATAGCCCAAGTTTGAATGTAAATGGTAGTGTTTATTGTATTCCATGTAGCAAATGTAATTGTAATTATGTAGGTCAGACAGGAAAAACACTGCAGCTTAGAATCAAACAACATAAGTATAATATTAGAACTGCATCTGAAAGCAGTGCCTTGTTCGTTCATTTAGAAATAATAATCACCCCATTGCTTGGGAAAAAAGCTTAGAAGTTTTCAAATCATCTTGTGTCACAGAAAGACTTCTTGTTGAAGCTAGTTTGATTAAGGAATTAAAATCAATAAACCTTAGTGATGGTCAGTTCAAAACTGATAATATGTTACATAAATTTATTTGTCAGTGGCCCAAGGTTAAAAATGCTTTAAAAACCTTTGATCTAGATGTATGATAGTTATTTTGTGGGCCCCCTTTTTTCTGACCTGACTTGACTAGTCACGTCACCACCCTTCTCTTAAGCTCCTCTACGTGTGTGTTGGTGTGGGGATTAGTGGATGTCATCATTTTGACCTGACCTCATGTTTTTAGGTCACCCTGTATATTTATGCCTCTCTCTGTCCATGTAATCCAGTTGCCTCTGAAGATGTCTTGAATAAAGACGAAAGCTAAGGTACTCCGTTGTTTCCATTTTCCCGTGTGATTTTATCAATATATATACATATATATATATATATATATATATATATATATATATATATATATATATATATATATATATATATATATATATATATATATATATATATATATATATTCTCTCCCTGAAATGATTAATTCTCTTTGTATGTTTTTTACTGACGACACAAAAATCTTTTAGATAATAAGTAATCAAGAGGATGTCATCGGGCTACAGGATGATCTTCTAAAAATGGAAGAATGGCGTAAGAAATGACTTTTACAATTTCATCTAGCAAAATGTAAGCAAATGCACAAAGGTAGGGATGGGAATGCTGAGAAGAAATATGAAATATACCAAACTAAGTTGCTTCGCGTAGCATAAGAAAAAGATATAGGAGTCATCAATGATAACACTGGTCAACATAAAAAAAAAATTCTCATGGTTCTTGCTCAAAACAGTCTGATTCTAGTGTAATTGTATGTGCTGAACTCAATTATGACATTCGTATAGCTGTATCAGGCTCAGTTTACCAGAACCAGCATATCTATATATTTAGTGTACCATGCTATTCATACAGTAATTTATATGCTCATTGGCTCCACTTATGCAATTATTTTGTCCTGATTTGTGCTTTTTTGTTTGTTTCAGTTTGCTGATTCATGATATTGCATATCTACACCTGCATGATTTGAAATTACTCTGAAATTAACAAAACATGGAACGTCGCAAGTGTGTGAACTGTGCTGACAGTTTTTGCTACATATGTGGTCCCTTCACTCCTGGTAGCCTCAAGAAACCAATCACAAAAGCTGTTCGACTGAACTACAAAAGTTACTTCAAATGTCATTTGGGTGACCAAGACAAGAAATGGGCACCTCATGTAGCCTGTAAGTCTTGTGTTAACCACCTGAGCGAGTGGATGTGTGGTAAACGAAGTTCAGGAATGCCGTTTGCTGTACCAATGATATGGCGTGAACCTAAAGACCACAGTAGTGACTGCTACTTCTGTCTCACAAATATTAAGGGAATAAAAATCAAGACACGAGGCAAGGTACAGTACCCCAATATTGCTTCTGCAATCCCACCAGTACCGCACAGTGCTGAACTTCCAGTCCCAAATCCACCGACTGAACAAGAATTGAGTGATTCCGATTCTACCTCTACCTCAATGGAAAACGACTACCAGGATGACTCTGAAAATACCAGGCCTAAACTATTTACTCAAGAAGCGCTTCATGATCTCATCAGGGACCTAAACTTGTCAAAAGAAAAGGCTGAAGTTTTGGGATCCAGACTAAAGCAGCGTAACCTGCTAGAAGATGGAGTGCATATCCCTACAGCGCGTTACCGACATAGACAGCTGTCTGCATTTTTCAAGATGGCAAACAACCTTTGTTATTGCGAGGACGCAGTATCTCTCATGCAACAACTCTGCAAGTCTGAAATATACAAGACAGAGGATTGGAGGCTGTTTATAGACTCAGGAAAAGACTCTCTGAAAGCTGTTCTTTTACACATTGGCAATCGGTTTCCATCTGTCCCAATAGCACACGCAACAAAAATGACAGAACTATGAAACAATGAAAATTCAGTTGGCCGCTATAGAGTATGAGAAACACCAGTGGAAGATATGTGGCGATCTCAAAGTCATCAGTTTACTACTGGGCCTTCAGAGTGGCTACACAAAACACATGTGCTTTTTGTGCTTGTGGAACAGCAGAGCTGATGCAGAGCACTATGTGAGAAAGGATTGGCCGACAATACCAAGAGATGCGCCTGGAAGGTTTAACTGTGCTCACAATCCGCTTGCAGATCCAGAAAAGATATTTTTGCCTCCACTGCATCTAAAGCTCGGTTTGGCTAAAAATTTCATCAAAGCTATGGATCAATTCGGTGCTGGGACTCTATACTTATCTCAGAAACTAGGTGGTGTGGTTTCCGAAGCCAAGTTGAAAGCAGGTGTCTTGAATGGACCACAAATTCGTATACTAGTTAATGATAGCGAATTCACCAAAACATTGAACCCACTGGAGAAAAAAGCATGGGAATCATTTGTCATTGTGTCAAAGAATTTTCTTGGAAACTATCGTGCTGACAACTACAAAGAAATCGTAACAACCATGCTTCAGAATTATCATGCATTGGGAGCAAGGATGTCCTTGAAATTGCATTTTTTCCACTCTCATATTGAATTTTTCCCAGGTAACCTTGGAGACGTTAGTGATGAACACGGCGAAAGATTTCATCAAGACATCGCCATAATGGAGAGCAGATATCAGGGACAATTCAGTCCTAACATGATGGCCGACTATTGCTGGACACTGCAACGAGAAGAGAGCAAGCTGTACAAGAGAAAGAGTAAAGTTCAGAAGCACTTTTAGAACTTCATATTTTGTCATTATAAAGGATTTGAACTTATGTTTTTTGGTACAATTTTTTATGAGCTTATCTGTGATAGGTTTAAAATTGTATCTTGCATGACGCGATAATGTTACTATATTTACTATTTTTTTTATTTATTTAAGAAAGTAGGTCTGATGGTAGAATGAAACATCCAATTAATATTCATTAATATGAAATTAGTCATGAAAGCACAGTCACATGAGATAATCTCATCTTTTGCACGGCACGTGATGGAATATTAAATATTTGTACCTATTGATTTTTTTATAAAACCTGGTCTGATAGAACAAAACAAATATCAGATTCGAATTCAGCAATATGAAATTAGTTGTGTGAGCATGATCTCATATGTGAACGATTTTCGCTGTTGGCCAGTGTAACAGGCTGAAATTTCAAGAACATATCACTGGAAATACAACAGTAGCAATTTCGATGATGGGGATAATAAGGAGAACATTTCAGATTCTATATATAGAGACTTTTATCTGACTTTATAAGTCAATGTTTAGATCTCATTTTGACTTTGAAAGATCAGTTTGGAGACCATGCATTAATAATATGATTGATAAGATAGAAATAGAGATAAGAGGCAAGCAACAAGACAACTACCAGGAATGAAAGATTTATCATACCCAGATAGACAAAGGAAGTTAAAATAACCTAGCTTTAGATACAGACTGTTAGGAGCTGAGATGATAGAAATATATAAAATGATGCGTGGATATTAAGATGAAGATCCTTCAATGTGGTCAGCTTTAGAGAGACTCTACAGAACGCACAGGCCGAAAAGGACATAGTTTGAAACTTTACCCAAAAGAAGCAAAGACAACAAGAAGAAAAGAATCCTTTACACTAAAGGCAGTAAAAATCTGGATAAGTCATGAGAGGGACTTGCAATACTATATGACGACTACAAAGCAGATATTCTTGATGGAACCTCAACCCCGCACAGGACTCTGGAGTCCAGCATAGAGGATCCTTAGATCCTGAGCTGGAAAACTACCTTAAGTAACCTTAAGTAAGCTACCTCACAGGTTTTCGATCTTGTTTAGGTCGAGGTGCTGGACGTTGCCTTGAAGAAAATTAGTAAACTATATCAACTCTTTTTGCGGGCAAGTGGACTTTTGATAGTAATTCTAACAAACGCCAGACGATTTATATCGGCTAACGCCAGATGATTTTATTCACCTTAGGAAGGTCCTCTGACCCCTAAACAGTTAACTCTGTTATTTAGGTTTATCTATACTTTATTTACCTTAGTATAAAAAAATACGGGCACTTACGATGCCAATATAAGATTAGAACATATCAACGGTAAAAAGGAAAATATCTGCCTACTAATTTAAAAAGTGGGTTACAAATATTAGGACACCATTTATACACATTTGTGTCACTTATTTAAAACAATTACCAGATTTACGTGGAAGGTAGAAACATAAACGTTCATAGTAATAATTGCTTTGTATTATTATCGTACGTATCATTCATGAATCTCCAAATATGAATTCTGATGGTTTACTCTGAACCATTGTATTGTCATGTGTCCATATCCCCATAGCAACAAGCATGTCGTGTGGTATCTGTTTAGGCCTCCACTCCACACAAGCTATTAATAACTTGTTATTTTTACTATTATCTTATTGTTCTTCTTAGTTTCTTAGGTTAATTGTATATCTATGTATGTCATTAATATGCATCATTTGTGTTACTCTGTTAAGTCAAACCAAGAGTAGTATTAATTAGTTCTATATTTGGCAACTGTCCTGAGTCACGTGATCTAAGACGCGCCTCACTCATATGCTGGGTGGCCAGAGACTTTCTCTCTAGTAACCCTTGGTATAGGCTATAGGCAGGACGTGTCCACACTGACCCAGTACAGACGTGCCTTGTTCAGTCATCTACAATACCACAGTGGTATCTGGTAAATAGTGGCACGTTAACTTAGGCCTAGGAATGAATCCTGGTGTTAAGGAATTGTAGGTTATGTATTTATGCTACTGTGCCAAGTAGCAACCTTGTAAATAAGCTACTGTGTCGAGTAGCATTTATATATATATAATTATGTGGCAACACTGCACGTCTTATGTGGCAACATTGCCCCGAGGCTGCCATATGGCAAGGCAGTCTCATTCTGACTCCTTGCCTCGTGCATGGCACACGCTAGTCACCACTTGTATTTCTCCTATCCGAATAAATGGACTTCAGTGTTACCCTGTGTTTCCCTACCCATCACTGCCTTCTTCAAGGAACACTTAATAATAATAATAATAATTGACGGTTTATTGAAAAAGTTCTGCAGCCCGAAGGCTGAAAATATACATTGGACATAAATGACTTATTACATACATTGGTGGTTTAACAAAAGCCTTCATTAGAGAAAGGTAAAGGAACATACAGTGAACATACAGATTATTGTAGGTGTTGAACAGCAAACACGTAGTGTAGTAACTCCCTTCCAGATGGTGTTAGGAGGGACCTCACGTGGTGTAGTAGTTCCCTCACAGATGGTATTATGAGGGACCAGGTGGTGTAGTAATTCCCTCACAGATGGTGTTATGAGGGGCCTCACATGGTGTAGTAATTCCCTCACAGATGGTGTTATGAGGGGCCTCACGTGGTGTAGTAACTCCCTCACAGATGGTGTTATGAGGGACCTGACGTGGTGTAGTAATTGCTTCACAGATGGTGTTATATGAGTGAGGTGTGGTCCCAGGCCTTCCTATCATAGACGGATTAACACATCCCTGGTTGTTGTTGGGTCTCACGGGCCGTTATCACTGGGTACCTGGGACCTCACTGTGTGAAGGTTAACTTGGGTACGACTGTTACTGTTGAGTTGATCTCACTGACTTAAGCACTGTTCACCACTGTTCACCTCTGTTTAACACTGGTTCCATTCCTTTCCTATATGAAATTGTAACTTCTGGCGAGAACTTGTTGATATTCCGGTGGGGAGGAGGGTTCAGGGGAGGGAGTTGGTATGGGCCAACTTAACAGTTGGCCTGGCTGCTCCGAGAGGAGTGCCAGGTACGTCTTGACCCTTCTGTGGTCAAGGATGAACCTTCATGGCACAGTGAGTAGGATCTGTGGACTTACAAGTGTGTGAACAATGCCGACGGTTACACCTGCCGGCAATGTGCGTGTCGACTCTTAGTGTGTTGTGTTGCGTTGTGTTTCGCCGCGATGTGCAGTGTTGCGCCGTCACAGTGCTTTTTAGTGACGGTGGCAGTGTAAGTGTCAGTGTATTAGTGTGTCTAGAGCTGAGAGTTGAGGAATGGCCTGTTTTTTGAGGTACCCAAAGAGCATGCAGGCGTACACCCTTCTCGTGTGACATCCGGGGAGACACTGACGTTCTTGCCTCCGCGGCGGCTCCAGCCTAAGGCCACCGCATCTGCTGTCTCAGACACACACGTACGCACGCACGCACACACTAACTCACGGACAGAACAGTGGACTCTATGCGTTATTTCTGCGCTGTTTATGTCATATATATGTGGTTCGAGCTGATGAGGCGCCACTTTATATGCTAAACAGCGCAGTTCAAGCATATTAAGATGGGCGGCAAGAAGGGACAACGTCAAGATGGGAGACACGACACCTCACCACCTTCTCCTCTACCGGGCACAGATGGTGCTTCTGCGCCCACCGCCCCTCATCCTTCACCTACAGCGACGGACATTGCTACAATTCTGAGGTGGGTGTATCACAGGGACGAGCAACGCAGAGAAATGGAACTTCAGAGGGAGGAGACACGAAGAGAGGAGGAAAAGTCGCGTTTTGATGCACTATTGGCGACCCTGGCGCTAACCCACCCTCCAACACTCGCACACCAAGGCGCCAGTACCCTCCCTCCTCCACCACACCAGCATCCTCCAGGTACTCTTGCTACTCCAACAGCTCCCAAGGCATCTGTTCAACTCCCACCCGCCCTCTCACCAGACGTCACGTTTCAGCTTTTTCGCGAGTGGAGGCGACGTTGGACAGATTACTCCACGATGGTGGACCTTGACAGCATGCCTCCAAACAAACAGCTCATCCAACTGCGGATGTCTTTGTCGCTGGAGACCCAGAGAGTTTTGGAGCACACGTTGCAAGTGCCTCCCTATTCTACATCTTCAGTGACGGATGTGCTCGACCTTTTGCAGGAGCACTTTAAGGGTCGGAATAACGAGGCTTTGCGTCACCGCTCAAACGAATCCTTTGACGACTTTTTTGTGCGTTTGAAGAGTTTGTCGGAGGAGATCGACCTCTGCAAGGCGCACAGCCGGGAATGTGAGGACGCCTGGATCAAGCACGGGATCTTGACAGGTGTCAGACAAGAAGAGATGGTGCAGCCACTCATCCCCCTAGACGCTTCCTCCACACTCCAGGTGGTAGTGACTGAATGTCGGTCATACGAGGCCACCAAGTCCGCCACCTCTGCCTTACGGGCCCCACCTGCTGTGAGAGCTATCTCACAATACAAGAAGGGTAAGAAGGAGGCCAACATCGTGAAGGCTGCCGCACGTTCTTCCACGCCTCCGCCTAGTGCTTCCTGTGGCAGCTGTGGAAAGCAGCATGGCCTCAAGACATGCCCGGCCGCCGACGCACTGTGTCGTGGATGTGACCGTAAGGGCCACTGGTCTAACACAGACAGGTGCCCTGCACGAGGCCACAAGTGTCAGGCCTGTGGTCGCTATGGACACTACGACAAGTGCTGCCGCCAACCCAAGCCCAAAAGCCCGAGACGAGGAGGAAAGCAGCTCACTTCCCTCGGAGTGGTTCGCACGCAGCCCCCTTCAGATGGCCCAGGCAGCCCCAAGCAGCAGCTGAGTCACATCAGAAGGGTGGACTCGACCACACGCCCCAGGGCTACCCCTTCCCCTACCATCCGCGTCGCCGTCACACACGGTGATGTGTCGGGTCACATCGAGGTGATACCGGACACCGGCGCTGATACTACAGTGATAGGCCTGAAGCACCTCCAGAAACTGGGCCTCACCAAATGCGGCCTGGGACTACCGCCGCAGCTGCAGTACTACAATGCGGACGGTTCCCAGATGCCGGACGCTGTGGGCTCCTTTCAAGCGGAGATCGCTTACGGCGACAGGTCGTGTCATGGATGGATCGACGTGCAGCCTACTCTCGCTACACCCTTGTTGTTTGGGAGCACTGCAAGGAGTTAGACGTGGTGCCCAGAGACTTTCCTGAGCAGATCCCAGCTGTTTGGTACACCGCCAGCAAGGTGCGGGAATCAACGAACGACGCGCCTGGCGCTGCTGCACAGAGCTGCCCAGAACCCGCGTCCACTCCCGCCCCGCCTCCACCCAAGTCACGGCTGCTTCCTCTTCACAGCGAGACGTCTCCTTCAGCCGCAAGGGCCTACTTCCTGAAGGAGTACTCGGATGTGCTGGTGACGAAGGAGGCCCTACGGACCGCACCACTGAAAGCTATGGCAGGTCCGCCTATGAGGATACACCTGCGGGAAGATGCACAGCCGTTTGCCATACACACTCCCCGGTTGATCCCTCTCGCCTTCAGGGATTCAGTCAAGAAGGAACTGGATTCCATGGTGACCCAGGGTGTCATCGTACCCGTTGGTAACGACCCGTCCCTTTGGTGCCACCCTCTAGTCGCTGTGGCTAAGACTAACGGTGGGGTGCGGATTACTACCGACTTGTCTAAGCTTGACAGCCAGGTGTCCCGTCCCGCCCACCCTTCACCCACACCTTTTGCAGCTATACCGAGTGTGGACCCGAAGGTATGACACTTCTCGACAATGGACGCCCTCTTTGGTTATTGGCAGATTCCACTGAAGAAGGAGGATCAGCCACTGACCACTTTCATCACGCCTTACAGACGCTTCCGCTACTGCCGTGGCCCTATGGGATTCGCTGCTACGGGGGAAGCCTTCTCTCTCCGTGGTGACATGGCACTTCAAGGCGTGACCAACTGCATGACGGTAGTGGATGACGTCCTCCTCTATGATGAGGACTACCTGACGCATCTTCGCCGCATCGACGAGGTACTGACCAGGTGGAGGACGCACGGCATCACTCTGAATGCCGAGAAGTTCGTCTTGGCCTCACCTGCAGTGTCTTTCTGCGGCTACTGACTCTCAAGGGATGGCATTGCTGCGGACCCGGAGAAAGTTCGCGCCATAGCGGACTTTGCAAAACCTGCCAACCTCACGGATCTCAGGTCTTTCATGGGCCTGGTGAACCAGCTGGCAGAATTTTCTCCTGACTCCTCCGCTGCTGCCGGGACTCTCCGCCCCCTGATGAGCCCCAAGAGGACTTTCACGTGGACCCCTGACCACAACCTCGCCTTTCATAAGGTGAAGGAGGCCCTGTCAAGTCCACCTATCCTCGCTACTTTCGACCCAGCGCTCCCCACCGTCCTCCAGACAGACGCCTCGCGCCTGTATGGGGTTGGTTACGCCCTTCTCCAAGATCACGGTTGAGGAAAGTACCGGCTCGTACAGTGTGGCTCTCGCTTCCTCACCGATGCTGAGTCTCGCTACACTACCATCGAGCTGGAGCTGCTGGCAGTGGTATGGGCCTTATCGAAGTGCAAATTTTACTTGATTGGCCTACAGCACTTCGACCTCATCACAGACCACAGGCCCTTGGTCCCCATTCTTAATCACTATTTGCTGGACGCCATCGAGAATCCCCGCCTCCAGCGTCTGAAGGAGAAGATTTTTGCCTTCGTCTTCACCGAGGCTTGGCGCGCAGGTAAGGAGTTGTGCATCCTGGATGCCCTCTCCCGCTCCCCAGTCAGCCGCCCTACACCTGAAGAAAAGATGCTCAGCACCGAGGCTGGTTTCTCCGTCAGCAACATCGTCACTTTGCAGGCCGTACAGTCCTTCGCCAGCACCCAGGCCTCAGTGTCGCCACCCGACAGGGATCTGGCCCTTGAGGAACTACGGACTGCGGCACGCGACGACCCCTACTACACTCAGCTCTTGGAGAGTGTGAGGACTGGGTTCCCTCGCGACCGTTTTGACCTCCACAACGCCCTACGCCCGTATTGGAAGATATGTGAGGACCTTTACGCAGATGGGGACCTCGTCCTGTACGGTGCCCGTGTGGTCGTCCCTGCAGCTCTTCGTCGTCGCGTTCTGGCCCGTTTACACGACAGCCATCGTGGAGCAGAGGCCACCAAGCGCGGCGCAAGGTAGGCTGTGTACTGGCCCGGCATTGACGCGGATATCATCAATACGGTCCGTGCCTGTGAGCCGTGCCAGATCATGCAGGCCAGTCAACAGCAGGAGCCCCTCTTGTGCGATGACGAACCCACCAGGCCCTTCGAGTACGTGTCGGCTGATTTCTTCAGCACAGCTGGGAAACATTTCCTAGTTGTCGCCGACCGACTCTCTGGCTGGCCTGTGGTGGTAATCTGTGGCTCGGACACGACGTCCGCGGCCACCATTCGCCACTTCCGGCACCTCTTTCGTGACCTGGGCGTCCCCGTACGTCTGCGGACGGACGGTGGGCCACAGTTCACCAGCTGGGACTTCACAGGATTCCTGGAGCGTTGGGAGTCCGCCACATCGTGTCAACACCCAACTACCCACAGTCAAACGGCCATGCTGAGGCTGCGGTCAAGACAGTCAAGCACCTCATCCTCAAGGTGGCCCCTTCAGGCGACATAGACTGTGAGGCGTTTGACAAAGGACTCCTGGAGTTACGTAATACTCCCACCCACACAGGACGCTCCCCTGCCCAGATCCTGTATGGTCACCCTCTCTGCTCTTGCATTCCTGCACACGCCAAGGCCTTCGCGAAGGAGTGGCAGACCAGAGCCGAGAGCTGCAACCGCCGAGCCGCTACACGTGCCCAGGACGCCAAGGCTCGGTATGACGACCGTGCCCGCCCTCTTCAGCCACTAGAGATTGGTGCCCTTGTCCGTTTCCAGGACCCGACGACGACACGTTGGGACAAGGTGGGCATAGTAATGGGCGTCGGCCGGTCGCGGGACTACAAGGTCAGGATACCGAGCGGCCGTGTCTGGTGGAGGAACCACCGCTTCCTCCGGCCTGACCCACCCCCTGCTGCTGGCCCCCTGACCGAGGACGAGTCCCCTACACCTCACGAGGATCCGCCCCACAGTGCACCTCGACGCTCGGAGCGACTCAGGACTAAGAAGTCCGCTCAAGACAAAGACTATGAGCGTGAGGGGGGGAGGGAGATGTAGGTTATGTATCTAAGCTACTGTGCCAAGTAGCAACTTTGTATATAAGCTACTGTGCCGAGTAGCATTTATATATATATTTACGTGGCAACACTGCACGTGTTATGTGGCAACATTGCCCCGAGGCTGCCATATGGCAAGGCAGTCTCAGTCTGACTCCATGCCTCGTGCATGGCACGCGCTAGTCACCACTTGTATTTCTCCTATCCGAAAAAATGGACTTCAGTGTTACCTGGTGTTTCCCTACCCATCACTGCCTTCTTCAGGGGACACTTGGAACCTTCAGGAATCTCCTATTTGGTAGGAAATAACCAGTTGGTTGTGATTGCTGTGTATATATTGTGATGATCTGTGTTTAATATAGTTAATGTTAAGTAGTATTCATTTGATTTAACTCCTTAAAGGTATATTTTCACCCTTTCGGCATCACTCTTATTTTAATATACAATCACTTATTCCCTTAAATTCCATGGTTGCTAAACAGTACTCCCCTAAGCACATAAATTGATTTATTTAATTATCTTCCCTTTTGTGACTCACTTACTCCAACTTATTCTTATTTATTCAAGTACATTCAGTTGAGTCGGTTTTTGTGGGGATAATTATTGCCGTGTTCCCTGTTTGTTCCCTTATTTGATGATAACTTGGGGTAGGTTTCACTCCCCAGGTATAAAGGATATTGAGATCACGACAAGTGGGGGCCTTGGTCCGGGAGTTAACCATTGGTGTGCCATATCAAGTGTTGTTTACTCGCCAGGTGTTGTTTCATAGCTAAGTATTTTTGGATGCAAGCTGCTGCGTTTACAGTGTTCATTTAATTATATTGCTCCTGTTTTATTGCTTAAGCTACTGGTGAGTTAACCCTTATCTTTGTGCACCACCTGTTTGGTTAATCCCTTGCTGTGTTTCACAGTTGACTGCATTTTAATATTATTGATTAGCTATCTAGTTAGCTTAGCTGCCACTGTTACATTTTTTTTGGCTACGATTTTGAGTTCAACATGTTTGAACTGGAAAGCTTTTTGGCTTCACCTTCAGCCAAAAGACTGAAGGGGCTTAGTAAGGCAGAGTGGCAATCCCTTGCTCATTATTATGATTTAGAAGGCCACTCGTCCATGAATAAGGCTAGGTTAGAAGAGGCTGTCCTCAACCACCTTGTTGACAGTGAAATCATAGCCCAACCGTCGGGAAATTCAGGGGAAATTGTTACACCAAGTAATTTGGCCTTACAAGTTGAACTCAAGAGGCTCGAGGTGGAGCTGGAAACTCTCAAACAACGAGGTTTGGCTCAAGGTAGTGATACTTCAACATTTAGTATAGATAAATGTCTCACCAGTGTTCCTAAGTTTAATGAGGAAGAACCAGACAAGTTCTTCTCTCTTTTTGAGAAAATTGCCCGACTTAACATTTGGCCCGCTTCTCAATGGTCTCAAATTATTTATAGATCTTTCACTGGTAAGGCATTAGATGTGTTTTCTGCCCTCTCTGAGGATCAATGTCGAGACTATGCCCTTGTAAGTCCGCGGTTTGAATAGTTATAAACTTGTTCCTGAAGCCTACCGGCAACAGTTCCAAAACTGCCGGAAGACTGACAAACATTTGTGGAGTTTTTCAGGCAGAAACAGGTCCTTTGTAGGAGGTGGATTGAAAGTATGTCTGCCCATGTAGAACATGGCAAGCTTGTTGAAGTAATCCTGCTTGAGGATGTTAGAAAGTATATCCCAGGCGACATTCGAGCACACTTGGATCAGAGAGGTATCCGTACCCTGGCTGATGCTGATCCAGTGGCTGACCATTATTCCTTAACTAATAGAAGTGTAAATTCCAGGTCTTATGCTCGCATGTCCCAGTCCTTCACTTCCTTCAAGCGGCCTACACCAACATCTACACCGGGGTCCCTGCCTCTTGTCATACGGACCCGACCCTCAGGTTCTGCACCATCTACCCCAGGTGAGCCCATGGTCTATGGGACAGGTGGATCTAACCTTACTGGTGAGAGAAACTTTGGTTGTAGGTACTGTAAGAAGTCAGGACATGTCATCAGCGACTGTCTCAAGTTAAAGAAAAGAAATTTCTCTCACCAAGGATCCCCCTCTCTTTTGGTCAGGGTGGCCGAGCAATCCGAGAAATTATTGGAGCCCTGTGTCGCTGCCCTCAGTCAGACTGTTGCCCTGGATGCTTCCTCCTCTCCTATAACATCAACCTCTGAACCATTTTGTTCCCCTGGCTCCTTATTTCTGGATCAATTCAGTCAACCCACTTCTGTTAAACTCTTGAGAGACACAGGCTCAGCCTTATCTCTTGTTACAAAAGAAGCTGCTCCATTCCTGGATTCATGCTATACTGGTAGTTGGGTGCTTGTGAACGGTTTGACCGGTGGATCGCGTATTTCCCTTTGCCAAGTGTACCTGCGGTCATCCATAAAGTCAGGCTATGTCACGTTAGGAGAAGTAGATAGCTTACCTGTAGAAGGGGTCTCTCTATTGATAGGAAATGACCTCGTTGGGGACATGATGTTCCCTAACGTTATGGTCTCATCTTGTCCCACTGCCGAGAATAATACTAGGCAGTTTGAAGTAGACTTTCCAGGGTTGTTCCCTGCGTGTGCTGTGATCCGTAGCATGAGCCGCAGTACAGAGGTAGAAGAGACTAGTGAAGTTGATGGAGTTTCCCCTCCAGGACTGTGAGAAGCCCGAGGAAAATCTTATCCAGCCGGACCATACTGATCTTGGTCTCAAAGAATTTTTTGAGGACTCCCCACAACCAGATAACCTCCAGATTAGTTCTGATGGAGATAGGAACCCAGATATCACTAGTTTTGGTTCCTCTCCCATCGCTAGGAGAAAATCTATTGCGCTACAAGCTGGGGATCCTGAGCTAGTAGGTTTTCTCAATAGGTCAGTTACTGAGTCAGAAGCTGAGCAAGAATCAAATGCTACTACACTAGGTCTGGGGTATTAATGGGGAGGTTCCGTCCCTCCAATTCTCCTGCCAATCAACCTTGATGGTTTGTTCATCATCAAGTTGTTATTCCCAAACCTTTGTGGCAGGACGTACTTAGTATAGCTCATGATGGGGTGGGTGGTCATTTAGGAGTTAGAAAGACCTATTCAAAAATTTTATCCCAGTCCTTTTGGCCTAGGATGAAGAAAGTCGTCAGCTCTTACTGTCGCACTTGCCATGGTTGTCAGGTAGCGGGGAAACCGAACCCCAGTGTCAAACCATTCCCTCTGCAGCCTATCGCAGTCATTGAAGAGCCCTTTAGTAAGGTGGTCATAGATTGTGTCGGTCCCTTACCTAAGACCCCTTGTGGTCATCAGTTCTTGCTAACCATTATTGATTGTGAAACTCGTTATCCTGATGCCATTCCCTTGCGCCGCATCACAGCGAAGAATGTTATCAAAGCCTTAACCCACTTCTTCACTCAAGTAGGCCTTCCTACAGTGGTGCAGTCAGATGAGGGTTCCAATTTTACTTCCCGGTTGTTTAATCAGGTAATGCAAACCCTGGGAGTCCGGCAGTCGAGGTCTTCGGCCTATCACCCTCAGTCACAGGGGGTGGTAGAGAGGTTTCACCAAACACTAAAACTCATGTTGCTCACCTTCTGTCTGGAGACTGGGAAGGATTGGGACGAGGGAGTTGACCTGCTTTTGTTTGCTGTTCGGGACAGTAAACAAGAGTCGCTAGGATTCTCGCCCTTCCAACTCTTCTATGGACATGAGGCGCGAGGGCCTCTTAAGGTGTTAAAAGAGTGTTGGTTGAGTGACCAGAGGGCGATACCCTTAGCTTCATATGTGGTCCAATTCAAGGAGAAGTTGCGTCTGGCTGCAGAACTTGCCCAGTCCAACTTAAGGTGTGCTCAGGTGAAAATGAAACTGCATTTTGATAAGGCCCATCAGGCAAAACCTAGAGTATTCCAAGTGGGGGGGCAGGTGTTGGCCTTCCTGCCCATACATGATCACCCTTTTAAATCCAAATACAGTGGTCCATATGAAGTACTAGAAAAACAGGGGTCCGTGAATTATGTGATTAGCACCCCTGAACGGCGTAAGAAAAAACGCCTTATCCATGTCAATCTTTTAAAGTCGTATCATGCTCGTGACGAAACCCTGGGAAAAGCAGGTGCTTGTGTTGATCAATCCTTGCCAACTTGTATCATTGTGCCAGAGTGTAAGGATGATAAAGATCAGTGTTTTTCTGAAATAATGAATGGGTCTAGTGTAAAAGTGGAAAACTCGACTATTTTGGAGGACCCCAGTGCTAAGTTGTGCCATCTCTCTAGTGACCAAGCCAATAATATAAAGTCTCTGTTACAGGATTATCTTATTATAGTTGGTTATCACCCACACTCCTGTTCGGTGCTGGAGCATGACGTTGAGACCAGGGGAGCCAAGCCAATCAGACAGCGTCCCTACCGTCTTAATGCCTTCAAGCGGGAGTGTATGCGAGCCGAGGTGCAGCGTCTTCAAGAGCTGGGCCTTGTGGAGCCCAGCATCAGTTGTTCTAGTTCCAAAGTCGAATGGGTCGATGCGGCTGTGTGTGGATTATCGCAAGGTGAATGCTGTCACTGAACCAGACGGTTATCCCTTGCCACGCATCGACGACGTGATCGACGATCTTGGACAGGCAAGGTACATAACCAAGTTGGATTTCCTCCAGGGCTACTACCAGATAAGACTGACTGAACGCTCCAGGGCCATCTCTACTTTTGTCACTCCTGAGGGGTTGTACCAATTCACAGTCCTTCCGTTTGGTATGCGGAACGCCCCTGCAACCTTTCAACGCCTCATGAATTACATCACGTCTGGTCTGGAAGGTGTCCGCTGTTACCTAGACGACCTCATCGTCTTCAGCAGTTCCTGGGAAGATCACATGAGTCGTCTACAAGCCCTCTTCTCTGTACTGGCTGCAAGCAAGCTGACGGTGAACCTCGTCAAAAGTGAGTTCGGCCATTCCCACGTCACTTTCTTGGGGCACGTTGTCGGACAAGGGGAAGTCCAGCCTATAGCAGCCAAAATTGAGGCAATTCAACAGTATCCAGTGCAAGGCGATAAGAAGAGTGTGATGAGGTTGCTGGGTATGGCGGGGTACTACCGCCGTTTTTGCCCAAACTTCTCTTCCGTTGCCTCTCCCATGACTGACCTGCTGAGTGGCAAGAAAACCTTCGAGTGGACTACGGCTTGCCAGGAATCTTTTGAGAATATAAAATCCCCGCTGGCAAATGCTCCTATACTACTTGCACCTGACCTCCAGAAACAGTTCACTCTCCATGTCGACGCCAGTGAAACTGGCGCCGGTGCTGTGCTTCTGCAAGAGGGTGAGAGTGATCAAGTGCTTCATCCACTGTGTTATTTTTCTAGAAAATTTAACAAAAAAAAAAATGCCACCATTGAAAAGGAGGCTTTATCACTGATGATGGCACTAGAAAACTTCAAAGTATATGTTGGCAGCACTGCTTATCCCGTTCAAGTGTTCACTGATCATAACCCACTTACTTTTGTTGACAGGATGAAACATACCAACCAAAGACTTTTGAGATGGGCTCTATCACTTCAGCCCTATTACTTGAACATTTCCCATATCCCCAGAAAAGAGAACGTGTTGGCTGATGCACTTTCTCAAGTTTGATTATCTAGAAACTATGTCTATATGTAAATTATTTCTTTGTTTTATTGTCATTGAGTACCTTCTGTTTATATTATGAATTATTTTGCTTCATATTGATATAAACTGAGTGTGTGAGTTATTACTTTCACCTTGTAGCTGTATGTCCATTTTCCCTTCCAGTTAGTTGTAAGCTCACTTTTTGGGGGGAGGTGGCAATTGCCCATAACCCCATAGCAACAAGCATGTTGTGTGGTATCTGTTTACGTCTCCACTCCACACACGCTATTAATAACTTGATATTTCTACTATTATCTTAATGTTGTTCTTAGTTACTTAGGTTAATTGTATATCTATATATGTCATTAATATGCATCATTTGTGTTACTCTGTTAAGTCAAACCAAGAGTAGTATTAATTAGTTATAAGACTATTTGGCAACTGTCCTGAGTCACTTGATCTAAGACGCTCCTCACTCATATGCTGGGTGGCCAGAGACTTCCTCTTTAGTACCCGTTGGTATAGGCTATAGGCAGGACGTGTCCACACTGACCCAGTATAGATGTGCCTTGTTCAGTCATCTACAATACCCTTGTGGTATCTGGTAATTAGTGGCACGTTAACTTAGGCCTAGGAAGGAATCCTGGTGTTAAGGAATCTCCTATTTCGTAGGAAATAACCAGTTGGTTGTGATTGCTGTGTATATATTGTGATGTCTGTGTTTAATATAGTTAATGTTAAGTAGTATTCATTTGATTTAACTCCTTAACGGTATATATTCACCCTTCCGGCATCATTCTTATTTTAATATACAATCACTTATTCCCTTAAATTCCATGGTTGCTAGACAGTACTCCCTTAAGAACATAAATTGAATTATTTAATTATTTTCCCATTTGTGACTCACTTACTCCAACTTATTCTTATTTATTCAAGTACATTCAGTTGAGTCGGTTTTTGTGGGGATAATTATTGCTGTGTTCCTATTTGTTCCTTTATTTGATGATAACTTGGGGTAGGTTTCACTCCCCAGGTATAAAGGATATTGGGATCACGACAGTATGATCCCTTGTGTGATTTACGATGGCGCCAGTGTCCCTGTGTGGAGTAGCTTCCTGGTGTATGTTAATCATTAATTATACAAATTTCCTCGTATGCGTTCTATTTTTAAGTAATTATCACATATATTGTCATTCTCCCTTAATGCCAATATCTATGTGTGTATTGTTTATATTAAGTGTATATTCAAACATCTATTTATCATTATTGCCGAGCGATGTTACGCCAGACCCTAAAAAATATCGCACGAAAGATGTAGAGACGCCTTGTTACAGTCCAGAAACGTAAAGCAAGCGCTCCTCTTCGAAAATAATACCTTAAGCCACGTTCAAACACACCAGCTACGCTGAAAACCTTCAGTCACAAAAGGCCACACTAACAACGTTTGAACCCATTGCTGATTAGGTATCCGGAAGCCTGTAGGAGGAGAGGAAGCCAAGAGTGGTTGCAGTGGACAATAGCTGGTTTGTTGTGCATCCCTTACTCATCCAGTAAGTGGTAGCTCATCTTGGATAACAGAGTGGAGATCAGTAAGAGTGTTTATCAGACTCCAGTGGTAAGGATATTGTGGCGTTGAGTGTTGCAGAGTATTTCCTTTAAATTGTTTGATTAATTTTGTACAAAGGAGTTGACTTAATTACTAAGTGCGAAATGTCTTGCCACAAGAGATGAAGTGCTGTGTCATTGCACATACAGTATGCTTAGACCTGTCCCCAAAAGGTTCTATTTTCTCACAGTCTAGGATGTAGTGTTCGAGTATGTGGCTAGACTTATGGCCACACATGTGGTGTTGTTCACATCAGCAAGAGGGTCATACTGTAAGAGATAGTTATATCTTAACCTTAGTGTCCTGATCTTGTTACTTGCCCCATATACATGTTTTACTTGATACATCTCATAATGGTAGACAATAAATTAACCCAGTAATCCTCGGACCTATCCTAACCTAACCTAACCAACAGTATGGGCACCTTCAAAACCTACCATTATATTAGCTCAGAGGCCATTTTATCCTGTTGCTAGAGGGGTTCTGTGTGCATGAAAAATAACCAAAATCACTCTTTTGATTTTGTGAAAGGAACATTTAAAGTACACAAAAATGAAGGGTGGAAATTTCGTAACAGTGCATCATGGAGAAATTCAAAATGGCCGCCACGACATTGTGATATTCGTTTTTGTCCATATCTTCAATTCTACTCATTATAGGAACGTGTTTTTGGTGTCAAAATGTAAGTTTTCATGGGTAAGGATTCCAAACATACCAAGTAAATGTATGTAATATCGCTGTAAATATAGGCTCCTAGATATGGCTACTAGAATGCTGTCTTTTATGATGATGAAATGCAAGATACTGTGTGGTATAATACAAAAAAAATAGTTTTAAATTGAAAAGAACAAAAGTATTATATTTTTTCATGATTGACAAAAACAGGGTGACAGTAATGTATTTATTATACACAAAGTAATGATCGTTCACAATTTAAATAGCCCTCCATGTGTTTGTAAGATATATGGTCTGAAACACTTACGTCATTTCATGTCAAATAAAAGTATTGTTTATACATTAGTAATAAATTAATAACTGAAAATGCTACTTCTTACTCTGAGTACCATGTAGACATTGATGCTCCAATCACGTAACACCTACATTTAGGGCTAGACAGCATGAGGATTCTTGCAGTTTCTTTTAAAGGTACAATTTGCAGTAGGTACAGCATGGAATGCTGTTTTCGATATGGACACCTCTTTGTGGCACATTTTCAACACTTACATTTTAGAGGTAGATCATCATGAAATAACTCTTGAAATTTAAATAATTTAGTAATCCATCTTCCACACGGAAGTCAGAGGATTTAGGATCCAAACGTGATCCTGTGAGGCAATTCAATTGTATATAGTATGTTGTAAAGAAAGAAGGTAAGAGGTGTTCTCTTGTTGCACGATTTGTTGGAGGCATATCTGTAAATGCCTTTGTGCTTTGATGGTACAGTCCCGGGCGAAAGTTCTTGATACAGTCTAGGACCTAGGTGGATGGTGCGAAGTCAGCTCCACCCTTAATGGACGGCGGGTCGTTGTCAGTGATGCCACTCGTGAAAAAACTAAGTTTACCAGATTCATGTCTGAATCTTTCCTGAACGCTAATTTGTTTTTCTTGATATGACAAAATAATATGCAATTGCAATTAATTATAGTTTAATCAACACAATTTTACAAAATGTACAAAATCTATAAAGTATTCACGAAAATAATAAATAATCAAATGAAAATAGACACTCAGTATTCTCCATTACAAAATAAAACGAAATATATCCGTTGGACGGTTTGACACGAGACTAAACTAAAGTTCTATGTGAGTATATCAGAGCAGAGATTTTGGGTGAAGGGGGGAGGGTGGGGGTGTTTTTTCCCATTATTTCGTTACTCTTAAATTCATTGGTGCCAGAATTAATGAAATCCAACATGTTCTAGGGGTCGCGAATCTAAATATAAAAAATGAATTTTTGCGAAAAAACGTCAAAACTCAAGCTTTTTCTCTTATAGATCAGCAATCGCTGGCTGGCTGGAGCAGCTAGTCAGCTTTCCATTGACACCTAATTCGATTGCATGCACCTCTTAGTTGACCTTCTAGTTCAGGTCAAAGGCTTTACCTGCATTAAGGGAACCAGATTCCAAAATATTCATAGTTTTGACTTTTCCATTTATTCGAAAACACATATCAATATTTTGCCGTCACAGTCTTTTCCATGATATATTTCACTCTTAAAAAAACAAACATCATTGAAATAGGTCAATAACTCTAGGAGGAGATGCAATTTGAAAGTTCAATCCCCCCTCTATTCAACTCTCACAGTTGCATCAGAGCAGACTTGCTGAAGCCACTCATCTGCTTCCTGTGCTTTTCCACAAGTTGCATGACATCCTGCAGCTGCTGCTCATCCTTCGTGACTGAACCAATGAAGTCCTGCATAAGCTTTATTCCCCTTTCGGCCACGTCATTGGTTACCTTCAGGCTTCTGGAGAAATCTTTCAGCTTCATGAACTCTTCGTTTTTCTCCCAGTCTTCCACCGGTGACATCAGCCATGCTGTGCCGCACACATGATGCTCCTTGAAGATCATCCATGAACGTTCATCTATCAGGTCGGAAAGCCGTGTAGTATGTTGGATGACCAAGTTCTCGTTGGCGTAGTCGTTCGTTTCTTCTAGGCAGCTCAATTTGGTCGCCATCTCCTTTTACTCTGCCGCACTCAACTTCTCGCTGCACAGCGACAGAACGACGGTCTGTGGCCTTAGATACCACAGGTGGCGGCTCGCGACCGCCAGCGCCGCATCAGCCATCTCACAGTCCACGGCCCTGTAGCGGAGGAGTTCGTGATGCAGTTGCAGGTCATTCACAGGCGCATCCTCGGCTACTGGTGATTTCAGCCACGCCGGTGTGTACAGCAGAGACACAAAGATCGCCATCCTCTGCAGCTTGACGCACAGGTCACTGCTGAGCTCTAGCTGGTGGCTAAACATGTAGATCTTGAGGTAGTATATGATCTTCGCCATCCAGCGAGCGTGGTGACATGCGCCAGGACGCAGAAAGTGCATGCCGCCCGGAGGATTCACACCGAGGACGAGGAGCGTTAGTTCTGCCGCTTCTCGGTAATCCTCTCTGGCCCATTCTGTGACGGTCAGCAGGTAGCTAACGGCCCTGTGTCGGAGGTGACTGAGCCAGTCAGACTCTGGTAGATTTGCAATGTCCAGCCTGAGATACTGAGAGTGATCTAGTTGACTCCACCTTTTCTTAAGAGTCTGGAAGAGAGGGTCCGTAGGGGCCGATGTTTTGCCGAAGATGTTGCTGGCAGCGGCTCTCACCACCAGTTCCATGACGTGGTGTCTGCACCCTAGCCTCAACAGCTGTTTTTCCAGCAGCGCCTCCAGATGGACAACCGCACCTTGGACTCGCCCTGTGTTGGACGACGTTGTATAAAAGCACAGTGCCTTGACATTTGAAGCGCAGCTCCAGTCCTCGATAGCACGAGCTGTTGCGCGTGCCTGGGTCAGGCCAGTGCCGTCCTTCACTGGCAAGACAGCAAGCAGCTTCCCTTCCTCATGGCCGCGCCTTGAGATGAAGATGGCCTGTCGGTGTTCTTCTTCTCCCACGACGTTCTGAAATAAGAGAAATATAAAAATTCAGACAGATAATGAAGAATTATCAAGGCTGCCTTTTTCTCCAAGTTTTTTGTTAATGATTTGATACATTTCTAACAATATATTACAATAGTCTAGGCTTTGGTAAAATATTAATGTAGTACCTAAACGTGTTCTCACCTTAACCAGCTTACCATCCCAGTGCACCACTGCATGTGGTGGAGGCGTGAAGGCTTCCCTTTGTGCGGCAGCTACCTGACGACGGTGTGAAGCTCGCGCCCGTCTCGCAGTCTCTCTCGAGATCCGGAACTCAGACAGATCGCCTGGCGGGTTAGCAGAGCGCAGCACTGCTGCGACCACCGAAACTATCTGCGATCAAAAGCAGGCAAGGGTGTCAGTGGAAAATGTCGACTGTTTAAGTGCTTACCAAATAATTAACAGAAATTTCAAACATTCCAAACACATTTATGGATACACTTACTTCGTTATTGGATATCCGAAGACGGTCAGCGAGTTCCTTTAATGCTGGCTCTTGGAGAATGCGACGTGGAAGCTGAACCGTCACATAAGGGTGCTTTGATGTGTACCTGCCAGGTTGTATCGCTGTGTCCTTTTTCTCCATTTCTACTTCCGTTGGGGTGTCAGCCACCACAGAGGTTTGAGGTCTCGAGTCACTGCTGCTTGGTTCACAGGCTGCGAACCTTCCCTGTTTCGACCTGTGCTTCTCGACTCGTTCCTCCTGCTTTCTCTTCTTAGCGGCAAAAATCTTATCGTTACCACTCATGAACGCTTTTCTTTCTCCGCGTTGGTCTTGATAGAAGGCGATGTCTTGTTGTTTGTCGGCCGGTGTAAGCAGCCGGTTCTTCTCGATGTCCTCTACGGCGTCCGGTGCTCCGATGTCCCACAACAGGTCAAGTTGAGACTTGAAGTTTTCAACCTTGTCCTTTGCAGCCCTGTCCCGACTTTTTTGTAGACTTCTCCAGTGCTCCCATAACCTTGTCAGCTTCTCCCGGCACCCCCTCTCTGAGATAGTCTTGATGCGAGCTAAATTCCAGAACGTGAGTACGTTTCTCACTGTTTCTTTAAACGTCTCCTGCCTGTCACCAGATTCATTCACTGTGTGAAAGAAGAACTTCAGGACTTGACGCAACGTCGGGAGTTTACTGCCTCTAATTGACGATGCTGGCTGGCCTACTAGATAGATTTCAGTGGCAGAACGGGTAGTGGATGATGTTGGCCTGACAGTCCCCTTAGCATTCTCCCCCGACTGCGACTCACTCTCTTCCATGATTGTATGTATATAAACAGATGAACTCTGTAAGAAAAAAACGTTTTGTAATAAAACAAAATAGGCAAACAAAATAGGGTCACAAAAGAGCAATTTAATCACCTGTAGAAAATACAACATAAATAGATAACCATAAATTTACTGCCACACTATATAGCAGATTTGAGTAAATTATAAAATAACACCACAGTACCAACAACAACACAACACATGTCAAAACACTGCAAGGAAGCGCAGGGTTTTAAAGCTGCCAATGTGAACCTTAGAAGGTCAAATAAGAGGTGCATACAATCGAATTAGGTGTCAATGGAAAGCTGAATAGCTGCTCTAGCCAGCCATTAGGGTTAAGTAGTGAAAAGCAGCGCGATTGCTGATCTATAAGAGAAAAAGCTTGAGTTTTGACGTTTTTTCGCAAAAATTCATTTTTTATATTTGGATTCGTGACCCCTAGAACATGTTGGATTTCATTAATTCTGGCACCAATGAATTCCGGAGTAACAAAATAATGGGAAAAAACACCCCCACCCACAATTTTAAAAAAGTGTGAAAAAATGAGCAACCCTGATTCCACACCCTTCCCAGTCGATGGCTTATGATACCTTCCGATGGCACCTGACGGAGGATACCATTTCCCACCTTCTAGGATGGGTGAGGGAGGGGTGGAGGATGAGGAGTGAGGGAGGAGTGGGGGATGATGTGTGAGGGAGGGGTGAAAGGATGATGGGTGAGGGAGGGGTTGGGGGATGAAGGGTGAGGGAGGGGTGGATTCCCCACACTCCTCCCTCACCCATCCTGGGAAATGGGAAACGATATCATCCGTCAGGCGCCAATGATAGGTATTAAGAACCACCAACAGGGAAGGGTGTGGAGAATCCAACCATCATCCTTCATTCTTATGTTTTAATTTAATTTAACTTAACCTAACCTAACCTATCTTTACCTAACCTAACCTAACCTAACCTAACTTACAAATAGTGAAAATTAATTAAATTGCAGCAACAAATATAATAACGATAACTACAATAACATAACAAAAACAGCAACAACCACAACAACAGCCATTACAATAACCATAACAAAAACAGCAACAACAACCATAACAACAATAACAACCACATCAACCAACACAACAACAACCACCACAGCAACAACCACCACCACAACAACAACCACATCAACAACAGCAACCACCACCACCACCACCACAACAACAACAACAACAATATCAACCACAGTAACAGCAACCACAACAACAACAATAACCGCCACCACAACAACAAAAACCACGACAACAACAACAGAACCTTCATAATTACTTGCTTATATGTTTGTGTGGGTGAGAGTCGTCCCGGAAGACCCGAGTGGAGGACCATCTGTGTGAGAGACCCGTAAGAGGACGAGAGAGAGAGAGAGAGAGACACACGAATCAAAAGACTTAGCGAACCTGCACATTCACCAATAATACTGTATGAGGGAAAGGATCCTGAAATAATTTTGTTTGGGAGAGAGACAGACAGATAGGAAGAGAGAGTGTCAGAGAGAATAAAAATGTTTATAGCACGGATCACTGCAGAGTCGCTCCTCATCTGTCACATCCCAAGCAGCTAAACCAGTTTCCCCAAAGAACAACAAACAAACCCACTGGGACAAACCCATCGTGGAGAAGAGCGCCCGAGACAGATTTGAGAGGGAACAAAGTGACCAAAGAAGAACTTGTCTGCAGGCATCGAGCGCTCCTCATGCCAGGACTTTCTTCTGGCCCAAACTCCTCCTTAAGCATTGGCCTTGATTCTCAGGCCCTCCATGCTGGTACAGCCCTTCGTCTTGGGGCTACTATCCACACTTGTTCCAGTGCCTCAACATAGCAATTCACACACACACAATGTACAGGATTACATACACAGTGACGTAGACGCCACACATACATTTAAACTCAGACAAAAGATGTTTAAATGCAAATAATTACTTGCACTCATCCATACAAACTCAAGACCATATAAACACACATTCGCATAAAATAAACGTTTACTTGCAAAGCGAGAAGACACTGTCAGTGTTCAGTGTGTTTGATAATAATAATAATAATAATAATAATAATAATAATAATAATAATAATAATTAACGGTTTATTGAAAGAGCATGGCAGCCGGAAGGCTAAAAATATACAGTTTCATAATTGGGGAATGGGTCTCTTGATTGACAAATAATGTACAAGTAACATAAGTGATACAAGTATGATATATAATGACTAGGTGGGGAAAAGGTCATGCTGTGTTAAAGGGTTTTTTATATGACACACTAATATATGTAATGGTTTTGGAACTCTTGAGTGGCAGGGCTGATGTAAACACTTGTTCTGGCTTTCTTTATTGCTGAAGCGGCTATCTATACAGGTACTTAGTTTGGGAGAGAATGTATCGTGATTTCTCTCCTGGTAAGTGTCTTGAGTGCACTTATATGTGAGAACACGTAAGTGAGGTGTTCACTCGGTAACTAGTGATAAGAATCTAGCCTTTGTAACGGTGAGAAGGGCAGTCGGCAGGCGGTATGTTGTGCTTAGTGAGCTTGATCTCGCCTGATTCCTGATGAAGTTATAGACTCAGCATGTACAACATGAACAACTACTGAGTCATTGTTGAATAACTTAGTGAATAATTTGGTATTATACATTTGGGTGAATATTTATAAAATGTAAATGATGCTGTTACACCGCTCAGCCACCTCCAACCGAGTCCTCATGGTTTAAATCCTAGGTATGCCTAACCTTGTTACAATATAGTGTGCTTTAGCTAAGCTTTTTCTTCTTGCACCTTTTTTTGAAATTCCTTCCGAAAAGTCCTCTTAGAAACTATTGTGTACCTAGAATAAATCTTTCTGTAACAAATTATCATAACAATCAAGGAACTGATAAATATGATGGTAAGTATAATGAAACCAGGTAGGATTATACAGGAAGATAAATACTGTATAAAGGAAGAGAATCCTGTAAGTCAGGAAACTGTGTTTCATTAATATAAGATAGAAGTTTAAGCTTGTCAGAAACAATATGAAGACTGATGAAATTTATATTAAGGAAAAATAGGATGGGTACCAGTTCAGAAGTAATATTTGTGACAAATGCAAGATGATGGCGAGTAGGCAAGGTTATGATTGCATTACTGTCTAATTTCACAATAGTCTGGTTCCATATAATAACCTTCCACTACTAAATCTTTACCTACATCCTGGCATATAAGTATCACATTGGTTTGTTTTGGGAACTAGAAATACTGCACATTATTGACATGTGCGTGAAACACTATCCTATGTGGTATTGGAGTGTATACACATTGTTGTAGAGCTGTAGAGGCATTATTTTGTACTATAGCTAATTCACATGTAGCTTCTGCAGCCCGTGTGAAAGCGAAAGCATACGCAGGACATACATGCAAGTGTAAGTATGTTGACTTACAATGATTTAGGACTTCATACTTAGTCACAGCAACTAATGAAAAATCTTCTGATACTACTATTAGTTCAGTTTGTTTGTTCTGAATCAAAAGATCGTCATTCGCTTTCAATGGAAATGGCCCCAAGTGCCATTCATCAATTTTTTTGTGATTTTAGTAGAATGTGCAATAGTATTTCCTAATGTGTTAAGGTTGCCTCTAATAAGGGGTACTAATATTCCACTTCATGTGTTCGTGTTCTGGGTAATAAGTTCAATATACAGGAGCGAAAACAAACACCTGGATAATTTTGTAGGCTCGATTTACTGGATAAGATATATGTACACAAGGGGAGTAGCGCTCCTCAACATGTCTGCTCGTCAACTGCTCTATAGACGACGTATGGCAAGTGATGCATCAACAGCTTCCATACGTTGCCAGGCACATTAATTAGGCATGTGAGACATCTTAACATGAGAACATAAGAACAAAAGAATGGAGGAAACTGCAGCGGGCCTATTGGCCCATACTGGGCAGTCCCGTTTACACCCAACCCCTATTGCTCATATGAGCATCCAACCTATGTTTGAAGCAATTCAGCGTATTCTAGTTAATGATGATATTTGGTAACTTGTTCCATTCATCCACTACTCTGTTTCCAAACCAGTGTTTACCTGTTTCACGCCTAAATCTAAATTTGTCTAATTTGAAACCATTGTTACGAGTTCGCTCCTGGTTGGATAATTTGGGTACCTTTGTAATGTCCCCTTTGTTTAGCCCTGCCTTCCACTTATACACCTCTATCAGGTCGCCCCTCGCTCTACGTCTCTCAAGGGAGTGCAAATTAAGATGCTTTAACCTGTCTCTATACTCAAGGTTCCGAATGCCCGGGATTAGTCTTGTCATTCTCCTCTGAATTCTTTCCAAGGATTCTATATCCATTCTGTAATACGGTGACCAGAACTGAACTGCGTAATCTAGGTGTGGTCTCACAAGAGCAAGATACAGTTTTAGGATGACCTCGCTAGTCTTCTAACTAACACTCCTTTCTATAAACCCCAGTACTTTGTTAGCCTTGTTACGAGCAAAAACACATTGTTTACTTGGCTTAAGGTTCCTACTTATCATTACTCCTAAATCCCTCTCGCAGTCGGATTTCTGTTTGGCATCGTTGTTCATCTGGTATCTGGTTTCCCTGTTTACATCTCCTATACTGAGTACTTTACATTTGTCAACGTTAAATTTCATCTGCCATTTTTCAGACCATTCGAAAAATTTGTTTAGATCTTCCTGTAGTTTTGCCGAGTCCTCGTCAGATTTGATAACACGTCCTAATTTAGTGTCATCAGCAAATTTACTTATGTTGCTGTCAATGCCGATATCTATGTCGTTTATGTATATAATAAACAATAATGGTCCAAGTACTGAGCCTTGGGGAACTCGACTTGTGACGTTGCTCCAATGGGATTTAGTGCCGTTAATGCTCACTCGCTGTTTCCTGTCCTGTAACCACGCCCTAATCCATTTAAGGATGTCACCTTTGATGCCATGAGCTTCTACCTTTCTAATTAGTCTTTCGTGGGGGACTCTGTCGAAGGCTTTGCGAAAGTCGAGATATACCACATCATAATTGTGCCCCTCGTCCACCGATTCGAAAACTGATGAAAAGAATGTTAATAGATTAGTTAGGCAAGAACGTCCGCTTGTGAAGCCATGCTGGGAATCATTGATAAATAGGTGCTTCTCCAGGTGATTTCGAATAGAGTTTGAAATGATTGCTTCCAGTAATTTGCCTACTATTGATGTTAGACTGATTGGGCGGTAGTTAGAGGATAGTGATCTATCCCCCTTCTTGAAAATCGGTATTACATTCGCTCTCCTCCAGGATTCTGGTACTACACCTGTTTTTAAGGACATGTTAAACAACTTTGCTCGGGCAAATATCTCATCGGGACCAGGTGACTTATTAGGCTTTAGTTTGTCTATTTGCTTACTAACATCGTTACTAGTCACTACTATCTCACTTAATTTGTTTTTTTCACTATCTCTGAATAGAGTCGGTGCCTCGGGTATCATGTTTAAATTTTCGGTGGTGAAAACTGTTGAAAAATATTTATTCAAATAATTGCTCATTTCCCCGTCGTAATCAGTGAGCTCGCCGGTATCTGACAGTATTGGTCCAATCTTTTCTCGTGTTTTAGTTTGATACATTTGGTAGACTCCTTTGGGGTTTGTTTTCGCCTACCTTGCTATCCTTACCTCATTATCCCTCTTTGCTTTCCTTATCTCGGTTTTAACCCTACTCGCCAATACCCTATAATAGTCCCGGAGGTGAATTTCGCCACGATTTATCCTTCTACCTATAGCCTTCCTTTGGCCAATGATGTTCTTTAAGTAATTATTTATCCATTTAGGGTCATTGTTGTTTGATCTGAGTTTTTTGTATGGTATGTTCTGCCTTTGTGCATTAAGTAACTCACTATTTAAATTGTCGTGGAACTCGGCAATCTCAGATCTCGTTATCAGGTCGGTGTCATCTGTCAGGTTCATGGCCAAGCGCGACACCCCCTCTCTCAGCTGCCTCTTTAAACTGTCAAAGTTTGCCCTTCTGAAATCTGGGACTTTAGTGGAATTTTCCTTTACGTCTGCCCTGAAAATCTAACTGGAATCGAATTTCTTTGTGATCGCTGTTTGCAAGTTCGTTCCCTACCTCGACATTGCTAATGAGGTTTTCTCTGTTTGACAGAACTAGATCCAGTATATTATTATCCCGTGTGGGTTCGGTTATATGTTGACTTAGGAAACAGTCCTGGATCGTCTCGAGAAAATCCTCTGATTCTGAGTGACCCGTAAGGTCAGTCCAATCTATTTGGCCAAGGTTAAAGTCGCCTACTATACAGACTTTGTTGTGTGTGGAAGCCCTGCGCATTTCATCCCAGATAAGTCACTCATTGACGCTATCAAGATTGGGGGGGTCTATATATTACTCCTGTGATTAATTTTTCCCGACCGTCGCTTAATTCTATCCAAATTGTTTCTGTATTCCTCTCAGTTTTTATTTCCTTATTTATTTCACACTTCAGATTATCCCTAACATAGATTGCTACTCCGCCTCCTTTCCTGGTCTGCCTATCGGTATGGAACAGTTTGTCACCCGCAATTTGGTATTCGACTGGTAATTCACGTGTGTCTAGGTTGATCCATGTTTCAGTGAATGCAATTATATCGATTTCTTCGGTACATACCAAGGCCCTAATATCATCCATTTTGTTTCTCATACTTCTACTGTTCGTGTAGTATACATTTAAGTTAGTCGTGTTCTGAATCCTCCCCTTGCCGCGTTTAGTTTTAGACTCCCTGTCTAATTTAGTTTTGTCATCATTCCTAACACTATTTCCCTGTAATCTTTCGCCTTGTTTACCCTCTCCCACTGCAGTCTCCTCCACCCCCGTGCCCATTTGTTCCCTTAGCAGTTTAAAGACTGCGATATCTTTTGAACTGCCCCCTCTAGAGCCCCAGCCAGGGTTGCTACTCCATCCCTAGACAGTTGTCCCAGTTGTCAATGAATGGGACTGATATTGACTTGCAATATCTGTCAAGACGGTCGTTGACACCAACTGCCCTTGACAACCATTCACTGCCAACTCTCCTTCTAGGCAGGACACGGCATATGATAGGGATCCCTCCCTTAGTCCTAATACGATCTATGGCTGCCTTGAACTTATCAAGAAGTTCCTCCCTCCTACACCGGCCAATAGCATTGCCTCCTGCACTGAGGCAGATAATGGGTTTGTTCCCATTACCAGACAAGATATTGTCCATCCTGTCAATTATATCTCCCACCCCAGCTCCTGGCAAACACACCCTCATCCTATTTTTGGTTTTACCACAAAAGGCCCTGTCTATGTACCTTACCTGTGAGTCACCAACAATTCAAGTTTTTCTACCTTCCTTGTCATCCCGGTCCCTGACTGTACTAACGTCCAATTCGTCTATCAAGGGACTGAACGGGTTGATACACTTAGCTGTTGTTGTCGTCGTTGTTGTTGTATCCTTCGTGTGCTTCTTTACCACCAGCTTGGTCTTCCCACTAGTCACAATTTTCCACTCGCTTGATTTTTCGTCAGACACTGGCTTTACTCGTCCAGCCTCTCCTTTTAACTTCGCCAGCTCTTTCCTTAATTTCAGGTTCTCTAACGTGGCCCTCTCAATTTCTAACTTGGCCCTCGCCAATTCTTCAATGGACCACCCCAGTTTGGTCAACAAACTCTCATACCCAAGACCGCACATAGCACTGGCCATATCTGGTAATTATCCCTCCGTAGCTAACCCTGCCGTGACCTTTCCCCGAGTGAGGTCAGAACACAACTGAGACATAACTACTTTATCTGTGTACTGTGTCTTAAATCAGTGTTGACCGGTCAGCCCGTCGTATCAACATGATCTCAGACAAAAAAATTAATTAAATACACAGATAAGTAGATTATATATATAAAATATATATAAGGCAATCGCCGCGGTCAGTGTGTTAGTACATGTATGTGTGTGTGCGCGCCTTGGGCAGCGTCTCTGCTGGGAGGGAGAGGAGGGAGAGGCGGCGACTCACCGTCACCAGTTACCCTCTGGACTTCGCGAGGGGAGGTGTACTCAAGTTTACTCCTTACAAATGCCCAGAACATGCCGTGTACCTTGGGAATCCTTTAGAACAAGGTCACACATGTATGGCACGAAACACACAATGCACTAAACACTTCACAGAAAATCACTGTCACTGACACTGCTCAAAGTTGCTAAATTCTTCGAGGAGGGGTGGCGGGGGAGGTTGGTTGACACAGGGCAAGGGGTCCATAAGCCGGCTTTCCCACAAAGTTTGCACTGTCACTCGTAATTATCCAGTAAAACCGGTTCACTGCGCCATGTTCGTGTCCTGGGTAATAAGTTCAATATACAGGAGCGAACACAAACACCTGTATAATTTTGTAGGTTCGATTTACTTGAAAAGAGATATGTACACAAGGGGAGTAGCGCTCCTCAACCTGTCTGCTCGTCAACTGCTCTATAGACGACGTATGGCAAGTGATACATTAACAGCTTCCATACGTCGCCAGGCACATTAATTAGGCATGTGGGACATCTTAAATATATTGCCACACGCTACTAGCTAGGCTGAATAAATAGTACATAAATGGAGCACATACATAATATACATAGCATAATATAAATACATATCCAGAATATACATACATCATGCTCCTGAAAGATAGGAGTTAGATGATATTTAGTTGTACCTATATGTAAGGCGGCAATAAGTTGACCAACTGGCAACAACTGTACATCAACAGGACCTAACCCTGCATTCACTAGATCAGCTATGAGCCTGCTGTTGTTTTCTTTGAAAGCTTGTACAACGGCTTCAGCTGCATGCATATATTCTGTAAAGCAGAGTAGCCATTCCAGTGTAGATTCTGACCGTGTGAATCCCTGGAGAACGCGTGTTAGTTGATTAGTTTTGTCTACAATAGCATTTATGTGAGAGGTCAGAGTTTGTACTGCCTTGTAGGACTGTTCAATGGCCCTATTTTGTTTCTTAACCGCTTCTGAAATTGCATTCATTCTATTCCCTAGTTTAGCTATATCTTCGACGCTGAAAATGTACATTCTTACTGACGTCTTCAGGAGATATAGGGAGCTTTCCTTCGAAGTGATTTACTCGTCTGAGCAGACTATTCATAAAGTCGTTCTGAAGTGAGATGGTCTGTCTGAGTGTTGTAGAGATTGTAGATTGTTCGAGATCTTGCAGGGTTTACATAGCTGTTTCAATGTGAACAGTTATTGATCTCAGGTGCACTGGCATGCGCATTAAATCGTGGAGTTCGTAATTGACAGTTACAACGTCTTGTACTACAAGTACTTTGCCTAGTGGGGCAACTAAAGCTCTGGGTTTGACGACGTCTGCTGGGGATGCGGCTGTTGTCACTGCGCTCCAGACCAACAGGAATAGTAATATCCAAGCCATGTCTGAAACAGGCGAGGATAATTAACCATTTTTGTTCGCTGATCGTAGTGTTTGACGATATGAATTGTCTATCGTTATATTGTAATGAGCATCTGTTGTAGTAGAAGTAGGGTGTATTTGATTTACATTAGGAGTCCCTACTAAGTCTCTGCTGACTTTTTTCATCCTATCTACATGTACTATATCTGTGAAATTTGCCGTTGGCTCAACTACTTGGAATTTCTTTCCATGTTCTTTCTCTTTAAGCACGTATGGACCTGTGAATTTAGGTGAGAGTTTTGATGTGCGTTCCGGGGCTTTTATCATTACTGTGTCCCCTAATTCTAGAGTTATAGACTTAACTTTTTTATGTTGCTTGCAGATCATTTCAGCACATGAGGCTGCTAAATGTTTTCGTACTTTTCCATGGATGCTTGTGAAAACATTTATTTGCTTCTTGGCACAGTCATCCATGTTGTACACAGGTTGAGGGGTTTCTGCTAGTAGAGCATATGGCAAGCATTTATAGGTACCGTTAATTATGTAGTATGGCGATTTGCCTGTAAAGCTATTTATAGATCCATTGATGGACGCTGAAACTTGTGGAAGTCAATCCTACCACGAACTATGCATTGGATTCACCACATGTCGGAGAATTTCAAGAATTTTTCTATTTGCTCTCCCGACCAACCCATTTGAAGATGGATGGAAGGCGGTTGTGAAGGTTTGTGTGATGTTATATTGTAATGGAAGGGGGTCGGACAACGTCGGAGGAGAGGTTGATGTGCATATCCATGGTCTTGGTATGGATGGTGGTTACATGGTTGTTGGTGGCCCAATTTTGAAGACTGTACAATAAATCCCGGAGGGCGGTATAGTCGGGAGCCGAGTTGTTGACACTGATAGCAATGGTGGAGTCGTCGACATATTTCCAGCGAGCAGGGGTTTCGCTTAAGGCATCATTGATAAGCATAAGGAAGCAGAGCGGTCCCATCTTGGTGCCTTGAGGGACGCCACTGGTGAGTGACTGAATAATGGGGACAGCCCCTCGGAAGAGTACGGCTTGGCATCGGTCACTAAGGAAATCTGTAAGCCATGGTATAACACTTCTTCGAAACCCGAGGTCGATAGCTTTGTTGATGATTAAATTGTGGTCGACTTGGTCAAATGCTTTGGTAAAGTCAATGAAGGCGACATCCAAAAACGTTTTTCGTTTTTCCAGGTGGCGGTATATACTGTATAGTCGAGAAAGCTGACAAGACAGTGAGTGGTGGACTGGTGGAGGAAGTTTTCATATTGCAAAATTGCTGAGGATCTATGGCGCCTGCAGAGTCTGCATAAGCCCAGTCAAATACGAAACTTTTACAGATGAAGGTGGGTGATTGCAATGTGTCGTAGCTCATTTAAGGTTTGTGGTCTGGTTGACTTGGGCACTGGTGACACATACGAGGTCATCCAGTCAGCTGGGGTTTTTGCTTGCCTGAGGGAAGCATTGATGATGGAGCATAGGGGCCTGAGCTAGTTCCGAGGAGATCTCCTTGTAAAGTTTCATTGGTTAGTCAATGGGGGTAGTGGAGCGCTTTAACTTCAGTTTGTCCAAACGTTTTGCTACTTCAAATTCTTTTACTAAGTCAGTGGGAAGGGGGGGCTGGTAGGTAAGCAGGGAGACTGGTTGTGTCAAGCCGGGGGAGCGTCTGACATATAGTTGCGAAATGGTTGCTTGATTGCTCAGCTGCATCAACATAATTGAGATGGCTAAAGAAGGAGAGGGGGTGTGTCTTATTGTTTACTCTACAGAGTTCTTTAAGCTTACCATACCACTGACTGTTGTTGGTCTGCTTCAGGTGTTGCAACTTGGTTGCGAGGGGACCTGTAGCGGTTATGGTCATTGAGATAAAAGGCGCTGTCTGTCTGCTGCATAAGTCTTTTGATCCGAGGTCTGATCCAGGGCAAGTCATCTGGGTGTGATCTGATGGATTTCTCGAGGAAGAAGTGGTGGTGAGCTTCCATGGTGATGTTGGTATCCAGTGTGGTGTTGCTATAATTTATCCATTTGGTGTCCACGTCATCCACACTAAGTACTTCATTCCAGGGATGGTGACTTATCCACTGCCAAAGAGAGGCACTGCAGAGTCAACAATCGGCCTGTAGGTCTTGATGTATGGTCTCTGCACTTGGCTGGTAGTGGCAGCTGGAGACCAGAGCACTGATAGGTGTGTGCTACACCCGATAGGAGGCAATGGTTGAGGTGGTTGATACTGGTCCGCTAAGTCAGTTAAGATAAGGTCAAGGGTATTTCGACCGTGTATGGGGAAGTTCACAACTTGTGACAGTAGCAGCTCGGCCCTGATATCAGTGGTGTCAATTTCGTTATAATCCCCGCATAATACACGATTGTTACATGGGTACTAAAACTCTGAGGTTATAATGAGGTGATTGATAAGAGTGTCTCTGGTGGGTGAGCGAGGTGGATGGTATGCCACACAGTATATGATAGAAGTAATGTGGCGTGGATGGGCCCGTGGCACGACCCGTACCCATAATGCCTCCACATCAGCTGGGACTTGAACAACCAGGCGTGACGGGCGTAGTTCATCTTGATAGAAGAGAGCAACGCTCCCTCCGCGTCCATGTGAACGAAGGTGATGAAAGAGTTGATATCCCTCAATAGGGCACGTTTCAGGAACAATTTGCCAAGCCTCACATATGGCAACGACGTTGGCAGGGACTGATCCGACTGTGGTTACCAATTCGTCAAATTTATTAGCTAAAGAAGTGACGATGGAGGGTAGTAAATGTAGGTTATGTATATAAGCTACTGTGCCGAGTAGCAACCCTGTAGACAAGCTACTGTGCAAAGGAAGCAACCCTGTATATAAGCTACTGTGCCGAGTAGCATTTATATATATTATCACGTGGCAACACTGCACGTTATGTGGCAACATTGCCCCGAGGCTGCCATATGGCAAGGCAGCCTCAGTCTGACTGTGTGAGCCGTGCATGGCACAAGCGAGTCACCACTTGTATTTCTCTCATCCATATTAAACGGACTTCAGTGCTACACAGTGTTTCCCTACCCATCACTGCATTCCTCAAGGAACACTTGTAACCACCATGGGGCAGTGGCTAGGATCTGTGGACTTACAAAGTGTGTGAACGGTGCCGAGACAGTTACGTCTGCCAGTGATGCGTCGACTCATAGTGTGTTGTGTTGTGTTGCGCTGTGTTTCGCCGCGATGTGCAGTGTTGGGCCGTCACAGTGCGTTTTAGTGACAGTGGCAGTGTTAGTGTCAGTGTATTAGTGTTTGTCTAGAGCTGAGAGTTGAGCATTGGCCTGTGGTGGTAATCTGTGGCTCGGACACGACGTCCGCGGCCACCATTCGCCACTTCCGGCACCTCTTTCGTGATCTGGGCTCCCCGTACGTCTGCGGACGGACGGTGGGCCACAGTTCACCAGCCGGGACTTCACAGGATTCCTGGAGCGTTGGGGAGTCCGCCACATCATGTCAACACCCCACTACCCACAGTCAAACGGCCATGCTGAGGCTACGGTCAAGACAGTCAAGCACCTCATCCTCAAGGTGGTCCCTTCAGGCAACATAGACTGTGAGGCGTTTGACAAAGGACTCCTGGAGTTACGTAATACTCCCACCCACACAGGACGCTCCCCTGCCCAGATCCTGTATGGTCACCCTCTCCGCTCTTGCGTTCCTGCACACGCCAAGGCCTTTGCGAAGGAGTGGCAGACCAGAGCCGAGAGCTGCGACCGCCGCGCCGCTTCACGTGCCCAGGACGCCAAGGCTAGGTATGATGACCGTGCCCGCCCTCTTCAGCCACTGGAGATTGGTGCCCTTGTCCGCGTCCAGGACCCAACGACGACAAGCTGGGACAAGGTGGGCATAGTGATGGGCGTCGGCCGGTCGCGGGACTACATGGTCAGGATGCCGAGCGGCCGTGTCTGGTGGAGGAACCGCCGCTTCCTCCGGCCAGTCCCACCCCCTGCTGTTGGCCCCCTGACCGAGGACGAGTCACCTACACCTCACGAGGATCCGCCCCACAGTGCACCTCGACGCTCGGAGCGACTTAGGACTAAGAAGTCCGCTCAAGACAAAGACTATGAGCGTGAGGGGGGAGGGAGATGTAAGTTATGTATATAAGCTACTGTGCCGAGTAGCAACCCTGTATACAAGCTACTGTGCCGAGTAGCAACCCTGCATATAAGCTACTGTGCCGAGTAGCATTTATCTATATTATCACGTGGCAACATTGCCCCGAGGCTGCCATATGGCAAGGCAGCCTCAGTCTGACTGTGTGAGCCGTGCATGGCACACGCGAGTCACCACTTGTATTTCTCTCATCCATAATAAACGGACTTCAGTGCTACACTGTTTCCCTACCCATCACTGCATTCCTCAGGGAACACTTGTAACCACCAGTAAAGACGGGAGATAATACCATATTCGTGGAACTTCAGGGTAATGGTATGGTCTGTCAGGAGCAGGTTTCTCTGGTTTTCTACTGGAGGTGATGGTCCTAATAGGCTTTTGTTTATGACGGCCTTGTCTACGGCTACGAGCATGGAATATGTTCAGTGACTTATGTCGTGCGATAACACTGCCATCAGGATAACCGTTCCCATGATTTAGAAGGTACAGAGAGCGTCTGGAGTAGGTAATTGGTGGACACCTGTTGATATCTGTTGTTGTGGACAGACGGAAGTGTTTGTCCGCGGTGGCCAGAAACTCACTGGCGGCGCTTTGAGGATCACTCTCATTGGTAGACATCTGTTAATATTTGTCTAGTCGTAAACACCACGAATCCTTGTCTCCGGCACTTAAGGGTCGCCGACACAGTACCCGCTGCATATGTAAACACCGCGGTGGTCCTTGTCACTGGCACTTTGAAGGTGACCGACAAAGTGCCCACGGTCTGGTGTTACACTGTTGTGTTATGTGTTTTCTTTGGAATACACTATCGGATCACTGTTTGGTAACCAATCATTGCACTGATCACTTGACTGTTTTCCTGATAAATCAAGGTGTAGTGAGGTTGGTAGTGAGTTGGGATATAACAGGAGGAGGGGGGCAAACAGACTTTGCCTGGCTGCCAATCAGGAGCGCCTATAGAATACGTCTTGTCTCACTGAGGGCTGACTGATTTGTGTGTGTGTGTGTGTTTTCTAATCCCTGTCGCAACTTTAGTTCTTACTGAAAAAGACACAAACGATACACATTCACTGGATTCGCTGGATAAATCATTCATGAAGGCTTTCCAATAAATTAAATTTGGTAATGAAGACTGAAAAGCATCCACATATATTAATTACTCTTTTCATCCCATCCATTTTAATATTAATAAATACATGAATGCTTTGCCATATTTATTGTCCAAACAGCGGCCGCCAGCACGTCCACACACACACACCAAACATTAATAAACATTGAAAAATATAGGCCGTCATTCCTCATTTTTGACAGTCGTGATTAGATTTATTAATACCGTAATTATATATATTCTGATTTAGGTATGTATGTATGTATGTATGTATGTTTGGTCAACTAAACAGTATTTCTCATATATAAATGCATGTATGTATGTATGTATGTTTGGTCAACAAAACAATATTTCTCATATATGATGACTACACTAATATACATGATATAAGTAACATAAATATTCCCCCCAAGGGACCCTATTTCCTTTTAGTGCTGAGAATTAACAAAAGCAGAATTCGACAGTGTTATTATCATCACCACTTAGACAAATTTTGAGAATACTGATAAAATAATCATTAAAGCAAACATGAGGGCGCTCTCTTCCCAACCTCGTCAACCACTGTCATGTAGCGCATCATGAACACATAAGTTTGCTCATTAAGGAAGAAGTTCGTCTCCCTCATACGTGTATAATCTTGCTACGAGTTTTCCCCCATCAGAGAGAATAATTTCTTTATTTTATCATTAATTATTTTGTATTAGATAACATGTTGAGCTAATAACGAAGAGATAACGAGAATGATACTGAAATCGAAAAGAGGAAAATAATGAAAAAAATGCGAAAGCTCAAACGAAAAACTTACGACAATGATTTTGAAGACGATGAGGCTCTCATAAACAAGTGAAGTCGATAACAAGCAACCATGGAATAAATTGCTAAGCCCAGTAAAGAGGAAATAACGAAAATTCTGAAACCGATAACACGAAACTAACGAGCAAAATTCTGAAACAGATAAGGAGTTAACGAGCAAAACAGAGACACAGGAAACTGGTCGACTCTGTCAAGTCCTGACCGAGCGCGACAACTCTCCTCTCACACTGTTCCCGCTCCTAACCTTACCTAACTTAGTCTAGGTTAGGTGAATTTGGCTAGATCAGGTTAATTGCAATAACTTCTTCACAGGTTCAGATTCAAATATCAATACATAAGATACAAGTACACGTGAAACTTAATTCAGCCTTTACCTAACTTGTACTTCAAAAATTCTCCATAATTCTCCACAATAACAGGTTAGCATCTAATAAATGTTTAAGTGTGTTATGTTTCAGGCAATCACTGTGTAACATAACTAAGGCTTTAAATATGGTGGCTAGGGTTGAAGAGATGGAGAGCTTTTGTAAGTCATCATTATAGAAAACGACTGTCAGCTTGAGAAGGACGGAAGTGAGACATGGACCAGAGAAGGAAGACAAAAGGACGAAGAAATGGAGCAAGAGGATAACAAGAGATTAAGTAATAGACGTCTTATTATACTTCTATCTATTTAATTTCTTCATTTATCAGGTTTTCTTCACTGTCTCATTATCTGATTAAAACCAGATCGGTGAAATAATGGAAAAAGCCACCAGGTTTATAAGGACTTCCTCCTCTCTCACTACATTATTTTAATTCCCAGGAAAAAGTTAATGACCTTCTTAGATACAGAGACAAATTAAGACGTCTTCTCTATCATGATCATAAAAAAAATCTGTGTTAAACCTTACCGAGAAAATTTACCCAATCTGGCTCAAGGTGTCACATCCTTTGGCTAGTGCTGAGTGGTACCTGGAAAACCCATTACAGAATATAGTCTATGAATGACAGTCATTTTATAACAGTTAATGGAAGAAAGGTTGATAAACTCCTCTGAGAAATCTTCTTTGTCTTAGCTCTGTACAGACAATGGTTTGTGTTCAAGGTGTTCATGACAAACATTAATTCCTTTTATATACAGTATGTATAAGATAATTTCATATAACGTTTAACAGCACATCTAGTCATGTCTAATTTACGGTACCATCATTATTAGCGTATATCATTATGTTAAGTAACTTCAGATATATTTCAAATTATATTTCAAACGCCACCATAACAACGTGCACTTATTAGGTTAAGTAATTTATATATTTAATCATATATAGGTTATTGAACAAATGTTATGGAACAATCACCACATTGAGTGACTATGTGCACTCTAAACACAAACCAGTACTTGTAATAATGCTTCTGACTATAATTTGACACAAGCTTTTGATTAGGTTTGACATAAGGCATGTATTAATTATTTATGGACAATGGGGTTTGTCAAATGCATATTCAATACGATTGTATAAAAAAGTGCGACGAATTCGAAAGTTTCGTTACAACAATAATAATAATAATAATAATAATAATAATATTTACTGCATAGATGTATATATATATATATATATATATATATATATATATATATATATATATATATATATATATATATATATATATATATAAGTATTAAAAGAGAAAGAGGCAACAAAGAGGGACTCTCAGTGTAAGAGATTAGTGAAACAAAACTTGTAAAACTCTCGTTATATCACAGTTTCCATCCGAAGTACAGTATAGTATAGTTCCTATCCTTCTCTTCCGTTCCTGTTATCTTCGTTTTATCTACTATCATCTTAACTACACCCCTGAGGGGGTAAAAGTCACATACTCGGTTATGTTCCTCTCACTATTGTCAGCCGCTACGCTTCAGAGATGTGTGCATGACAGCTGCTCACACCGCCTACCTTTGGTCCAAGAGCTGGGGTGAGGGGGGGGGGGTGTAATCACTCGTCTGAGGCCAAAAGAATTTATGGTTTTTTTTTTAAATGTATAGGACAATAAAAATGGTACTTAATGAATGGCATGAAGGTATACTGGAATACTATATATCAATCTGAGAGCTATATCAAGGGAGTGATGGTACCATTATAAATGCTATAAAATTTACTGCTGTTTCAGGAGGAAAAATGATCAGTCAAAGACAGTGGAGACAGAATCAACTCTGCATAGTTTACTGCGTTCTAGTGTCCATCATTCTACAACTGCTTCAACAGGTGTTTTCTAAAAGATATGCACATTTTGCAATCATATTCAGAAAAGTGCCGAGGGGAAAAAAGAAGATTTGGGAGCCTGTGAAACAGATATGAAAGAAAAACGAATCAAAGATGCAGCAACCATTTTAGGTGACAGTTGGTAAAAATAGTTAACTTCTATGTCGCAGCCATTAGTGAATCCCGGCTCCCAAAAGAGGGTCGACTCCCAGAACGGGGGTCTGGCTATACCTTCTTCTGGAAGAGTAAGCTTGCTGTGGAGAGAAAACGCATTTATGGAATTGGCTTCGCCATCCGCCGATGCATCCTACGTAGGCTAACAGAAATGCCTGTTGGGATCAACGAGCGCCTCATGTCATGTCATTTCATGTCGTGTCTTCTTCATCAGTGCATACGCCCCATCACTGGATGCAGAGGATGACATCAAGGAGGCCTTTTTACTCCGACCTTGATAGAGTGCTAGCCTCTATCCCTAGAGAAGATAAAGTTGTGCTCTTGGGTGACTTCAATGCCAGAGTTGGCAGAGATGCTGACACTTGGCAGGGAACCATAGGGAGAAATTGACTAGGTAAGTGTAATCAATGGCCTACTCCTCCTCAGCAAGTGTGCTGCACACAACTTCACTGTAACCGCCTTAGTTAAGGACGGTCAATTGACGGGCAAGTCGAAGGGAATGATTAAACACCGCCTTTTGATGCACTCAATATTTATTGACATGGTCAAAACCTGCAGAGAACAAGGCGTTCATTATTATCACATGGTGATCCATCTGATACATAATCTGTTAGTCTCACACAATTTTATCTTAACTACATTAGATCATTAAACATAGTGACATAATACAAAGTACATAACTCTATTAATCTTAGTTGCACTTCATTCCACATTGTCTTATTACTCCAGATAAGGCAGAAAACGAGCAGGCATAATTAGTCCACAATATTTCAGTACTAAAGGATACGTTATCACGTAAGCTGTATTTACAAGTGCGGGTCGATGTAAATCAGTATGGTGTTCCAAGAGACAACAGTAATGTGTAAAGTGTCTTATCATAATACTCAGAGACAGGATTGTGAGTTTTTGTTCAATACTGCCAGTAGAGGGTGCAAATGCTCACAGTACGGTTGTAAAGGGTGGTCTGAGAGTTAAGGGAGGCCAGACAGTCACTGCCACCTGCAGAACTGTCTACTCAGCAGAAACCAGGCCCGCTCAGCTGTAAACATCCCCTCAGCTCGTTCCACTGCCTTCTCCTACATCTCCAATACTCTCATAACTAAACTACTTCTAACAATTTATTAACACTGACCATGCGGTTCCCCACGGGCGGTAACACTCCGAAACGCTTGTTCTATGGCTAAGACGTTTACAAACATCTGGCGAGGTCACAAGTCGCGTTGCCACATGGGAGACTACAATGGAGGTCACGGAGTACGTTGTCGTAGGCTGAGAAATTTATGTTTGTTTGGGTAAGGTGACACTCATAGACGGCACATCGGTTGAATCACTGGGAGGCACTCAATGCTGAGTGAAGGTGCTGAAGGCAGCAAATGCCAGCACTGTGTATCTGAAGCCAGCGGCGATAACACTCACTATCATCAATACCTTGTTTAGGCAGGCCGACAAGTTCAAGGGTTCGTAGCAACACCCATGATCCAAACACTCGCATCTCATTGACTACATCATTTCCAGAGAAAGAGAGCCCTGAGATATCCTCATCACCCCATCCATGCGTGACTCAGACCACTGCGACACTGATCATCGGCTGATCAGAGCCAAGCTCTCACTTCACGTCACCCTAAAACGGCGAAGGCAGCACGTCTCCAGAAGAGGTTTCAACACTAAGTGTATGGAGGATCCAGCGGTTACACATGCTTTCAGAGAGCAGCTCGAACGTGAGCTGATAAACAACCCTACAACAAACAACACAAATCACAGTGCTAAATGGGATATTCACGACACTATCATGACAAAAACCTGCAGAGAAACCCTTGGCCAGATCGAAAGAATACACCAGGATTGGTTTGATAAAAATGACCCAGGAATCAATGTACTCGTCGATGATAAATGTGCTGCTTTAACTGACTGGCAGAACATCCTTCAGTCTCGGTCCAAACCTTCTGCAAGAAGAAAGCGGCGGCCCAGCATTAACTTAGCAATCTAAAGAACGACTGACTTAAAAATAATGCAAGTGAAACACAAAAAATTGCAGATCAACACAAGATGAGCGATTTTTTCAATTCCACTAAAACAAATTATGGATCAATCACTCATGGCACAGCCCCCCTTTGCCCATCCGATGGTAACTCCTAACTAAAGATAAAGAAGGCCTCCTTCAGTGATGAAAAGAGCACTACCATTCACTGCTCAACCAAAACACTGATGTGGATGTCCTGACTACCCATCAAGTCCCTCAGCATCTTGAGCTGACCCACCTCAGCTATCCTCCAGCCCTTGATGAGGTAGCTACTGCCAACAAACAGATGAAAATAACAAAGCCTCAGGGCCTGATGGAATCCCAGCCAAGGCGTATAAAGCAGAAAGACCTCTACTTACCAGCCGTCTCCACTCTCTCCTGGAGAATATATGGGAAAAGGAGGAAATCCCCCAAGTTCCTAAAGATGCCTCCATCGACACGATTTATAAGAGCAAGGGAGACAGGTCAGACAGTGGCAACTACAACCGAATCTTGCTATTGTCCGAAGCTGGCAAAATGATCACCTGAGTCCTCCCAAACAGACTTCTTCCTGAGGCGGAAAACTCAATGTGGCTTTATACCATCACGTGGCACCACTGACATAACCTTTGCTGCCCGGCAGATACAGGAAAAGTGCAGAGAACAGCGACATGACCTGTACTTCACCTTCATCGACCTAACCAAGGTCTTCGATTTGGTCAACAGGGAAGCCCTCTGGCTGACCCTCAGTCGTTTTGGCTGCCCACCAAAATTCATCGCCATTGTGAGGCAACTCCACGAGGCATGGTCGGCAGTGTCCTGCACAATGGCACCCAGTCTGAGTTTTTCTCCATTCGAACGGGGATAAAACAGGGACGTGTACTGGCACCAAATCGCTTTTCCATTTTCTTATCCGCCTTCCTTACTCGTGCCAGTGCCAATTTAGTCGGCGGGGTGGACATCGAGTACCAGATGAAGTGTCTTTTATCAAAAGACGACTCTCGGCAGGAACAAAGGTGTCGGCAACTGCCATTACTGAACTTCAGTATGCAGACGACCTCACCCTTGTCGCTCACACTGAACACGACTTGCAGGGGACCCTGAACACCTACGCAGACGCATATGCACACTTCGGCCTTAAGGTGAATGTATGTAAGACTCATATTCTCTTTCAGTCTGCCCCTGGTTCAACCACACCTCCACCATCCATCCAGATTAACGGTAATACCCTCACTAATATTATCCACTTTCTGTATCTCGGCTCCCACCTGTCCACCACAGAGGACATCGCTGTAGAGATTCAACATTGGATTAGATGTACATCTCAAGCCTTTGGCAGACTCCGTACGCGTGTCTTCAGCTGTAGGGAGATGAAATTATCTACAAAATTGCATGTATATCGAGCAGAGGTCTTCCATACTCTGCTATATGGCAGCGATACATGGGTCACATGCAGGAGGTACCTCAAGGCACTTGAAAACTTTCACCAACGTAGTCTACGTTCCCCTAAGTTCGCTGGGAAGACAGGAGAACAAATGTCAGTATTGTCCCTGACACTAACTGCAGGAGCATCGAGGCTACCATTATCCATGAATAACAATGCTGGACTGGCCATGTTACCCGCATGGACGACAGTACATGCCAAATCCGCCGCTGTACAGTCACCTAACGAATAGTAAACGTAATGCTGGCGAGCAACTGAAAAGGTATAAAGTTAGTCTTAAGACAAATCTGAAAAAGTGCCTAATCGACCCCTTCACCTGGGAGATGATTACTCCACACCGTAACACTTGGAGGAGCACCACTCGAGGAGGTGTCATTACTTTTGAGTTAGCCCGAGTCCACGTAAAATATCTGTGAACGACCCTACCGGTCCCATATCGGCTTCTTTAGTCACCTCAGAACTCACCAACCTAGTGACATCCTAAATAACTCATATCATTTTATCATTGCTGGATGATCGTCATACTCGATTCCGAGTGACAGCAATGTAGTATTAGTAGTAGTAGTTAGTATTAAATTTGCCGCCAATGAATTCAGATATCATCATACTTGCAGGAAGTTATACATTAATGTAGCTGATCTTATAGGAAGTGAATCCTAATCCAGTTCTGAGTATTCTGTATCAAAAGACCTTCATGACAAATGTTTCTCTGTTCTCTTTAAACACATACAATCGTCATTGATTGAAACTCAAAGAACTGAGTATATGACATCAATTCATTCCTTGTACAGTATATATCAATTTTAGCTGAAAATGACGTACATTCAACATATTCCAGCCAGAAACTTGGGGTGAAAATATTACTGTACTTTAAGGGTCAGTTGAAAATGACAAAATCATGTAAGAAAAAAGGAAATGTATTATATAGCAGCAGCATTAAACTAGAATAAGCCTTGGTATATGCTTTCATTTATGCTTCTTCCACTGAACATCAAATAACAGAAGCAGCCCTTTTATCTTAGATCAGCAATAATGCAGGGAGAAGTGAAATGCAAAGATCTTCCATACACCTTGACAGCTGAGGCAATAGGTAAAGGCCAAATAACTCCACCTAATTTTCTGCTGCATTTCTTTCGAGTTCTATATACAGGTTTTGCAACACCAAAAGAGTCAAGTGATCGAATACATCGTTATGTTAATTTTACAGCTGCGAATGTAATAATTGCAACGACCATAGGGATGGTCAAACCAGGAAAGCGTCTAATATTACGACTGGATGTTATAGGCATGACAGGTAGCAGAAAATTTATATAGGTGTTGAATAATGCACCTGGTACTCATCGGTTCCACTTGAAAATATTAAGCATAGTGCCTTCTTCCTCTATGTAAATAAGTTTAGTCTGAAAAAATTAAACGTACAAACTATTTAGCATCAGTATGGAAGAAGCAGACAACACCTCTAGTACAATGACAAGCAGAGGACAGCGGCTGGGATCTCAAATATAGACGGTACACAATAAAATGGTTTGAAGGTGATCACATTCCTCAATGGATGGCACAACCATTTATATACAGATGTGAGCGAAGATGAATTAAAAAATGGATTACCAGATGAGTCAAATTATGATTCTGGCTGATGCATACTCACAGTTGTTCAATTCATTTTGTAACTACCTGTACATAATGCTGTGGACGACATTACATTATAATTACAATAAAATTGCTTTAGCTGTTGATTTAGTTCTGGGGTATGATAAACTATATGATTGCTTCATAAGAAGATTAAGATTGATCACCAGTCTGGATGCACGAAAAGCCATGTTTTTGTGCGAGTGGGACAGCAGAGCAAGACGTGAACATTGGGACAAAAAACTCTGGCCACCTAGACAGACTCTTGTGCCAGGTTCGAAAAATATTCTACTTGAACCATTAATTGACCCCAAGAAAGTGCTGTTGCCTCCTCTGCATATTAAATTTGGGTTAATGAAACAATTTGTAAAAGCCCTAGATAAGGAAAGTGATTGTTTCCGGTACATATGCAGAGAATTTCCATCAGTCACTTATGAAAAAATCAAAGCTGGCATTTTCGTGGGCCCTGAAATCCGAAAGCTAATGTTGGACCACCGATTTGAAGAATCGATGAACCAGTGAGAAAAAGAAGCATGGAATAGTTGTGTATATTTTTTTAGGCAATAAAAGAGATCTAAACTATCAAAACATTGTTGAAGGTGTGTTGAATAACTTTAAAAACATGGGTTGTAATATGAATGTAAATGTGCATTTATTACATTCCCGTCTTGAGTATTTTCCTGAAAATTTAGGTAGTTTAAGTGAAGAGCAAGGTGAAATATTTCACCAGGACATTAAGGAAATGGAAAAGAGGAAGGTGGAATGTGAACATGGTGGCAGACTACTGCTGGATGCTGAAGAGAGATTGTGCTAGTGAACAGGTTGACAGAAAATCGAAAAAAAAAACAAAGTTTCACCCATCCTAGAAGCCTAATTTTATGTTCATACATATTCATATATATCATTTCTTTCTGTATTTGCAGGCAAATAGCCTTAATCACAATAATCTTTAGGTTTAGTTAACTTTGAAGCCTACTGAATTGTCTTATTTGTATTATCTTGTCATATTTGTATGTTGTATTTGAAATAAAGTGTGACGTGATAGAGCAAAACAAAGTTTATTTTTGAAATCCTTGATATAAAACGAATCAGAAATACGTCTCAGTTTTAAAACATCACTCAACTTTTCTTAAAATGCAGACCGGTGTTTATTTATTATTTGTATGAGAATCATGACAGTGTACCTTTCTTTTAATGCACTTCAATACCCTTAAAGTGCAGGTACGGTATGATATAAACATGTTTTGTCATAAACATAAAATTCAAAGACTGTAATAAAATATACAGTTTGTTTACAGTTTATCTTGTACTAAGTATGATCCTATATGAATTTAAAATGATATATATCAGGGATATTATGCATTTTTTTTACTTGTTCACAATGATATAACAAAATTTGTTTTATTATGTGATAACTGTGCTTCTATGGTTTTTATCATGTATATATTTGTATTTATAAAATTCCAACACAACTGCACAAAATAATAAGGTCACTAAGCAATTATGGCGATGTTACTTCCGTGTGTAAAAAATGTCGGCACCGCGCAGTACAATTTTTAACCCTTTACCACAGGTTTTGGCCAGGCTGCATCAAGTAAGACATGGTGTTTTGACTTATTCATGTTATATACATTCCAAAAATACCACCAAACCTTCTGGCTTCAGATTGGTGATTAAACCCACACCCCTCCCTCAGCTCTTGGATTATTTGTTCAAAACCGTATTTTAAGGTTGATTAATCCCCCATGATCCTTAAATATATATATATATATATATATATATATATATATATATATATATATATATATATATATATATATATGGCATTTCAACCCCTCATTATTACGTAGATAAGTTATTCTTATTCGTCAGCCTCACGCGTTTTACTGTCATGCGTCCGGTGGTGGAGTAGAGTGTTGTTTGTATACAAATAACACTTGTACATCATGTTTTTACGGAGAAGAAGGAGTGTATAAGAGACACTATCCTCTTGTTGTGCTTATTATTTCGAGCCCTTAAGCTTCAGGACCTGCAGGGAGAACTAGAGTTGATGACAGCCTGTGTTGCACCTCCTTGATCCTTGGGGGAGGAGCGACGGTGGCGGTGACTTTCTCTCATTACTGTGAGTTGCTGCGCCTCTGACATGTCTGCCGGCGGGGATCACCACTCTTCTGGGTCTGAAGAGAAAGGTTCCGTGACTCTGGCCCAGGTCTCGGGCACCTGTTTTCTCCCTACTTGTGCTATATAACAGAATTTAATGTTATGCGTATCAAACATTGAAGTGTATATATATATATATATATATATATACAATCAACACCTCAACCCCCCAGGATTCGAACCCACGGCCCACGGCCACGACTGTGACCGGGGAACACTAACCACTGGACCACCAGGATACTAAAATCAGTCCTAGACTTTGTAATATTTCACACAAAGCCTTTTGAACGAGCTTAAGGCGCCGTGAACCTCTAATGGGGACTACCCGTATCACGTAGGTGGTCAGAGTAACGTTTTACCAAATCCGGCTTCGAAACACGAGGATCCATATATATTTCATGAGCCCAATAGCCCAATTGGGCTAATGAAATATATATGGATAGATCATCACTACATATAACACCACCCATTATCACTACATATAACATCATCCATCATCACTACATATAACACCACCCATTATCACTACATATAACATCATCCATCATCACTACATATAACACCACCCATTATCACTACATATAACATCATCCATCATCACTACATATAGCACCATCCATCATCACTGCATATAACATCATCCATCATCACTACATATAACACCATCCATCATCACTACAGATCGGTAAAGTTGTTTCCGAGATTGTCGTGCAGACACACACACACAAACAAACACACCACACACAAACAAACCGACATACTTCTTTGTTTTATATAGATACTAGCGGAATCGCCGCCCTCCGCGCGGCTCTTTCGCTAGACCACTGTAGGACGCCACCTTCCGGGAGGCTCCACATTGTCTCACTGTAGTGCATTGAGGTAGACCACATTTTTGGTTTTGCCATTAGGAGCAAGTAAGTACAGATTTTTGCCAGTTCCCACTCTGGAGCATCCAACAGGTTCCTCATTCTCATTGGCGATTGAGTAGCTGCTGCCTCTTCTAATGTGTCATTCCAGTGACCATCATCTTCCAGTAGGCCACGGAGATTGCACTCTTCCTAATAGGTTCTGCAGACTTGTCCATTCACTGTCTTGAGTGCTGCGTATGATGTTGGGCCACGGATGTGGTGCAAAAGTAGTCTCAAACAATAGCATTCAAAGTTTTTGGGGTGAACCGTGTAGACACGTCCTAAAGCATTGCCTAACTTTATCCACAGATATCCTTCAACATCGGATCCTTGAGCTCTTCTCTGGACCTTTTCATTGAAGCCATATGTAGAACTTGGGGACGTCAACATACAGGAGTATTTGAGCAAATTCATCTTCCTCCGGGGGGTTCTTTCGCTAGGCCACGGTAAGACGCCATCCTCCGAGAGGCTCCAAATTGTCTCACTGCAGTGCATTAGGGTAGACCACATTTTTGGTTTGGCCATTAGGAGCAAGTATGTACAGATTTTTGCCAGTTCCTAATCTGGAGCAACCATGAGAGAAGCAAGGAAACACCAGGTTTAGGCCAACCATCTTTACGGATGGTCTCTGGCTTTTGTAGATGGTCATGGCAAAGCTCACTTTAACCGGCATGTCATGTCTGCACAAAAGCCGCCCTACGGGCGGCTCACTCGCTAGCCCACGGTCGGACGCCATCCTCCGGGAGGCTCCACATTGTCTCACTGTTCAGTCCCCAAAACTTATTCTTCCATCAATAGTTCATTAACGGTGTATGTAAGCTCCACCATGTTTTTCACTACAACGGTAAAGCAAAGTATATTTTTTAGCATTATACTGTTATTTTTTTATTGTCTAATCATCACTACATATAACACCACCCATCATCACTATATATAACATCATCCATCATCACTACATATAACACCATCCATCATCACTACATATAACACCATCCATCATCTCTATATATAACACCACCCATCATCACTACATATAACAACATCTATCATCACTATATATAATATCATCTATCATCACTACATATAACACCATCTATTATCACTACATATAACACCATCCATCATCACTACAGATCGGTAAAGTAGTTCCGAGATTCTCGTGAGGAACCACAGACAGACTTCTTTGTTTATATATATATATATATATATATATATATATATATATATATATATATTTATATATATTTATATATATATATATATATATATATATATATATATAATATATATATATATATATATATATATATATATATATTTCATTAGCCCAATAAGGCATGCGGACTTCTACATATAATCAACACCTCACCCCGCCAGGATTCGAACCCACGGCCCACGACTGTGACCGGGGAACGCTACCTCTAGACCACCAGGAAGCTGAAGATGAGCCTTGAACCTCATCTTCAGCTTCCCGTTCTTCGTTTTCTTCCTTTTCTGTTTCTGTCCATTTCCCTTCATCATCATCGTCTCCCTCCGCATCCTCCACAGGTCGTGGACTCTCATTTTCACCCTGATTTCAGAGATAGTGGGGACAGTGGCCTTCCTATACACATCCAGTACTTTCTCAGTCACCTTGTTGGTGGCATCCATATAATCAAAAGCATTTGCTCTTCTCCTTAACCTCTCGTTTTCTGCTTCATAAGCCAGGGCACTTCCAACTTCCTTGCTCAGAGGCAACTTGTTAGATGGCAGAGGCATCCGAACCCCGAACACCTTATCGTTACCCTGGCGCAGCTGAGTGTTGCTAATCTTAGGACGACCCATCTTGGTGGCGGCCCTTTGAACTAACTGCAAAACAACACAGAAAAAACAACTTTCAGCACTTCAATATCACCACCTATTGAACAATATTTTATTCAAAAGTACGGACTGAGATTTTGTCCTCAACTGTCCAAGTCAAGCTACTTGGGCTGAATTCGTTGATCAGTCCTGGGACGAATTTTACCAACGGCGTGAATAGATTTCCGTGGAACAAATTCAGGGCATTCCCGTCCAGGGAGCCTCAACAAACTCTGTAAATATTGCCATTGGCCTGCCATTGGCACATATACGGAGTTTGGTAATGTTCCATGAGCGGGAATGTCCTGAATTCATTCCACGGAATCTATCCACGCCGTTGGTAATATTGGGCCCTGGTTTTCGAAATATACGTATGTGGTGACTTGCAGCAAAAATATCGGCATAATTGGTAGCGCATTGAGTTGTAAAACAATAGCATATTATGAACCAGTGTACACAGTAGTCGAATAATCCAATTCAATAACTTGATTTTAACAGGTTGTGCCACATTGCCAGTCCCTTTATTATTTACAGTTTTTTCGCGTTTTTCATGCCAAACCCAAAAGTATCCACAAACCTTCTAATGCAATGATGTAAAAAACTCAAACATATTCGGAATTAGCGTGGCCGATAGACAAATAATCCAACCCAAGCAATTAGATTTTGAAAACTTTTGCAAAACTGTCACACCCTAGTGTACACCCTCGTAAGTTGACCCACTGTTCGTAATTAAAGTGAGACTAAGACCTGATCTAGCAGGGGTCACGTCACAATGAAACAGAATCTCACCATCGCGTGATTAGTCAAACCGGCTTCATGACCGTGTGTAAAGGCCTGAGAAATAGGGATAGAAATCCCTTACCAGACTAATCAGGTTCTTAGTAAAGGAAAGTCAATGACCATGGTTTTCTGAGGAATAGCAAACAACCGTTTGAGATTGACATCTCTTTACTATGAAAAATATAACACAAAACTCTGACACCACTCAACAAACATCAAATAATGACAGGAGTCAAACAATTAATGCAGTCAATAGTTAATGGAGTTAAACAACTAATGGAAGCAGACAATTAAAGGAATCAAACAATTAATGGGAGTCAGCAATTGATAGAATTGAACAATAAAGAGGAGTCAACAATTAATGGAATCAAACAACCATAGAATCAAACAATGAACAGATATTTCCTACGGCAGTGGCCCTGGGGGAAGGTTCTGGAACACAGTGATCCACACTTAGGGTAGGGAAGCGTCCATTCAACTCCACACTCGAGCAACAGAGTCTTGATACAACAGACGAAACACCGGGGCACAGGCGGTGGAGAGGAGCTGGCGGTCGTGGCGGCAGCGGTAGTGATTGATGTCCAGAGAATTGGCAGTCGATAGGAGAAGGTCTGGGAAAACAGACCACGAGTCCAGGACCTATGATGAGATCACAGCCAGAATTTGACGAACAGCGGGGTAATTAGGTAGTGACTGTATGGCGGCTGGGGTGAATCTGCTCTTGACACAGGTAGCAGCTGCCGTTCTCACCTCCGTCCAACCACCCTAAGTGTTGTCTGCACCAGCAAACGAGAGAATTAGCAGCGGTAATGAGCAGGAAGATCGTTTCCGCCCTTACACTGCGTTAACTCAAGAAACTACACTCCAGCCCTCACCTGTTCAAACACAGCTGTCTCGACACACTCAGATTATTGTTAATTAGTGACGACAACTGCCGGCCTGACACTGCCAATATAAGGGGCCTTCAGCTCCTTCCGTGAGACACACAAGAGTCAAAATTCAGAGGTAGTCACTCTCGCCACCTGTTAAGGTTAGGAGGGGGACTTCCCTCCCCAGCACCACGACCCCAGCTAGCAGAGTCTACCACAGGAGACACAAAAACACAAAAACACAAGAATGGAGGAAACTGCAGCGGGCCTATTGGCCCATACTGGGAAGTCCCATTTACACCGAACCCCTATTGCTCAAATAAACATCCAACCTATGTTTGAAGCTATCCAGTGTATTCAAGTTAATGATGATATTTGGTAACTTGTTCCATTCATCCACTACTCTGTTTCAAAACCAGTGTTTACCAATTTCGCTTCTAAATCTAAATTTGTCTAATTTAAAACCATTGTTACGAGTTCGCTCCTGGTTGGATAATTTGAGTACCTTGGTAATGTCCCCTTTGTTTAGTCCTGACTTCCATTTATACACCTCTATCATGTCGCCCCTCGCTCTACGTCTCTCGAGGGAGTGCAAATTAAGATGCTTTAACCTGTCTCTGTACTCGAGGTTAATAATGCCCGGCATTAGTCTTGTCATTCTCCTCTGGATTCTTTCTAAGGATTCTATATCCATTCTGTAATTCGGTGACCAGAACTGCACTGCTTAATCCAGGTGAGGTCTCACAAGTGCAGGATATAATCTTAAGATGACCTCGCTAGTCTTATAACTGACACTCCTTTGTATGAACCTAAGTACTTTCTAGCCTTGTTACGAGCACGAACACATTGTTTACTTGGCTTAAGATTCCTACTTATAATTACTCCTAAATCTCTCTCTCGCAGTGGGATTACTCAATGGCATCGTTGTTCATCTGGTAACTGGTTTCCCTGTTTACGTCTCCTAAGCTGAGTACTTTACATTTGTCCACAATGAATTTCATCTGCCATTTTTCAGACCATTCGAAAATTTTTTTTAGATCTTCCTGTAGTTTTGCCGAGTCCTCGTCAGATTTAATTACACATCCTATTTTAGTGTCATCAGCAAATTTACTTATGTTGCTGTCTATGCCGATATCTATGTCGTTTATGTATATAATAAATAATAATGGTCCAAGTACTGAGCCTTGGGGAACTCCACTTGTGACGTTGCTCCAATGGGACTTAGTGCCGTTAATGCTCACTCGCTCTTTCATTTCCTGTAACCACACCCTAATCCATTTTAGAATATTACCTTTAATGCAACGTGCTTCTACCTTTCTTATCAGTCTTTCGTGGGGGACTCTGTCGAAGGCATTGCTAAAGTCGAGATATACCACATCATAATTTTGCCCCTCGTCCACCGATTCGAAAACCGATGAAAAAAATGTTAATAGATTAGTTATACATGAACGCCCGCTTGTGAAGCCATGCTGGGAATCAGTGATCAATTTGTGCTTCTCCAGGTGGTTTCGAATAGAGTTTGAAATGATTGCTTCCAGTAATTTGCCTATAATTGATGTTAGACAGATTGGACGGTAGTTAGAGGATAGTGATCTATCCCCCTTCTTGAAAATTGGTATTACATTCGCTATCCTCCAGGATTCTGGTACTACACCTGTTTTTAAGGACATGTTAAACAAATTTGCTAAGGGCATACTTAGCTCTTCCTTACATTCCTTTAATACTCTGGCAAATATCTCATATTGACCAGGTGACTTATTAGGCTTTAGTTTGTCTATTTGCTTACTAACATTGTTACTAGTCACTACTATCGCTCTTAATTTGTTTTCTTCACTATCTCTGAATAGAGTCGGTGCCTCGGGTATCATGTTTAAATTTTCGGTGGTGACAACTGTTGAAAAATATTTATTCAGGTTATTGCTCATTTCTCCGTCGTTATCAGTTAGCTCGCCGGAATCCGACTGTATTGGCTCTATCTTTTCTCGTGTTTTAGTTTGATACATTTGATAGAATCCCTTGGGGTTTGTCTGCTCCTCCCTTGCTATCCTCAGCTCATTGTTCGTCTTTGCTTTCCTTATCTCGGTCTTAACCCTACCGGCCAATACCTTATAATAATCCCGGAGGTAAATTTCGCCACGATTTATCCTCCTACCTATGGCCTTCCTTTGACCAATAATGTTCTTTAAATAATTATTTATCCATTTAGGGTCATTGCTGCTTGATCTGAGTTTTTTGTATGGTATGTTCTGCCTTTGTGCATTAAGTAACTCATTATTTAAATTGTCGTGGAACTCGGCAACCTCAGATCTCGTTATCAGGTCGGTTTCAATCGTCTGGTCCAAGTAGCTCACCCTTAAGCGTGATAACCCTTCTCTCAACTGCCTATTCAAACTATCAAAGTTTGCCCTTCTGAAATCTGGGACTTTTGTGGAATTATCCTCACGGCTGCCCTGAAAATCTAACTGGAATCTAATTTCTTTGTGATCGCTGTTTGCAAGTTCGTTTCCTACCTCGACATGACTAATGAGGTTTTCTCTGTTCGACAGAACTAAATCGAGAATATTATTACCCCGGGTGGATCGGATATATGTTGACTTAGGAAACAGTCCTGGATTGTTTCAAGAAAATCCTCTGATTCTGAGTTACCCGTAAGGTCAATCCAATCTATTTGGCCAAAGTTAAAGTCGCCTACCTTACAAACTTTGTTGTGTATGGAAGCCATGCACATTTCATCCGAGATATGTCTCTCATTAACTCTATCAAGATTGGGAGGTCTCTGTATTACTCCTGTGATTAATTTTTCCCTACCGTCGATTAATTCTATCCAAATTGTCTCTGTATTCCGCTCAGTTTTTATTTCCTTATTTATTTCACACTTCAGATTATCCCTGACTTAGATTGCTACTCCGCCTCCTTTCCTAATCTGCCTAATCGACAGGTAACTAACGTGAGTCTAGGTTGATCCATGTTTCAGTGAATGCTATTATATCGATTTTTTTCGGTACATACCAAGGCCCTAATATCATCCATTATTGTTTCTCATACTTCTACTGTTCACGTAGTAGAAAATTTAAGTTTGACGTGTTCTGAGTCCTCCCTTTGCCGGGTTTAGGTTTTAACTCGCTGTCTAATTTAGTTTAGTCGTCATTCCTAACACTATATCCCTGTAACTTTCACTTTGTTTACCCGCTCCCACTGCAGTCTCCTCCACCCTCGTGCTCACATGTTCCCCTAGCAGTTTAAAGACTTCGACATCTTTTGGACAGCCCTTTCGAAAGTCTCAGCCAGGGTAACAACTCCATCCCTAGACAGATGCACCCCATCCCTTGCATAAAGGTCCCTTCTGCCATAAAAGTTGTCCCAGTTGTTAATGAATGGGACTGATATTGACTTGCAATATCTGTCAAGACGGCCGTTGACAGAGTCCAACACCCTTCAAGACCACTCTCTTCAGCAGCACCTGCAGCCATGACATACCCCAGCTGCTGGGCCTCCCTCAGGTCACACATGAGTCATTGTCAGAGCGATCCATAGGGTGAGTTACTTATGGTGGGAAGTTTGTCCATTTCATTTTTGAGTCCAGGAGTCATTGTATTAGTAATGTCGATATATTTATTAATGTGTCCGTGTCATTTAGTTAACTAATAAATAGCTGTATTTAGAAGTGGTGTTTAGAGACGTTCCCTTAAGAACATAGTCAGTAGGGTGTGTCATACGGAGGCGAATTATTTTTTTTGAGTTTGAAAAATCGGCCCATGGTATTAATGATGTAGTTCTATGTGCAGAATCATGTGATATCTTCAGATTTGAAAAGTTTTTATTTTTTGCTAGGTAAATTTTAACTTGAAATCTTATGAAAATTCAGTATTCCCACCCTTTTACCAACACCACTAAATAGCTTATTTAAAGTAAAGTAAATGTATCAGGTTAATTTATTAGGATGAAAATGATCCGGTGTTGCTGCACACCATAGAGAACATATCTTTCTTGCTTCTGTTTCTACTCATCACCTCCCTGCTGACCACCTGAGCTCGGATGTAGCCTTCCCTCCTCTCTTGGCTGTACACGTGACTGCTGGCCTCGCTCACTTGCTGTACACAATGCTCTATACTCTGGGTGTGCGAGGGCCAGGCAGGGACATGCATGGGGTTGTCCAGGAAAGCTCTGACTTGAACATTGGTGAGGCTGCAGGTAAGAGGGGGCTCACTGCCAGCCTGGATGTTATCCAGATCTATGAGATCAGTGAGGGTCTTGGCACCTAGATTGACTTCAGGAGTCTTCCTGACCCTGAAGGAATCGTCACCAACTGATTCGTCATGCCCAGATCCTCTCATAAGTCTAATATCCAAGATCTCTTTGACTGCCACTCTTCTCTCCTCCTCATCCTTACTGCAGAGCATTGTCTGCAGAACTGCCTCGGGATGAGCATACCAGGAAGATCTCCTCACAGTCTGCTCCACAATCTTAACAACCTTCCTTGGCTGACTCCTCAGCAGCTCAAGCTGGAAGAGAATATGCCTCGGACCTTCGGAGAACGATGACTTGACCTTGGTGTTGAACCAATTTGGCAAGTAGACACTCACGATGAATTGGACAATAAGTCTCAGGTTGTGAAGCTGGTTCCCTTTCAGTTTATGATGTGCGACCCAAATTCTGCAGAACCTGAGAGCCGTTGTGAGCCACCTAGAATGTGAGACTGGACCTATCTGCAGGTAAGCAAGTCTATCAGGCATGACCCCAGTTTTGATGGCACTACAAATCATGTAATCATAGTACTGGTCAGTACTCAGGTCGTCAATGACAGTATGTGCAAGCTAAACGAGTGGAGGGCCAACTGTGATTTTTTCAAAGCTCGGATTTATTTCTAACTCAGTGGCAGAGTCCAGCATCTTGCCAAGAGGACCAGACCATCTGTTGTTTGAAAGAGTCTTGCCATCCAGCTCCTGGATCAGGTGTCTGAGTGGCAACTCGTTGGTGTGGAGGTCACAAACAATCCAGACCAGCTTCCTCCCAATCTTCCGCTCTATCCACTGTATGACCCCCCCTTGCCACCCTGTGTTCGTGTTGGTGCTGTCCCCTCCAATGGCCTGCAGGGTCTGGTCTACGTTCCTCTCTCTGAGCCAGTTCACAATGTTATCTGCCACTATCTCAGCTGGTTTCCTGATGTCATCTTTCTCTGGAGTGAAATGCCACAAATTCTTCCCTCCTGGTTCACTGCAGCAGGAGTAGTGTTCCTCCTTCACCATGGCAGGGAACAACTTGTCAGAATCTCCAACTTTCATGAACACTTTAGTGTCATCCCTTCTCCCATCAAAGAACAAACAATTGATTCCATTTTCTCTTATCCCCTTATCAAACTCCTCTTCTAGGTTACTGACAAGTTTCTCCTGAGCTCTCCTTACTTTGTTATGATCTATCACCAGGTGAACATCATCAGGTGTTATCAAACCACCGTCAATCCAGGCAGCTGTTGCTATCTCTGCAGTTTCTCTGAGACCAGTGTGGTGTCGCATGCTGGCCAGAGCTATGCTCGGGATATCTTTCCTATTTCGAATCTTATGCCTGGAAGGTTTGGGATCATTATTTTCTGGGTTTGGGACAAAGTCACCATTCTCCTGGTCAGCACTCGGATCAGCCATGGGGAAGTCATTAAACTCTGAATCAGCTTGACTCCAATCATCGGCCTTTTTTACCTCACCCTGGGCCTTCTCAAGTCTCTTTTCCTCGGCAACTCTTCTCCTCTTCTGTCTCTCTGTGGCAGCCTCCTGTCTCTTGGACTCCGGAATATCTTGGCTAGAAATCATGAGAGCCCCTATACTGCCAGTCTTCTCTCTCTGTGCTTTGACAAATGCCAGTTCGATCACAGGAATCTTCAGTTCACGCTTGCAAATACAGGAGATGTGGGCCTCGGATTTACAGTCACGATCGCATCCAAACTCAGGACAGAGAACAATTGGGCACTTGCAAGAAATTATGTCAAATAACTGGTCCAGTTGCTTGGCAAAGCTGTCCTTAACTGCAAGTTTTCCTCTCCCAAGAGAGATATCTCTTGCCTTTTCCCAACTGGCTAGCAGTCTCTCACTAATCTTCTTCTGACTTGTTATGACTGGAGGCTTGAACTGAGCGTTAGCCAGAGTGTACTGTGCCAAGACAGCTTTGGTCATATCACTGGCAATGTCTTTGTTTGTGTAAGTTCTTTGGTTCTTTTCACTGATTTGCCTGATTAAAACACCGTATCTCAAAGCATCTCTCAATGTAGGCAACTCCGACTTCAGGAGCTCTCTCCCAGACCCAAGATAGTGACTGAGATGGCTGGATTTTTGGTTCCCCGTCCTGACACAAGCAGCCATCGCAAATATTATCAACTTATAAATGCATCAGAATCTGAAACAGAAAAAAATATTGTTAGTTGGGTTGTTAAAGAATGAAGTCAGAAAGCAATGTTCACTATTTAATTGTAATGCACTAATGCAGCTGTACGTTAGATTTTCGATAAATTTCACGCTAAAATTTACCTAGCAAAAGGTTGCAAAATATTGAAACTGAAATTATTTTCTGTTTATATACTGTACACTAAAATCTACCAAAAAAGTGATGGGCCATTAGTTTTAGCTGATCTTCCCTCCTATGACACACCCTAATAGTCAGTTAAATAACTAATCGGCCACGCTACCAACTTTCTTCACTTTACTATCCTACAACTATAAATTCTTACATTTATTTCTACCTGAGATTTCCCTCATCTCACAATTAGAAAAAAATAAAAAAAAAATAAAAAAAAAATACTCCCAATGTTTGAAAGTATCCCCCAACATTCTCTGTCTACGTATCATGCTTTTTAATCAATAACATATATCTCGAGGTGTGTTCAGCCCAGCCCGGCACAACTGCTGTTGTTGTTGTTGTTGAGATTGTCGGACCGTAGTCCCACACGGGCCTTTACCTATAGGCGGCCCGTTTGGTGGTTCCGGCTGGAGCTCCTGGAGCAGCCAGACCGGATTGGGATTGGAGGTGGTCCTACCTGCAGATTTGGAAGGATACTGCAGGTTGCAAGTGTGAGCGGACCCCCGATCAGTGGACGCTTACCACCAACCCCCACTCTTGGAAGTGGTCAGTTTCGGAGTGGCGCGCCCCCCGAACTGGGGTCCGCACTTGCTGGGAGAGGATACTTTCTAAGCTATCTGGGTGGTGGGTATCGTGTGATGACCCGGAGAAGGTGGTGAATGTGGTTTGTTTGGGCCTTTCGGGTTAGAGTGGCCGCTGGTGTTGTGTGTGCTTCTTGGGAGATCTGAGTTCTGTTTCGGAGGCTTTGTGTGACTTCGCAGTCGAGGAGATAGTGTTCAAGTGGGTTGGTTGCTGGCTCCTGACAGTAGGTGCATTCCATGACGTCATTTCCGATCATCTGCCAGGAGCACTTGTACCCTAGTCGTAGTCGATGAAGGCTGACTTGGGTTTGTCTTGGTGTTTTCTTGTCCGCGAAAGGTGGTTCCCCTTTTGTAGCCACCAGGTACCATTTGGCTGATTGAGAACCAGCGTTGAATGCGTGAAGAAAGCTCTTTTTGATGTGGAGCTTGCTAGTCTTTCTGAGGTGATTCTTGATCTGTTGCACGCTTGCTGGAACTTAAATGTGTACGGTACTAGAACGTGTAGCTGCCTTGGCTGCTTCGTCTGCCACGTCGTTTCCTTCGATCCCTACAAGACTGGGAATCCAGTGTAAGACGACTGGGCGGTTTTGTCTTTGGAATTCCTGTAGCTGTGCGAGGATCGAGGTTATGATGCGGACGTTGTCTCTTGGTTGACTGTGTTGCAGATCCTGCATGGCCGATTTCGAGTCCGTGTGAATTATGATGGACTTGTTGTGTTGTATTGCAGCGTGTTGTAGGGCCTTTGAGATTGCTACCAGCTCTGTTTGTAGGGTGGAGCAGTCATTAGAAAGTCTCCATCGGAGGGTCAGACCTTGGGTGTAGAAGGCAGCTCCGAATGTGTGATGTTTTGGATCCACCTAGCCGTCTGTGAAGTATGATGCTGCATCAGCCGGTGTCTCGGTGGCTATGGCTTCCAGAGTTATTTTTTTGAGGTCCTCCTTCTGGAGGTTGGCTTTACTATCGCCTAGGTCGGTAATTTTGAATGTGGCTGGTGGAGGGCTCCATGGTGGAGGAACAGCGTAACCATTGTCTCGTGTGTCTTGGTTGTTCTTGACGAGTGTTTCTGCTTGCAGGTGTCGGATGACCTCGCTTGCCTCGTGCGACCAGGTGGCCCCTCGCACTGTGTGGTCGAGGTGGAGGGAGGCACTGATTCTAATTTTGGCAGCTGTGGGCTTATCTGATCTACAGATTTTGGCGAGGAGACCGGCTGTCACCTGCTTGACTCGTACAGCCAGGGGTGGTAGTTCAGTTTCCATTTGCAAATTGCAAATTCTGGTCCACATGGGTTCTCCGAGCATGGTCCTGAGAGCATTATTTTGGATGACTTCTAGCTTAGCTATTCGGTCTTCTCTCAGTCCAATGAGTGCTGGAGCACTGTAATCTACCAGCGATCTGATGGCGGCCGTGTAGTAGGCTTGAGCACATGAAGGTTTGCTCCTGCGGTTGTGCTGGTGAGCGACCTCATTATATTGTGTCTGCTCTTCGTCCTGTGCCTGAGATACTCGAGTTGCGGCTTGAAAGCGAGTTTCTGGTCAAACCAGATTCCAAGACACTGGTGGGTGTTGGTCCAGACTACCGGCGTGTTTTGTATGGAGAGCATCTTGTCTGGTGTGTCTGTGCAGATGGCCATCGCTTTCGACTTGGCTGGATTTATCTTGAGTCCAAGTCTGTTGCACTCCTCTTCTATAAGTTGGAGTGCGTGTTGCGTGTTGCCTAGTCTGTTTGATCCTCTTACTATAAGCTGTAAGTCGTCTGCATAGAATAGGAGCTTGGCTGTTTGTCTGGAAGGAAGTTTGACAAGATTTTTCATCAGGACATTGAACAGCATTGGGCTGAGGATGCCTCCTTGTGGGGTTCCGTTTTCATGGACCCTGTAGTTTGAGGTTGCTCCCTGAAAGCGTACTCTTGCTTCTCTCTGTGTGAGGTAGTTCTGGATCCACCCCAGCAACCTTCCTTTGACGCCTTTTTCAGCGAGCGTCGTTGTAATGGCCAGTGGATTTGCTAGCACGAAGGCCTTCTCCAGGTCGAGGAAGACCACCAGAGCTGGTTTGTAGTCCACTGTGCTGAGTATCTCGGCGATGTTGTTGCCTGTGCCGGTGTTCTCGGTGTAAGCAAAAATGTGAGGGTGTGGGCTGCCTACTTTCCACTTGAGTCGGTTGAGAGCCATTCTTTCTCCCGTCTTCGCTATGCAGCTGAGAAGGGAGATAGGCCTCGGTTTGTCTGGTTCTCTTGGCTTCGGAATAGGCTGTATATCTGCCTTCTTCCATTCCGGTGGGAGTCTTTGTGCTGTCCACGAAGCATTGATGACTTGTAGCAAAGCCTCGTGTCCGGCTTTACCGGTATGGGAAAGCATGGAGTAGGTTATCCTGTCGGCCCCTTGTGCTGTGTCCTTGCTTCGGTTTAGCGACTTCTGGAGTTCTTGCTGGTTGAAAGGTCTGTTGGTGTCATCTTCACTGTTGCAGGCCTCTTCGATCATCAGGAGTCTGACCTGTCGCAGACGCCGTTGTGTCTCCTCCGCCTGTCTCGGGAGGTTTTTCGTTGCTGCTCGGTCAGAGAACAGTTTTGCAAGTCTCTCGGCTTCCTCTTCTGGGTTGGGATGGGTTGGTGGTGGTGGTGTTGCCTTCCCAGATGCCCTTCGGATCTGGGCCCACATCTTGCCAAGGGAGGTGTGCTCGTTCAGTTCGGAGCACCACTTGAGCCAGCTTACGTTTTTTATTTCTTCCTTATCTTCCCTGGTATCCTTAACTATGACTTGCAGGAGATGTCTGTTTGTTTCCGTGGGATGTCTCCTGCAGTTTCTTCGGGCCATGTTCACTCTGTGGTTGAGTTCTTTCACCCTGGGACAGTAGTACCAGTAATCATTGTACTGTCTTGATGTGGGTTTTGTTTTTGGGATAGCCTCTTCTGCCGCTTGGTGAAACGCCTCGACCAATTGTTGGTGGATGGTTGTCTCATCCACGGGTGCTACGCCGGCCGGCTGTGATTTTTCGCACCACTTAGCCAGGTGTTTCTTAAAGAGTCCCCAGTCTGCCCTTTGGGTATTGTATCTCCATCTCGGCGGGGGGGGGGGGGGGTGGAGTGGGGAGTTTGTTCACCTTCAGCGTTGTTAGGGTGGCGAAGTGGTCGCTGGTCAGCGTGGGGTGTAGCTGCCAGGAGGCCGAAGGCTGTAGTGCACTGGAGACGAAGGTTAGATCTAGCCTTCCTCCCCTAGTGTGGGTGGGCTATCCAGTGTTCAGGAGGCAGATCTCGGGTGTGTTTTGAAAGGTGGTGTATAGGTGTAGGCCGTCTTCATTTGTGGGACTTACCGAGCTTAGGAAGGGATGATGTGCGTTGAAATCCCCTCCTATGAGTGTGGCGTGGTCAGCGGCCGAAGCGAATAATTGAGTCACCTCCAGTGAGCCCCTTGGGTTCTTGTAGATGTTGTGAACAGTTAATTCTTGGAGGGCTACTTTGACAGCCTGTGTCTCGATGTTTTCCCCACATGGAAATTGCTGCGTGACCTCGGAGGAGGGTATGCTTGACTTGACCAAGATCATACATCCTCTTGTTGATACCTGCGTGAAATGCCTCCTGTATGTCTTGTAACCACTGAATTTGAAACAGTGGTGTTCTTGTAGAAGTGTTTCTTGTAGCAGTATGATGTCAAGCTTGTCCTTGGCTGCTGCTTCTTGCAGGAGGTGTTTCTTGTTTTTGATGCCCTGATCATTCCATGTAACGATGTTCAGGGTGCTGATGTTTTCCACCACTGTTTCATCGGGGACTTCTGGTGGTCCTCGATGGAAATGTTCAAGTCCGATTCCGACTGGATCAGGTTCATATCTTCTTGTTCTGTGGTTTTTGCCTTCTGGGCCGTGGTTCGGTTCAGGGGAGTTGAAACGTCCAATTTCTTTCTGGGAGCTGTCGGTATCTTGGGTTCTCTGGTGGCCTTTTTCAGTGTAGAGTGTACCTCGGCTGTCACTCGTGTGAGGACCGGCGTGGCTTCCTCCACTGAGGTGGCTGGAGCTGTGGCGACTTGCCCGAGGACGCTCCCCATGAGTATTTGGAGCTGTGTGGGTTGGATCTTGTGGCCCAGTAGCCCGGCTAGGCCCTCCGCGAAGGTTGTCAGTACCTTGGCTAGGTCTGATGCATGTATCATTCCTTCTGGTGCCTTGGTGTGTGCTTCTTTTGTCTTTTTCGTGGTTGTCGTTGTCTGCTGCTTGGGTGGCTGAGGTGTGGCCGTAGTGAGGCCAGGAAACTGGGCTGCACTTTGGGTGTTGACCGGCTGAGGAGGTTGGCTTTGTTGTTTTGGCCTTTGGGTTCCCCACACAAAGGTACTTGGTGGGGCTGGTGTGCAGGCGGTGGGGGCCGGTCTTGCTGCTGGTCGGTTTGACTGGACCCTCTTTGTCCTCTCGGAGCATCCAGGGTTCCAGGCGTGGTGTTTGCCCCCGCAGTTGGCCCACTTGGGGGCAATTTTTTCTCCATTTCTCAACTTGGTGAGGCAGGAGTGTGTGCCGTGCTTCTGTGCGCAGACTGCGCAGATTTCCTTGTACGTGCACCTTGTCTGATGGTGCCCGTATTTCTGGCATCTGAAGCACCGCAGGGGCTCTGGGACGAAGGGCCTCACTTCGTAGATCCCCCAGGTTTTGAGGTCTATGGTGCTGGGGGGTGAACCGTAGTGCGTTATGAGCACTTATTTTGTGGTGGCCGTCTTGTCGGACGGGGGAGAGCATCTCTCGGCTTTTAGGATCTTCGGGTGGTTCTCCAGGGGTTCGAGAGGTAGTTCCTTTGGGTACCGGAGGACTACCGACTTCATCAGTTTCTGGGCGGGGTCCACCTTGGTTGATGCAACGGTGGTGGTGTTTTGCAAGTAAGTGTCGAGGGTGGTGGCGGAGTCCTTGTCTTTGGGGTGAATAATCATTTCCCCCTTTAGGTTGGGCCGCACTGAGAACTTGGCCAGTGGATTTAGTTTTTCCATATCTGTGATGGCGGCATATGTCGTTTTTGTGTCCGTTTTCGAGATCCGAAATTTTGGCAGTGTCGTTGGAGGTGAGCTGGTGGTGGTGATGGATGCCTTTTGAGCTGCTTGACGGCATTCGTTTCCCGAAAAAGCACGTCGGCGTTTGTTGTTTTCTACCTTCGTCCAGTTGTCGTCCTCAGTGGCGGTAGCAGTGGTGGTGGAGTTGTTGGAGGTGGTGGCAGTGTTCCTGCTTTTCAAGGCTTCGTTGAAGGCGCGTAACTGGTCCGCTTTCTCTGTGCAGAGCCTGTCGTGGTTCGGGTCGTCAGGTTGGCGGTTCAGGCGGGTGTCGCGGTTAGGAGGGCGTACGCGCTCCATAACCTGTGTTTTTTTTTTGTTTTTTTTTTTTGGGTGGGGGGAGCCTACCTATTCCGGTTGAGTAAGTAGCAGAGGAATTTCAGCACTCCCCACTGGCAATGATGGCCGGGTGGTGGTCGCGTAGAGTGGTTCCTGAGCTTCTCTCCTGGAGCCCCGTTGGGGAAACCTACTTCCTAGTGTATGTGACTGCTCACTTATAGACGTGAGCTAAGTGTGCCTATTGGGAAGGATAAGGATTGCTACCCTCTTTCCAGGTGGACCCGCACGATCACGGATTTCCTGGAAAGACTCGGCTGGGATGGGTTCTTGCTCCAACCCCCTTTTGTGTACACAATCTCCTGGGAGGGAGGTGAACAGTTACAGGGGGGACCGCAGGACGAATACACTTTTTGAGGGTGCAGGTCCCTAGGCCAGAGCGAAAAAGGAAAAATAGCAGTAGAAGGAAAAGAGCTCAAACCACGTCGGGAATATCGCGATATAGCTGCTCTCCAGCTTGAGTGTGGGTCACTCACACCACCAGTGGGGAGGGCAAGCTAATGCTCGATAAACCGAAAACGCTCGTGAGTTGTTGTCGACGATGTCAGTGGTGAATGGTCCGGTCCGGGAAGATGGCCAACAATGGCACCAGAGAGAGGGCGGTCTTCACAGTTCCGGGTCCAGCAGGAGGTCTTGTTGAGAGGTCTTCTTGGGGGTGAACTATATATAGCTCAAGTCAGGTCAGGTGATACTTCCCTGAATGGAGGCTTTCGTCCAGTGGATTGTGTTCAATGTCATGTTATGTGAGACATCGCTCCAGCCTTTAATCTGTAAGTCAACAGGTTAACCGCGTTTGTGGCACTGAAATGTGAGAGTGATTCTGTGTTCATCAAGAATGTTTGAGTGTGTGTGTGTGTGTGCGTATGCGAGAGAGAACAGTGATTAAACTATGTATGTAAACAAACAGCGAAATAAATAACTAGATAGTAAAGTAAATGAAAAAGACAAAGAGCATTCAACAAAAAGTGGGGTAGATTAAGCTCCTCGTGAAAGGTTGATGGATTGCCAAATGGAAAGGGACACACACACACACACACACACACACACACACACACACACACACACACACACACAAATAGAATATGAGAGAGAGACACAAATCAACGATGGAGATATTTGCAGAGACAGTAGAGGGAAAAATATAAATAGCAGACACTGAGAAAAGGAGAGGGAAAAGAACAAAAAGAGAAAAGAGAGGACGACAGAGACATACAGACTTTGTGATTCAACGATGATGTCCCGAGTAAACACACAATCTTCTTAAACGCCATCAACTCGACTACCGAAGCCGCCGTCCACACACACACACACACCCTTCACACACTGTCCTACCAGTAGCTCGGAAAAAACGCACTTAAAACCCCTCTCTCCTACTCCTCCTCCCTCTCACACTTGGCAGAATTCACACTCCCCTGACAATTACTCTATTTTCTCTGGAATGTCTCCTCTAAATCCCTCCCTGGGAATGAAACTGTCAACGAACGGACACACTCCTCTCAAATCTTCTTCTCCTCACCTCTTTACTCTCTCTAGCCTCCCTCTCCTCTCCTTAGAGACGGTACTGCTCTTCCCTCTTTACGTCCTGGTGGTAGAAAAAAGAACTTTGTTTCTTCAATGAATAAGTAATCGCGGGAAATATAATTTAAATTTATAATCTGAAAGGGGAAAATATAGAGAGGAAATGAAAGGGATGTGTGACTGCCAGTGCTTCAGTATATATATATATATATATATATATATATATATATATATATATATATATATATATATATATATATATATATATATATAAGAACATAAGAAAATAAGCAGTCTGCAATAGGCCGGTTGGCCTGTGCATGGCAGCACCTGCCGAGAGTAACTACCACTCTCTATCATCCATGAATCTATCCAGCCTCCTTTTGAAACTTTCCAGCGTTCCAGCACTTACTACAAAGTTGCTAAGCTTGTTCCACTCGTCCACCACCCTATTTGTAAAACAGTTCCTTCCTATCTCCCTCCTAAACCTAAACATATCCAACTTGAATCCGTTGTTCCGAGTCCTATCCTGCTCGGATATTATAAGAACTTTATCTATATCGCCTTTATTGATTCCTTTCACCCACTTGAATACTTCTATCATATCACCGCGCGCTCTTCGTCTTTCTAGGGAATGCAAGTTTAGTTTATTTAACCTATCCTGATATGGAAGGTTTCTAAGTCCCGGAATCATTTTCGTCATTCTTCACTGCACCGACACTAGTGAATTGATATCCATTCTATAATAAGGGCACCAGAACTGAACCGCATAATCGAGGTGCGGCCTGACTAGCGCAAGATATAGTTGCAATAAGACCTCTGCACTCTTACTGCTTACACTTCTAGATATAAAACCCAATACTCTGTTTGCCTTATTTCGAACATTAACGCACTGTTTTCTAGGCCGTAGGTCCGGGCTTACAAGTACCCCTAGGTCTCTTTCACAAGTAGATTTCTCTAGGTTGATGTTGTTAAGGCTGTATACATTATAAGTGTTTGTTCTTCCAATATTAAGTACGCTGCACTTGCTGGTGTTGAATTTCATTTGCCATTTTTCAGACCACCCCTGAAGTTTATTTAGATCCTCCTGTAATGCATTTGCATCCTGCCCTGAATTAATCTGCCGCCCTATTTTGGTGTCATCCGCAAACATGCTTATGTCACTGCTGATCCCAGTATCTAGATCGTTTATGTAGATTATGAACAAGAGTGGGCCTAGTACTGACCCCTGGGGAACCCCACTGGTTACACGACCCCACTCAGATTTAACACCATCTACGCTGCCCCTCTGCTTTCTATCGGTGTGCCATGATTTTATCCAATTTGAAACTTTCCCCTCGATACCATGAGCCTTAATTTTTCTCAGAAGCCTCTGATGCGGTACTCTATCAAATGCTTTGCTAAAGTCTAAGTAAATAACATCGTAATTTTCGTCATTATCTACTACCTCGAAGACTTTCCTAAAAAATGTCAGCAGATTTGTTAGACAAGATTTTCCCTTTGTAAACCCATGTTGACAGTCGTAGATTTATTTGCTTTTCTCTAAATGCGACCGGATGTTATCTGCTATAATCGATTCGAGAAATTTCCCACTACTCACGTCAAACTGATCGGCCGGTAATATATATATATATATATATATATATATATATATATATATATATATATATATATATATATATATATATATGAGGAGAGTTTTGGCTTTCAAGGTGACATCGTGGCCACCTAACGTTTGTTCCAGCATTTCAATATTTCTTGATTTCTCAGCTTGTATCAATTCAATAAAAGGTTGAGCTACTGCCACATAGCTCTTACCAGGAGTGCAGATTTTTTTTCCCTAGGACGTAAACTGAGGCAAATAATACAACAGTCTGGTGTTGAAATATCCGGGGTCACACCAATGAAGTGAAATCCTGACATAAGTTACGATACTGCAAAATAAACCTTTGGCGTAGGAAGTATTGGTATCATAAGAACATAAAAACATGAGAAAATAAGGAGTCTGCCATAGGCCGGTTGGCCTGTGCATGGCAGCTCCTGTCAAGAGTTACTACCACTCTGTATCATCCATGAATCTATCTAGCCTCCTTTTGAAACTTTCCAGCGTTCCAGCACTTACTACAAAGTTGCTAAGTTTGCTCCATTCGTCCACCACCATATTTGTAAACCAGTTTCTTCCTATCTCCCTCCTAAACCTAAACTTATCCAACTTGAATCCGTTGCCCCGAGTCCTATCCTGCTCGGATATTATAAGAACTTTATCTATATCCCCTTTATTGATTCCTTTCACCCACTTAAATACTTCTATCATATCTCCCCGCACTCTTCGTCTTTCTAGGGAATGCAAGTTAAGTTTCTTTAACCTATCCTGATATGGAAGGTTTCTAAGTCCCGGAATCATTTTTGTCATTCTTCGCTGCACCGACTCTAGTGAATTTATATCCATTCTATAATAGGGGCACCAGAACTGAACTCCATAATCGAGGTGCGGCCTCACTAGGGCAAGATATAGTTGTAATAAGACCTCTGCACTCTTGTTACTTACACTTCTAGATATAAAACCCAATACTCTGTTTGCCTTATTTCGAACATTAACGCACTGTTTTCTAGGCCGTAGGTCCGGGCTTACAAGTACCCCTAGGTCTCTTTCACAAGTCGACTTCTCTAGGTTGATGTTATTAAGGTTGTATACATTATCAGTATTTGTTCTTCCAATATTAAGTACGCTGCACTTGCTGGTGTTGAATTTCATTTGCCATTTTTCAGACCACCCCAGCAGTTTATTTAGATCCTCCTGTAATGCATTTGCATCCTGCCCTGAATTAATCTGCCGCCCTATTTTGGTGTCATCCGCAAACATGCTTATGTCACTGCTGATCCCAGTATCTAGATCGTTTATGTAGATTATGAACAAGAGTGGGCCTAGTTCTGACCCCTAGGGAACCCCACTGGTTACACGACCCCACTCAGATTTAACACCATCTACGCTGCCCCTCTGCTTTCTATCGGTGTGCCATGATTTTATCCAATTTGAAACTTTCCCCTCGATACCATGAGCCTTAATTTTTCTCAGAAGCCTCTGATGCGGTACTCTATCAAATGCTTTGCTAAAGTCTAAGTAAATAACATCGTAATTTTCGTCATTATCTACTACCTCGAAGACTTTCCTAAAAAATGTCAGCAGATTTGTTAGACAAGATTTTCCCTTTGTAAACCCATGTTGACAGTCGTAGATTTATTTGCTTTTCTCTAAATGCGACCGGATGTTATCTGCTATAATCGATTCGAGAAATTTCCCACTACTCACGTCAAACTGATCGGCCGGTAATATATATATATATATATATATATATATATATATATATATATATATATATATATATATATATATATATATATATATATATATATATATATATATATATATATATATATATATGAGGAGAGTTTTTGACTTTCAAGGTGACATCGTGGCCACCAAACGTTTGATCCAGCACTTCAATATTTCTTGATTTCTCAACTTGTATCAATTCAATAAAAGGTTGAGCTACTGCCACATAGCTCTTACCAGGAGTGCAGATTTTTTCCCTAGGACGTAAACTGAGGCAAATAACACAACAGTCTGGTGCTGAAATATCCGAGGTCACACCAATGAAGTGAAATCCTGACATAAGTTACGATACTGCAAAATAAACCTTTGGCGTAGGAAATATTGGTATCATAAGAAGATAAGAACATAAGAAAATAAGGAGTCTGCCATAGGCCGGTTGGCCTGTGCATGGCAGCTCCTGTCGAGAGTTACTACCACTCTCTATCATCCATGAATCTATCTAGCCTCCTTTTGAAACTTTCCAGCGTTCCAGCTGTTACGAGTTGGGGATTTAGAATATAGTTACAAGTCTACCCAGATCCCAACAGGCAACAACAAAAAAAAAACAAAGACAATCGGACTATAAAAGGGTAGACAAAGGATGCGAGTTTTTGTTGTATATAATAAAGTACCATGAATTCCTTAACAAAATAATCAGCTTTTTATAATTTACCCTTAACCATGCTTAACCTAAACATTAACAGTATATACATATTTATACAGCATACAATAATTTGAAGCAAGTGGACGTGGGGGAGGCAATACAAGATTACAAATACTTAAGTGCGGAGCTGAGATGGCTGACGAGCAAGGCTGAGTATTGTAGAAGACGGTAGGTAGTCACTGTGCCGTAGGTTTCCAAGATAGGTGATCCTGTGGTCACTTCCCAGAGTGAAGTGAACTCTCCTCGAACTCGAGCTGACAAAGAAGACTTGGAGGAAGTGACGCAACAACCAGGATATGGAGAAGGGAAACCCCGGAGTGGTAACTAAGACGAGTCATACTCGTGTCTCGTCCCTAGATGGCGTGGTTCGTAGTGCTGGGTAGGTAGATCATGACAACTGGTGGAGGGGTTCGTAACACAGCACTTACTACAAAGTAGCTAAGCTTGTTCCACTCGTCCACCACCATATTTGTGAACCAGTTTCTTCCTATCTCCCTCCTAAACCTAAACTTACCCAACTTGAATCCGTTGCTCCGAGTCCTATCCTGCTCGGATGTTATAAGAACTTTATCTATATCCCCTTTATTGATTCCTTTCACCCACTTAAATACTTCTATCATATCTCCCCGCACTCTTCGTCTTTCTAGGGAATGCAAGATAAGTTTCTTTAACCTATCCTGATATGGAAGGTTTCTAAGTCCCGGAATCATTTTTGTCATTCTTCGCTGCACCGACTCTAGTGAATTTATATCCATTCTATAATAGGGGCACCAAAAATGAACCGCATAATCAAGGTGCGGCCTGACTAGCGCAAGATATAGTTGTAATAAGACCTCTGCACTCTTGTTAATTACACTTCTAGATATATAACCCAATACTCTGTTTGCCTTATTTCGAACAGTAACGCACTGTTTTCTAGGCCGTAGGTCCGGGCTTACGAGTACCCCTAGGTCTCTTTCACAAGTCGACTTCTCTAGGTTGATGTTGTTAAGGTCTGTATACATTATCAGTATTTGTTCTTTCAGTATTCAGTACGCTGCACTTGCTGGTGTTGAATTTCATTTGCCATTTTTCAGACCACCCTTGCAGTTTATTTAGATCCTCCTGTAATGCATTTGCATCCTGCCCTGAATTAATCTGCCGCCCTATTTTGGTGTCATCCGCAAACATGCTTATGTCACTGCTGATCCCAGTATCTAGATCGTTTATGTAGATTATGAACAAGAGTGGGCCTAGTACTGACCCCTGGGGAACCCCACTGGTTACACGGCCCCTCTCAGATTTAACACCATCTACGCTGCCCCTCTGCTTTCTATCGGTGTGCCATGATTTTATCCAATTTGAAACTTTCCCCTCGATACCATGAGCCTTAATTTTTCTCAGAAGCCTCTGATGCGGTACTCTGTCAAATGCTTTGCTAAAGTCTAAGTAAATAACATCGTAATTTTCGTCATTATCTACTACCTCGAAGACTTTCCTAAAAAATGTCAGCAGATTTGTTAGACAAGATTTTCCCTTTGTAAACCCATGTTGAGAGTCGTAGATTAATTTGCTTTTCTCTAGATGCGATCGGATGCTATCTGCTATAATTGATTTAAGAAATTTCCCCACTACTGACGTCAAACTGATCGGCCGGTAATTTGACGCCGATGCTCTATCTCCCTTTTTGAATTTGGGTACTACATTTGCCTGTTTCCACAATTCTGGCACAACTCCGGTGTCTAATGATTTTGTAAATAAGTTTACGAGGGGTCCGCTAATCTGTTCCCTACACTCTTTCAAGACTCGAGGGAAAATTTCATCCGGCCCTGGGAATTTTGTTTTCTTATTTTATTTATCTTCTTAAGAACATCCTCTTTTCTGATAGTGATATCACTAGTACACGTAAGAAAAAAAAAACGCGCACCTCACGTTTCAGCTGGTCGTGAGGTCGGTGAGGTACTGTACGCGTTCGGTTGAGTATTTACGGACGTAAGGTAGCGACCTACAGGGGTCAGCCGTCCATGAGCAACATGTGTCGTATGGCTGACTGCTATGTTGAGAAGTTGGGTCTTCATTTGGGTCGACGGATAGTGGTGGTGTTTACAGTGTTTAATCTACCTATTTGCTACTTTACTCTTACTACTCAATCAAAATATTAACGATATAGATTATAAACTTATAGTATAAACTTTTAAAATATATAGGATGATCTTACTCTTATTAATTTATTTATTAATTTAATTTCCCTGTATAATTATTTATATATTTTCCTCTTTCAAGCCCTTCTTTGTATAATAATGTTATTAATTTCTTCTTATTGATGTAATGAATGTGTCGTAGGGCCAATTGCAAGACTTCCGTGGTGTACACGATGCTGTGGTATCCCCATGGTCGCTTTGCAAGAAGCACTCGGGGCTTAAAAAAAAAAAAAACTGAGATTCATTATTGGAACGTGGGAGATTTCCATGGTACTCTCGCCCCCGCCCGATGACCACTACGATGGAACTATATTTTGAAACCAAAAGAAAAGAATTAAAATTGGATGTACAAAAATTGTAGAAATCTGCAAAGGAATAATATTTTTTATGAGATACCCTCCATATGGAACAGCACATGAAGAATGTATTGTTCCTTTTAGAAGAATTCCATGTTCTTGTGGGGACATCCGCCAGCCTCTACTTGCCTCATCGCCGCTTATATCCTCCAAATTTTCCTAACCATCATAAAAGGTAAGCCTTTAAGATAGCTTATCCAAATAATTTATGTGTAGGAATGTATGGAAATCATATTAAGCTAAAAAAATCGTAGGTGGCCTAATTTGAGAGTGGTAAGAAAGCTGCTACATCTGGGATGGTGCATGACGTCCTTTATCAGGAATATTATCGACCCAATTTTCGTAATGAGCGTAATTATTAATCGTCCAACACTACCAAAATAGATTTGCATTAGTATAAATATTTAGTAGCCTAAATTTAATATTTCAACAAATCCAAATATGCCAGGTGACCTGTACCAGGGTAGTTCCCAGGCCAAAACACATTTGCCAGGTTTTGCTTATGTGATTTTTTCATGTTTTCTTTTCATTATATTTGGCAAATATAGAGGATTTACATATGTTAAATAGCAATGTTGATATACAGTACTGTACACAGCCATTCTATATTTTGTCTACAAGTATATAGTAGAGCGGATAATGGAAAAATCGTGCAAATGGTGATACAAACATGAAATTTGGCATGATCATACCCTAGGGGCTACTGGTCAAATCTGCCTGATTGACCATTTGGAAATCCAAGATGGCGGCCATTTCTCAAGATGGCTGCCAAATTGACCTTCGATAGATGAATTTTTTTATATAAATTGATGTAGTTGGTCAATCTAAATGATCTTTGTGTCGATATGTATGTTTTCAAGCATGCTCAGATGATTTTTTTTCTATTTCTGATACTCTCAGATATATATTTGTCTTTTTAATCCTGGTTTTATGTACTGGTTTAATGTTTTTTCCAACTAGGTAAGGGTAGCATGCAGAGGGTCTCTGTATGTGAGGGAGTAATTGTCGGGCACTATAAGGGCACACCGGTGACATCACTGCTGTGCAACCCAGCCTGGGGTTCAGTGTCAGCTAAGAAAAAGCATGTCATACTGCAACAGCTTAGTGTCCCAAATGCTGCTTAACCAACCCCAAATCAGTTAAGCAGCCGCACCTGAATTGACAGGATGTGCCAGCGCGGGAGAGCCGAGCCAAGGATAACGGGGTTTTAGTTATCTGGATGGTGTACAGATCGCACGGGACTAATGACACTGGATGAACGATCGGACTAGGTGTAGGGCAAAAGGCATGAACCTTGTTGTATCCCTTAAAAGAAAGTGCTCATCAAGGTGGTAAAAGGACAAACCCTCGGCCCTGAGGATCAAAAAGAGTTATGGACACAAAATCTACTAACAAATCATTCCTCACTGACTGGGCAAAATGTTGTCTTTGTCAACAGGATAAGAAGGGAGATCTTAAGTCTCCACATGCAAATTCTGCCAAAAAAAGGAGATGACGGTTACAAGAGCTTGGCAAGGAATATTCCTCTATTTCATTCAATCAATGCACTGCCAATCAAGCTTGACCATGCAAGACTTGTTGAAGATGATGGGATAGAGGAGACCTTGAGGAGAAACAAGGCACAGTATCATGATAGTTGCAGACTTCTGTTCAACAACACAAAGTTAAATAGAGCTCAGAAAAGGCGAACCTCGGCAGTTGCTACAGTGGAGAGCAGCAGTAGTAAGAGACCACGAATGGTCAGAGACCCCAAAGCAACAGAATGCCTTCTATGTGAGGAAGAAGCTTCGGGAGATGACATAAGACATGCAATGACAATGAAACTAAATACAAGATTGAATGATTGTGCGAAGACACATAGCGATGGAAAACTCCTTGCCAAACTAAGTGCAGGAGATGTTGTGGCACAAGAACTGAAGTATCACCCTCGCTGCCTGGCAGACCTGTACAACCGAGAAAGAACACACCGAAATGCTCATGAGTAAGAAGAAGCACAAGAGCTTCATCCAAACAAGGAAGCACACCCAACTGCTTTCTCTGAACTGGTCACTTACATCACTCAGATGAAATCTTCTAGTGAAGGTACTGAACCACCCATTTTCAGACTTGCTGACCTGGTCATACTCTACAGACAGAAACTTGAGCAGCTGGGTGTTGGATCGCCCAATGTTCATGCTACTCGACTGAAGGACCAGCTGCTTTTTCACATCCCCAGCTGCAAGCTCATCACCAAGGAAGAGATATCCTACTGGTCTTTGAGAAGGATGTTGGCTCAATCCTGGCACAAGCAAGCAAATACTGTGACGACATCCATCTGGCCAAGGCTGCTGGGATGATACGACGGGACATACTTCAGCACAAGTCACACTTCAGCAGTACTTTTCATGAAGGATGCATTGAACAGGCTGTTCCACCATCACTGCTTCAATTTGTAAGCATGATCGAACATGGTGCAGATATCAAATCCCAACTCCAGCATGGCGCATCGAAGTCTGACCTTGCTATGTAACAGCTCTTACAGTACAACTGCTTTGCCAACTACAAGGTAGGAACACAAATCCACAGACACTCCAAGGACCACGAGACACCTTTTGCTATCTACGTCGGCATGTCTGTGTTTGCTAAGACAAGAAAGAGGCAGCTCATCGACATGCTGCATGAAAATGGGGTCAGCATTTCATATGACAGAGTTCTACAATTATAATCCCAGCTAGGAGAAGCAGTTGTATGCCAGTACGTGGAAGATGGAGTGGTGTGTCCACCAATCTTGAGGAAGCAGTTGTTCACGACTTCAGCAGCGGACAGCAATGACCACAACCCCACTGCAACTACGGCCAAAACGTCCTTCCATGGGACCAGTGTGTCCCTCTTCTAACATCCAAGCCCTGAGCAGGCTGGTGAGGAGCGTGAGCCACTCAGACAGAATGCAGATACGATGGTCAAGAAAGTTCCTGAGCTTCCAGAGGCATTCACCAATGTCCGACCAGCTTATATTATGAAGAATCCCAATCCTTCCTTGGTAGCACCTCAGTCATTGCTAGCACCTGAGTCAATCCAGTCACACCTGCAGGAAGAGTATGCTTGGCTGGAAGAGGTCTTGCTCACTGAGGATGTGGCTGATGAAGTCTGCATCACGTGGGCAGCTCACCATGCAGCACAGAAGAGGAGTCAGCCATTTGAAGTGAGCATTACGTCTCTGCTTCCCCTGCTTCGAGATCAGGCACACACTGTGGCAACCATCAAGCATGTCATGGAAAAGGTTCGTGATACAGTGGCTTTTCTGAACCCAGGTCAGATCCCAGTCATAGCTGCTGATCAGCCACTGTATGCCCTGGCAAAACAAATCCAATGGCATTGGCCTGAGTATGGAGAAGACAGGTATGTTATTATGTTCGGGGGACTTCACATAGAGATGGCTGCACTGAGATCACTAGGAACGCTACTACAAGACAGTGGTTGGACCGATTCCCTTGTTGAAGCAGGAGTGGCTTCATCTGGTACAGCAGAGTCTTTTCTGTCTGTATCAAGTGTAACTAAGACAACACTAGCACATCAAGTCACAGCATGCAGCTTGTATAAACTGATGAAGGAGGCACACCAGGACTATTGCTCTGATGAGTCTGAAAGGTCAACTTTGAGCTTTGAAGACTGGTGTAAACAACGGAGGCTTGAGAGTTCACAGTTCCAATTCTGGAACCTTGTGCTGGATATGGAGCTCACCATCTTCATGATGATCAGCTGATCCCCTACTTCTTTGCGAACAACAATGTTAATTATGCCCGATGGCTTCCAATTCACCTTCGAGACATGATGTGCTTTGAGCAACAACATCCAGAGGTAGCCCTCAAGGAACATGCAAAGCGGGCTGCCTACCAGGCTGGTATAATCTGGGGCCATGCTACAATCTCCAATCCAGAAACCAGCAGTCCTGTCAACTGGGGATGGACGCAGAAGGGAGAGGCATGGCAGATACGTTGGACGACTCTTCCCCCGATTGCGACATGCTGTCAGGAGCTCACCAAATGTTCCTGTAAGAAAGACTGCAACCAGAGATGCAAATGCTTTCGCTCTGGACTTTCCTGCACAGCACTTTGCAGCTGCATATGTGAACAGCAGTAAATGCACAAAGATGTACTGTCAGGAGAAGTCACAGGAACCAGTGCTAATAGTGAGTACTTTTTCTTTTTAGTAAGTTCCTTTTTGTTATATTTTTTTACTAAAAGTGTTATTTTAAGTAGATAAAAATGTTACAATGGACTTAACACTATAAAAAAAATCATCTGAGCATGCTTGAAAACATACATATCGACACCAAGATCATTCAGATTGACCAACTACATAAATTTCTATAAGAAAAATTAACTTTTGAAGGTCAATATGGCTGCCATCTTGAAAAATGGCCGCTTTCTTGGATTTTCAAATGGCCAATCAGGCAGACTTGACTAGTAACCATAAGAAAATTGCCATGCCAAATTTGGTGCTTGTATCACCATTCGCATGATTCTCTTGAAGAATTGCATTTAGCTGCCCCACTAATGGTAGAATCAAGAGTGAATACATTGGCCTTGTATGTCCATGATTCCAACAAAAATGAATAATGTCTTCCAAAATAAAAGAAATTGTTGGTCTTATTATCTTTACGGTCATCCAGGGAATTTTTTAATTTAAGTTGACCGATTTTTCCAGCTTGGTTAAGTTAGGTAGGTTAGGTTAACATTTTGATGCAGAGCATTAAAATTTTAAGGGGCTTATAATTTTTGTCTATAAATTTCTCAAAAAAAATGGATCACAGTTTTGGAATCACCATAAAAATCTACATTACAAAAATAATAAGTGTATGTTGTATATCAAACCAAAAAAATACGAGTTTCCATTGGTAATTTCATTTTGGCATTATTTTTAACAGACAAATTACCCACAATATGTAGGCATTGGAAACTTATACATATTAAACCCTCATAATAAAAATGTTTCAGAATTCGCAAATTTAACTAACACAATACTAATGCTTTTATTTTCACTTACAGGTGGAGATACAGCTGACTATTCACCTTTCACCAATACTGCAAAAATAAATCCTGGTATCATGATTGATGGGAATTTTTCCGGTTACTGGGAAGATTCTGGAATTTGCTACCTAACCTAACCTCGGAATTGGTTCCCAGACTTGGAACAGAAAAAATGGAGACGTTCAGTAAAATTATTCATTATTTTATCCTTGAATTTTCCCCATAGATCAGAAAAAATGCAGTTTCTGAAATTTTAAGAAAATATGCCTCGCAGAAATTATAACATATGCCTTAATTAATATATATATATATATATATATATATATATATATTTATATATAAAGACGAAAGCTAAGGTGCTCCGTTGTTTCCCTTTTCCCGTGTGAATTTATCAAGATTTATCTTATCCACATTTTCATTGTGGATCTACATGAAATATATATATATATATATATATATATTTTACAATTTACATACCTGTACATGGATATGATATATTAACATATTTGTGAAATTTGTGGATGATTTTCTTTTAAAATACCGTACTCCTCATCATCCATATATTATAACATATCTTGCTTTTAATAAAGGCTATAATCTGACATTTGCATTAGCAATGTATTCTTATCCTTATTATAATTACAGTTTATATTAAACGTTAAAAATTGCAGAAATAAATTGCAATTGACAGTGCAGACTGTATTGAGGACATTTATAAACCATTTAATTTTCATCTTGTTTTATGTTTAACATTTTTAGTCTCTGATTAGTTGGTAGAATTTCATGATTATACCTACTGTATGTGGGTTCCATCACATTGGCTCACAAGATGAACCTAATCTAACCTAACCTAACCTAATATGTCTCCCTTTCCACCCGGGAGGTGGCTCCAGCTCAGCCTACCGGACAGGAGGGAACGAGCGCCGTGTAAACAATGACATTTTTAACCACACCCTGCAAAATACAGTGTACTTAGCAAATGCTGCAGCTTCTGAGAATGTGGGTGGAGCGGGTTTATTACTAAGAGCAGAGACGTTACCGAGAACAAATTCTGGCTTGAATGTCATGTACACTAATACTGACACGTTCCTTGATAAGAGGGAGGAGTTTGAAACACTACTAAGAGTACACCAACCAGATATTGTAGGAGTTGTAGAACTGTTGTACAAGAACAGGAGAATCGACCCAGAGGAATGTGAGTTCAGTATTGATGGATATGACTCATTTACGAACCTAACTCAAGAATCCTGCAGGAGGGGTGTGGTTATCTACGCTAGGCAAGACCTTAGAGCCAGCCAGGCGAGGGTACAGGGAGAGGATGTATTTGGAGAGTCCAAGTGGTGAAAAATTAAATTAATGGGAGGGGACTTACTTATCGTCGGGTGTATCTACAGATCCCCGAACTGTGGCCCACTAAATCAAAGGAACTTAAGAACCTTAATAAACAATGCGGCGATGCTCAACCCCAGCCACCTCCTTATCATGGGGGACTTTAACTATGGCGACATCAACTGGAGAAACGAGTCAACCCCGATTGACTTGAATAATCCTGCTACTCTTTTTGTAGAAACTCTGAGAGATAATTTTCTGTTCCAACATGTGAGAGACCCGACACATTACAGAGGGGAGCAAACACCCAAGCCACTTGACCTCATCATAACAAACGAGGAGGGTTTGGTGGCCAAACTGGAACACCTTGCCCCAGTTGGCACCAGTCACCATACAGTGTTGTCATTCAGATTTAACTGTTACCTAGTTCAAGATAAGGCCAGGTCAAGGTGCAAATATTACAAGGAAAATTACAATGGGATGAGGGAAGAGATGAGGGGTATCAACTGGCCTGACTTATTAAGGTACAAGAACGCAGACACTACGCTGAATATCATAACTAGTAAAATGACCCATTTGATCGCTAAATATATACCCAAGACCAAACCCAGTGCTTCTAGGAATACGAGGGGATCCCTACACATGAACCATGCGGCGGTCGACAAAATTAAGAAGAAAACCCATAAATTCAAGACGTGGGTTGGGTCAAACGATGAGCAAGACAGGAGGATGTATGCAAGAGCCAGAAACCAAGCAAAGATAGAGTTTAGGAGGGCTGAAAAGGAGTTCCAAAGGCTGGTTGCACGCGAGGTCAAGTCAAACCCAAAGGCGTTTTACCGCTATGCAAAGTCGAAATTGTTACGAGTTGGGGATTTAGAATATAGTTATACGTCTACCCAGATCCCAACAGGTAACAACAAAAAAAAAACAAAGACAATCGGACTAAAAAAAGGGTAGACAAAGGATGCGAGTTTTCGTTGTATATAATAAAGTACCATAAATTCCTTAACAAAATATTCAGCTTATAAACTACCCTTAACCAAACTTAACCTAAACACGAACAGTATATACATAGTAATAAAACATAGAACAATAGTGAAGCAATGTGGAGTGGGGAGAGGCAATACAAGATTACAAATACTTAAGTGAGGAGCTGAGATGGCTGACGGGCAAGGCTGAGTATGGTAGAAGACGGTAAAAAGTCACTGTGCCGTAGGTTTCCAGGATAGGTGATCCTGTGGTCGCTTCCCAGAGTGAAGTGTGTTCTCCTCGAATTGGAGCTGACAAAGTAGACTGAGGCGGAAGTGACGCAACAACCAGGATATGGAGAAGGGAAACCCGGGAGTGGTAACTAAGACGAGCCATACTCGTGTTTCGTCCCTAGATGGCGTTGCTCGTGGTGCTGGGTAGGTAGATGAAGACAATCGGTGGAGGGGTTCGTAACACACCCCCCCTCCAAAGACCTTCGTAGCGCGGGCGCGAAGGAGGTGATCACCTGGTGCGTCTGGAGAGTAGCTGCTACATTTCCACTGGAGCTCGGGATAAGGAGTCTGCAATCAGGTTTTCCACCCCCTTTATGTGCCGGACTTGTAGATTATACGGCTGGGTGAGGAGAGCCCAGCGGAGGATTCGCTGGTTGGAGGTCTTGTTGGTTTGGATGAACGTGAGTGGGTTATGGTCGGTGAAGACCAGGGTTGTTTGTGGGCAAGACTGGAGGTAACATTCAAACTTCTTTATTGCCAACACCAGAGCCAGGGCCTCCTTCTCTATGGTCGAGTAGTTGGTCTGATGTTTTTTCAACTTGGAGTAATATGCCACAGGGTGAAGGACATCAGTGGTTGGGTCGGGTTGTAGGAGCACAGCCCCCACTCCGACACCACTAGCGTCGATTTGCAGATGGAAGGGCAAGGTGTAGTCAGGGGGGTGGACTACAGGCTTAGAGGCAAGGAAGGCTTTGAGGCGGTGGAAAGACTGGTCGCACTTCTGGTTCCAGATGTAAGGGACCGCAGAACTGGTAAGGTCTGTGAGGGGTCCGGCCACGCTGGAGAAGTTACTGCAGAACCGACGGTAGTAGCCGCACATCCCCAGGAAGCGCATGAGTTCCTTCCTCGTCCTTGGAGTGGGGAAGGACAAGATGGCTTCAACGTTTGCGTCCTTGGGTCTCACCATACCATGCCCAACGATATGTCCCAGGTAAGTCACCGAGGCCCGGCCAAAAGCAGATTTAGCCAGGTTTATGGTGAATCCAGTCTCTTGCAGTCGTGCAAACAGTATCTCCAAACGCACCAGATGTTCGTCCCAGCTGTCCGACACCACCACCAGGTCATCCAGGTAGGCGAACGTCCCACCTAGGTCTTGAATAAGGTAGTTTATGGCCCTCTGGAATGTGGCCGGAGCATTAGAAAAGCCAAACGCCATAACTAAATATTGAAAAAGACCAAATGGAGTTATAAATGCCGAGATTATTTTTGCCCTATCCGTGAGTCCTACTTGATAATATCCTTTCAACAGGTCTATAGTACTGATAAATTGGGCACAGCCTATGCTGTCTATTATATCTTCAATCAAAGGTAAAGGGTAGGAGTCAGAGACAGTGACCTGGTTCACTTTACGATAATCTGTACAGAAACGAAAGGTGCCATCGGGTTTTGGAATGAGAAGGCAAGGTGAAGCCCAGGGGGAGGTACTAGGCTCAGCTAAGTTATGCTTTAACAAAAAATCTACCTCCTTTTTCATGATCTCTTTTTTTTGTGGATTTAGTCGATATGCTGATTGTCTAATGGGTTGTACATCATCTGAGATTAGCTTAATATCATGTTTAAGTATATTGCAAAATCCTGGGAGGTCTGATGTGACTTTAGGAAATGTTGATAATAACTTAGTGAGATCTTTTGCTTGAGATGGATTCAGAACAGAAAAATACTCATCCAAATTGTTGAGTATGTGACTGTTAGCAGGGTTCTCTTTAGGTAGAGGGAAGTCTAAATTCTCCAATAGGTCCATGTCATCTGTCTCCGGCTCCGGCCCTGACAAAACCGTATGCAATACAGGTAGGCTTACAGCCTCGGGGATGTCTTCCTCTGACTGCCTGGAATGGTAAAGTTTCATGAGATTAATGTGAACAAGTTGTGAATCTTTTCGGTGATCAGGAGTATGGACTATATAGTTGAGAGGAGATAGTTTATTAGCATTGACTTGACAGTTTTGATGGAACCGTTCCAAGCAACCTTGGGACGGTGGGTGGTAAGCCGAAGATGTACAATGGTCCACACTGAGGTCTTTCATCACCTGTTTGAACACAGAAGGATCAGATTGTTGGGCTGAAACGAGCTCCTCCTTACTAATGGTCTTATTGTACACATTTTCTGTGGGTAGTAAGATATTGGAGGTGGTTTCAGGTGAAGAGGGCCCATTTCGCACACTCTGCGACCGGGTGACAGCACAAGATGGGAAAAGATGAGGAATAGTTTCTTTAAGGTCAGTGGTGGAGTTGACAGGTAAGGGAGAGTCGACTGTCTTTATGTTAGGAACCACTAGATCTCCTACCAAGTCATTACCCAATAATAAATGAATGCCACACACAGGCATTGGGTCTTTCCTTATGGCTATTTGCACTTCCCCAGTAATCAAGGGACATTGGAGGTGCACTTTAGCTAAAGGATAGGAAGAATGGGACGAGAGATCTGAAATTAGAACACTCATTTGTAAATGCGGTAGATATATCAGGAATGACGTTAAACAGGAGGATAGATTGTGCTGCGCCCGTATCACGTAGTATACGAATAGGGAAAGAACGAGACCCTTCTATGATTGAAATTTTTCCCTCATAGGTGAATGAAGAGAAGACATCCTGCTGGGGCCTTGCCACATTGGCATTTGCTATTGGTTTGGATTTGGGATCCAGGGAACTACTTTTAGCAATTCGACACTTTGGGTGTTTACAATTCTGGATCGTATGGCCTGGGTTTTTACAGTAAGAACAAGTAAGCTTAGTTGCATCGGGGGGAGTAGGTGTGGGACCTTTCGACCTACCACTCACGCCCCCAAGGTTATCATCAGAGGAAGACCTAACAAGTCGGGAAGTACCACGTTCTCTACTGCCCAGTGACTCCACCAACAAAGCATACGCATCAGCCAGCTCAGCAGCACGCCCTAAATTAACCTCTCCACGCTCCTCCACATGCTTCAAGATGTGAAATGGTATCTTGCTTTTCCACTCCTCCAGGACTACCAAATTTAACAAATCCTGAAATGTGGAGGTCTCTGTAGCCTCTAACCACTTCTTAAAAAACCTAAGCTTTTCTTGAGCAAACTCAACAAATGTGTGTGAAAATGGTTTGGTTAGTTTACGAAACTTCTGCCGGTATCCATCTGGCGTGATAGCATAAGAGGTGAGGATATTCTTTTTTACGTTATCATAGTCATCAGTCTGGTCTAAACAGTTATAAACTCTACGAGCCTTACCATATAATTTAGGAACTAACACTGACACCCACTGGTCCTTTGGCCACTCATTCTTCGCGGCTATTTTCTCAAAAGTCCTAAATGACCCGTCCATATCGGATTCATCAAACCCGGGAACAAGGGAAGAAGCAGTAGCAGGGTTAAAAGCAGCGAGTTTCTCTCTTAATGCCACTTCTTTTGATTTAAACTCCGATGTTAAAGTGACTTCTGTCTCTCTCACCTGTAGTTCTTTCAGTTTAACCGCCTGCACCAACTTGGCCTGTTCCATCCTTTCCTCATGCTCCAACTTGGCCTGTTCCGACCTTCCCTCATGCTCCAACTTGGCCTCCAACTTGGCCTGTTCCAACTTGGCCTGTTCCATCCTTTCTTCATGGTCCAACTTGGCCTCCAACTTGGCCTGTTCCAACTTGGCCTGTTCCCTCCTTTCTTCAGGGTCCAACTTGGCCTCCTGCTCCAACTTGGCCTGTTCCAACTCGAGTTCTTTCATTTTGATTTGGAACTCGAACCTAGCTCGTTCTAGTTCTAAGGGGTCTATTCGTTGTGTTTCTTCTTGAGGGCTAGCCAGACCTGAGGCAACTTCTGGGTGAGGAGGGGTGGTGGATAGTGGTTGAAGTTTCTTGGACATGGGCGTTAATCTGTCAACAGCGGATTCTTTTAAAACTTCTTGTTGAACCAACTCTTCAATCACATGATTTTTTAACATTTCCTTAGTCAGTTGCTGTGAAAATGGGATATTGTAATAGTTGGCTATTTCTTTCCATTCTTTCTTCAGGATATTAACACGTAATTTAGCTACGGAAGGATTTTCAATAAAATCCTGGAGATCAAAACCTGAGGTGGCCATTGTTAATAAAATTAGGATAAATCAACTAATGGTCAAAAGCTAAGATAAGTGGATAACCCTAGAAAATATCACGGCAGTGGATAACCAGAAAGTCCCGGAAACTAACCAAGTTATACCTAGGGAAATTACACTTATGATTATTGTTCTTCCGAGAAGATCCTTAGATAAGGACAAGAGACTTGAAAGAGGTAGGGCGTATTACGGCATTAATATAAAGATCCGGATTAACAACCCTGATATACTTGAAAGAGGTAGGGCGTATTACGGCATTAATATAAAGATCCGGATTAACAACCCTGATATACTTAAAGGAAGGGCGTATTACGGCATTAATATAAAGATCCGGATTAACAACCCTGATATACTTGAAAGAGGAAGGGCGTATTACGGCATTTATATAAAGATCCGGATTAACAGCCCTGAATGAGATAATGAGAAGAACAATAATGGAGGCTTTATAATTATGGGGTCCTGGTAGAGCGGGGCGTCCCAAGATATCACTTCACTCTAAACTAGTAACTATGGAACAGCCTACTCTGGAGTGAGGGTACGGCATTAAACAGATCCGGATTCTTCCCTACACTCGATAAGACTTACCACACGACTGCCACGTGTAATAACAGGTAAGCCTTATGACACTTGGAACCTATTATCCTACGTCTGTCACTCTTACTATACGGTAATACCAATATATGCACACACATATGAAGGAAACTTTAAACCACCGTAAAGCAATTGTAAACAGAAGTGACTGGGAGGGGTAATTAACACTGAGTAACAAGGGAGGAAGGAATATGGTACTTAAGGTCGTGTCCTGTCACGGTCGCCATTTGTTACGAGTTGGGGATTTAGAATATAGTTATACGTCTACCCAGATCCCAACAGGTAACAACAAAAAAAAACAAAGACAATCGGACTAAAAAAAGGGTAGACAAAGGATGCGAGTTTTCGTTGTATATAATAAAGTACCATAAATTCCTTAACAAAATATTCAGCTTATAAACTACCCTTAACCAAACTTAACCTAAACACGAACAGTATATACATAGTAATAAAACATAGAACAATAGTGAAGCAATGTGGAGTGGGGAGAGGCAATACAAGATTACAAATACTTAAGTGAGGAGCTGAGATGGCTGACGGGCAAGGCTGAGTATGGTAGAAGACGGTAAAAAGTCACTGTGCCGTAGGTTTCCAGGATAGGTGATCCTGTGGTCGCTTCCCAGAGTGAAGTGTGTTCTCCTCGAATTGGAGCTGACAAAGTAGACTGAGGCGGAAGTGACGCAACAACCAGGATATGGAGAAGGGAAACCCGGGAGTGGTAACTAAGACGAGCCATACTCGTGTTTCGTCCCTAGATGGCGTTGCTCGTGGTGCTGGGTAGGTAGATGAAGACAATCGGTGGAGGGGTTCGTAACAAAATTGAAAACGCGAGTAGGAGTATCAGACCTGAGGCTTGAAGATGGTAGTTACGCAGATTCTGACCAGGATAAAGCTGAGGCATTGAACAGCTTCTTTTCCTCAGTGTTCACAAGAGAGGATGCAACTAACCTTCCTGCGTTTGAGGACAGACGGTTCGACACAGCACTGACCCACATTGTGTTCACAGAAGAGGGTATTAGAAATAAACTGTCCAGGCTAAAGGTCCATAAGAGTCCTGGACCTGACATGGTGCATCCTAGAGTGCTAAGGGAGCTGTGCAACGAGCTTGCAGAGCCCCTGAAGATTCTGTTTTGTAAATGCCTGGATGAACAAATGGTCCCCAGTGAATCGAAAGTGGCTTATGTGAGTCCTATCTTCAAGAAGGGCGATAGGCACTCCACGAACAACTATTGACCGGTGAGCCTGACCAGCATAATATGTAAAGTACTTGAGAGTATTATCAGAGATGCAGCGATGGAACATCTACTACGAAACAACCTTGTAAAGGATTGCCAACACGGTTTTATGCCGGGGCGCTCTTGCTTGACACAATTGCTCAAGGTATTGGATATTTGGACCCATATTCTAGAACGGGGTGGTAATATCGACAATATTTACCTAGATTTTGCCAAGGCTTTCGACAGTGTACCCCACGAAAGGCTGAAAATCAAACTGGAAGGGTACGGAATTCGGGGAAATGTCCTAGCGTGGATAGAAGACTTTCTACATGACCGCAAGCAATGTGTGGTGATGAATGGCACGAAATCGTCATCTGTACCTGTAACAAGTGGGGTACCGCAGGGTAGTGTATTGGGCCCGCTGTTGTTTGTTTGTTTCATAAATGATATGCCTGACGTTGTACACTCCTCCATACAAATGTTTGCCGATGACGCCAAGTTATTTCGGGAAATTAAGAACCAAGCGGACTGTGAAGAGCTGCAGAAGGACCTCTGTGGGCTCCAGGAATGGTCGAAGGAATGGCTGCTGAGATTCAATGTCACGAAGTGTAAGAGGATGCACCTGGGGCGTACCAACGGTAAGGAGGCGTACCATATGTCCCAACGGGATGAAGAAAATGTACTAGTTGAGACTGTGTGTGAGAAGGACCTAGGTGTGTATGTTGACAATGAGCTGAAGTTCTCGGGCCATTGTGAGAAGAAGGTAAATCAGGCAAATAAATTATTGGGTCTTATAAGAAGGTCGTTCAGATATCTAGACGGTCCGTCCCTCGTGACGATCTTCAGGAGTGAAGTGCTTCCCCATCTGGAGTACTGTCACCCCATCTGGTCCCCGAGATATGCTAGGGACTGTCAGTTGGTTGAAAATGTTCAAAGGAGGGCCACCAAACTGGTGCCTGCACTTCGGCATCTCAGCTACCCTGAGAGATTGGAGCGCCTGAACTTGCCTAGCTTATACTACAGACGGGCAAGGGGGGACCTAGTTGAGGTTTATAAGCATCTCAGGGGGCACTACTCAGTTGAGTGTCCTTACTTGGAGCTGGCGGACGCTCGCCCCACAAGGGGTCACAGCTCAAGATTGAGGAAGCCGCAAGTCCAGAAAACCGTGAGGGCAAACTTTTTCGGAGTGAGGGTTGTAAACTCTTGGAACAATCTACCAGAGAGTGTTGTGACGGCACCGAGTGTGAGCTCTTTCAAGAGAAGACTTGACCAACACTGGAGCGGGTTCAGGTACATTCAGGAGCCGGTGCATGCCCAGTATTTGCCAACAGTGCGTGACAGAGACGTGACCGATCGCCCGGGCGGCTAGCGAGCCGACCTTTTGGTGAAGAATATAAAGGAAAAGAGACGTGACCGATCGCCCAAGCGGCTAACAAGCCGATCAGTGGCGAAGAGGATAAAAGTAAAAAAAGTAAAAGTACATATAGCATTTAAAAGTAATGTTTTTGCAAATAAAAGAACATATAAACAGCGGATACGTTTCTTTAACTACTGGTTTAGTCCATCTCATTAACATATTGCATACATTTTTACCCCTGACATTGGGAAAGAGTCTTGCTATAATCAGGTGAAGACAAGTAGGAAACATTATCTCGAAGTTTCATATCATGTAGATATCTGGCCCATATACGTGTATAATAGGGAAGTAAAGATTTTTGGTACAGAGATAATTTCCTGTTTGAAACTAACAGTTATGGTGATATTTTTCAAGATTTTATCCCAATTCATCTGTACAGTGATTTCATAACTGCCATAGCAAAATTATAATACCTAATACTGTACTTCGTTATATTCTACTGACTTCATCCACAGAACAGGCCATAGTTCTCTTTATTTACACTCACCCAACCCCAAGTTCGTGACACACTTAATACTTTATTGTTAGATTTAATGAGGACAAAGAAGAAAGTAACACAATACTCTCTATTCCTAAGTTCTTATGGTTGTTACAGGTTTTATTTACCGATACTCACTGTAAGTGATGGTATTTCATACCCAGAATTGGCTTATAATCCAAGAAAATAGGAAAATGAGGTGCACCTTAGCTTGGGATACAAGTTTTCATGCTCGTAAATCGTGTCGCAAGAGCAAACGTTTCGTGCCATTGACAACGTTTTGAGGATGCAAACATACCAACCTTGGTACACGTGACTACACCGCGATGACGTAGTAACAACAAACGACGGTCGGGAACCACCATGGCCATTTTTGCATAATCACTAAACTTTTCTTACATTGTATTACGACCGCCGGGATACCGCACCATCGTGTACAGAACGGCAGTTCTTGCATGTGGCCCTTGACCTAAAGTCTAAAATATCTATCTTGTTTATCCTCTACAGGTATTTTCTCAAAGCAAGTAAGTTCTTCCCCCCCCAAAACCCCACTCATTCAAGAATATTTGTAGTGCTGTCAGGAAAAAACTGACACACACACACACACACACACACACACACACGTCAACAACTGACAGATAATAAAACGTTTTGTTGTGGATGGAATGTGTTCAGACTATCCTGGCCGCCACTGTCCAGGGAGTTGGTGTATAGGTGGGCGAGGCAGCTGGATGCACCACAGTACTCTGGGCGTGGGCGTGAGTAAGTAAGCAGGTGGGAGAGGTAGCTCAGGGGACTACAAGACATCGATAGTAGATGGGCGGGAAGCACAGCTGGGTGGACCACAATACCGCGGGCGTAAGTGGGTGGGTGGAGAGCGAGCAGGCAGAGCATCTGGGCGGACCACAATATCCTGTGTCTTGGTCCCGCTGGCCGCCCTGACCACTGTCATATCCGGCTCTTCTTGCAACACACACGCTAGATTCACACACCAATTTCGGGGACTTTACTTCCAGCGGCCGTTTTAAATCTGACTGGCAGGACACCGTGCATGACCACTACTACTGGCACAGTGTCATGTCATAACAGTGGGAATTGTGTGCTGGAGTGGTTGAAGAATATCATGTCACACACTGGAAATTCCCTAGCTGGATTCTGGAAATGTCACGTCATATAACACTGGGATTTGTGTTTTGGAACTGAGTCATGTTATAGTAGTGAGATTTGTTGTGCACTGGCAACACTAGCGTCATGTCACGCTGTTATGAACTGTATCATGGAATCGTCCTTGACAAAACAGGTGTCTGGACTGGCCACACTCGACCACCTATCAAAATCCAGGAGTTTTCATTTATTCATTCCGTCCCTTTGCTAATTGAGAAATAAGAGGACACGCACGATTGCAGGTAAAGGAATTGTAGGTCTGTGCTTCTCAATCACTAGAGCGCAACGTGAAGGTCGACTAGGTGGGCCGCACAGTTTCAAAGGCGTTGCCTTGCTGCGTCTTTTGATATGCTTATCAATAAAATATCACTACATGCGTAATAAAGTAAATTCTAGTTATCCTTGAAATACATATATTCCTTACAAAGCAACATTTAAAGTTTTCATCAGCGAAACCATTGTACTTTTTAATGTCCTTAAATATTTCCAGTAATACTATAATGTATGTAAACGAAAAACTCCTCTTGTGGAAAAAGTTTTTTTTATTATGGTAGGACCGGAGATTTGAGAAAATGGTTGGTGTCACGTACATTCAACTGTTCAACAGGTTAGGAACAGCTGTTGTAGATAACATCATACACAGTATTCAGAGAAAACAAATTCTATAAGGTTCTGGTACTTAATGATAGTGATCCCTGAAGATTCTCTATTATTGTACTGATCTTAAACTCCTTCAAATTTCTATTTTTCTTATGTTCTTATGTTTTAAATTTTAAAGATTGTTCTCATGTACCTAAAGACCCCCATGATCTATCGTAAATTTTTAAATAAAAATGTTAGACAAAGTTTTTTAACAGCTTCTTATTTCCGAACCAATGATTTTCCAATAAAGCCTTCAATTAGGAAAATGTATTAGTGAATTTCTTTCCATATGAAAAAAAGGAGGAAAGTAATAACATTGATATTTATAATACATATAACACAATAAAATATAGCAACAATAAAAGACAAAAATTAAAATATGATAAGATTTGTAATAATATTGTTAATACTACTACTACTACTACTAATAATAATAATAATAGTAGTAGTAGTACTAAGCGGTATGTCACTTGTGAGCCTCATTTCTCCCGGTAAACAAGGTCCTGTGGTAAAAATTTGACAGATGGTTCCGACTAGAACATCAAGAATAATGACAACTGTACGGACAGTGAACCTGCAAGACAGAGCAACTGTACGGACAGTGAACCTGCAGGACAGAGCAACTGTACGGACAGTCAACCTGCAAGATAGAGCAGCAATACGGATCGTCAACCAACAGGACAGAACAGCTGATTGGACCGTCAACGAGCTGGACACAACAGCTGACACACGACCCAGCCACATTGATAACGACAACATCCGCTGCTACATGATATCCCACCCATGTTGCCGCAGTGATCTCCAGTTTCATGAACAAATGGAAAAATACCACAAGAAATAACAAATTGGTGATACAGCCAACTAAAAACATAGCAATAAATGGGGCAAGGAAAAAGAAAAGAAAAGATTTATTCGTCAGAAATATCACGAAAAAATTCAGAGATTTCTAAGAAGGTAAAATTAGTTCACCAGAAATATTATGAAGAGCGAAAAACACTAATAGTGAAGTAGTGAAGTTGAAGCCATAGTGTAGATGGCGGGCTTATGGCAGATATTAGTGACCATTATCTTATACTGCCACTTCCTGTGACTGTCAGCTATCGGACGTAGGCACAACATATCAGTGATTTCATTGATACATTTTAGCTACATCACTTACGAGTATACTGGCTGACTGAATGACCGAATTTCAGACGGAAAATTACCTGACACTACCGCACTGACACAGCTCTTGACAAATAGTTTTTTTTTTTTAATCTGTTTATACAATCTGTCTCTGCCACATCTTTTTTATCTCAATTTATTACTTATTGTAACATGGAAAGCTGAGGAAAACTAATGAAAAATAAAAGATTACATATACCTACATCGTTTGCCAGCGTTAATATCATTGATGCGCCAACTTTTCCGGCACATCTGTCAAATCTTAACAGTAATGAAACCCATGAAAATTTGGCCGATTGTCCAATATCACTTCAAGCGAATGTTTACGAGATGAATGTCGTAAAGGCCAAGAATGTCTTCACTCTTGGACGAACGGAAGTAAAATCCGGATTATATGACGTCATTTCTGTACAGTCCGAGGTAGAGAGGATTTAATTAAATAAATGGATGAATAAGAGGTTAAGAAAATACTGTATCAAAAAGGGACAATTCTGGAGCGTCATTATAGGAATTGTGAATGATTCTGATTAACTTTTTTCCGTGTCTTTTAATGTGGAATTATTATTTTTATTATTATCATTATTCTTATTATCATTATCATTATTATCATTATCATTATTATCATTTTCATTATTATCATTACCATTATTATCATTATCAATATTATCATTATCATTATCATTATTATTATTATCATTATTATTATTATCATTATTATTATCATTATTATTATTATCATTATTATTATTATCATTATTATTATAATCATTATTATTATTATTATCATTATTATTATTATCATTATTATTATTATCATTATTATTATTATCATTAATATTATTATCATTATTATTATTATTATTATTATTATTATTATTATTATTATTATCATTATTATTATTATCATTATTATTATTATCATTATTATTATTATCATTATCATTATTATTATTATTATTATTATTATTATTACTATTATTATTATTATTATTATTATTTTACACACGCAAAATCTTGAAAATCAGGTTTTCTGCAACCTACTTTCTTAAAATTATTTCTTCCATGTCTGGATTATACCACAAGGATGTATACAGAGCCATTAACATGAGATTTATAACCTTGTTATTAAGTCATTATGATATATACAACCATAAAATATACCAGTACTACCCCTTCCCCCCTCCCTCCTCCCTTTTCCCTCCTCCCACTCCCTCTCCCTCCTCCCTTTCCCCTCTTCCCTCCTCCCACTACCCATCCCTTCCCCCTTTTACCTTCTCCCACTCCCCCTCCCTCTTCCCTTCCCCTTTTATCTCCTCCCACTCCCACTCCAGCCTCCCTTTCCCCTTTTCCCTCCTCCCACTCCCCCTCCCTTCCCCCTTTTCCCTTCTCCCATTCCCCTCGCCTTCCCCCTTTTCTCTTCTCACACTCCCCCTCCCTCCTCCCTTCCCCTTTTATCTCCTCCCACTCCCCCTCCCTTCCCCGTCTTCCTCCCCCCCCCCCCGTACCCCTGTTGCACAATAAGGGTGATTTAGTTTGAAAGCCTCAGGTTGATATTGTTATTACACTAGACGGAGTGAATTAGGTTGTACCTTAAGCAATAATTTATGGCAATTAACACGATGCACAATGTGGTGATGATATGTTAGAGAGTACAACACACATCTCTGTCTGCACATTCCGTTCTTCTTCTTCTTCTTTTATTCCCACCTAACACATCTTTCTTTCATTACAGTTCCAATATTTCACATATCCCTCACACCTGCTCCTTTCCTACACAAGAAACGATTATCGTTACTCGCATCCATTTCCACACACATCCTTCTCCTCTTTCCTCCTCCCCCCCCCACCCCCCAACACATACATGCCTTACTCAGTCCTCCTTCAGATGTAGCACAAACTTCGTGGAAGGTAAATATTACCTCAGTATATCCCAGCGCCACACACACACACACACATACACACAACGGTTCTCAAATATAAGTGGATATTTTTTGCCGTCAATGACATCACTTACTCAACAGATCTGCTCGTACTTACTCTACATCTTACTCACAATGTTGAAGTAGCATCTGACAACACTTCACCGTTCAAGTGGTTTATCTCGCTTCACTTGTGTTCCCTCTGTGAGCATCTTGATCCCTACTCCAGCACACTCAAGTGTCTCACTCAGCCTCCTGCCTCACTCCACCCCTCTCTTCTCCCTCCACTTTGTTTACTTATAAAATGTGTTTAACTGTGTTGTTTATTTAATATTTCCTCTGTGTAATAACAACTAAAAATAACAACATTTGTTTACCGTAATTCATTAAGTATACTATTCAACAGTTTATTCCTGGACACTGTTTACTCTCAGGCCTGGTCGTTGGGGCTATGTTTTTGCCACTAGTTTCTATTTTTTTTTCCGGTCCTCTGATGAAGTGATGTAGTACTCTTTTCGGCCACTTGACACTTGTTTTGAGTTGAGTTATAGGTGAATGCATTGTAGTAATGTTTATCTTAAATAAGATTATCGTATTTATAATTTTACTACTGAATGAGGTTTAACAAAGCATTATAATATTGGATTTTTATGTAACATTAGAATAAACTTCATCAAACACCTGTCCTTCAGTTTGATGTGAACAATGGGCTAAAATGCTGGACTACTTTATTTTGATGTGAATGATTTTTCTTCACAAATCAGTTTGAATTTGTAATGAACAGCGGCCTATAAGCTATTGGGCCGAGTTTCAGACGATGTGAACAGTTTCTAATACTCAACATAAATATTTCATTCTTGAGTGCAAGAAACTCCATTTCCTCAACCACATTCCGCTAACACGTCACAACAAGGCCACGTGAGGCGAGCAACACCTGTATCACAAAAAGGCCACGTGAGGAGAGCAACACTAGAATACAACAAGGCCACGTGAAGCGAGTAACACTTGCATCACAACAAGGCCACGTGAGGCGAGCAACACCTGTATCACAAAAAGGCCACGTGAGGAGAGCAACACTAGAATACAACAAGGCCACGTGAGGCGAGTAACACCTGTACATAACAAGGCCACGTGAGGCGAGTAACACGTGTATCATAACAAAGTAACCAGGAAGCGGGGAACGTTAATATGATGTAACTACTATCAGCGTGTAAATGCGATCTGGAACGAGACGCCAGGCGCTGTTGTTTGTATTGGCGCTTTTATTCCTGATATGGGTTTAAAATCCACTAACACAGGGGTTAGCTTGCTGCAGTGTGATCATGGAACCATTTTATGTGACAGAGATAAGACAAAGTGGCCATCTGCTGGAGATAACAGTCAACGGGTAACCTTAAGACTGGTTAATGTTGAAGATCAAATTTAAGTTAAGGGGCCAAATGAACTCCTCCACTGATGGTGTTGGGACCTAGAGACGGCCAGCTGGTGTCTGATGGTAACCTTTGTAAGAAGTTAACTTTGCTCAGTTGCAGAACCGTGGGGGAAAGGAGAGAGAGAAGGGATATATATTTAAATCATCTTGTGTCACAGAAAGACTTCTGGTTGAAGCTAATTTAATTAAGGAATTAAAATCAATAAACCTTAGTGATGGTCAGTTGAAAACTGATAATATGTTACATAAATTTATTTGTCAGTGGCCCAAGGTTAAAAATGCTTTGAAAACCTTTGATCTAGATGTATGATAGATATTTAGTGGGTCCCTTATTTTTTACCTGACCTGACTAGTCACGTCACCCCCCTTCTCTTAAGCTCCTCTACGTGTGTGTTGGTGTGTGGTTAGTGGATGACATCATTAAGACCTGACCTCATGTTTTTAAGATCACCCTGTATATTTAAGCCTCTCTCTGTCCATGTAATCCAGTTGCCTCTGAAGATGTCTTGAATAAAGACGAAAGCTAAGGTGCTCCTCCGAGATCTGAGATTGCCGAGTTCCACGACAATTTAAATAGTGAGTTACTTAATGCACAAAGGCAGAACATACCATACAAAAAACTCATATCGTGCCGGATCGCGCTCCCGTTAGAGACCAAGGAAAATGGCCGCTTTGGATCGTTGTGTCATGGGGGAAGAGGAGGGGAGTGTGGGGAAAAACGACCTCCTTGCCACGCTGTTAAGGCAGCTGGGGCAGTTGAGAAGTGAGGTTGACACTCTAAAGGGGGAAAATGAAGCCCTCAGGACAGAACTCCTTCAGGTAGGTGTCCTGCCTAGCTGGACACCTGTGAAGGAGGAGCAGGCGTGGAGAGTGGTTGTTTCCAAGGGGACTAGGGTCAGTACCACATAGAAGGGTACAACCTTTTTCACAAGGACAGGGAAGGTAGGAAGGGGGGAGGGGTCGCACTCTTCGTCAAGGATACATTAAAATGTTGTACTAATAATTCAATAAAGGGTGAAATAGGAACCGAGTCTGTGTGGGTAGAAATCACGGAAGGAAGAGAAAAACTAATTATGGGAGTGATTTACAGGCCCCCCAAGTCTTGGCAAAGAAGCAGCTCAGCCCATATGGCAGGAAATGAGTAAGGCAGCAAAATATAACAACCTATACAATATGGGGGATTTCAACTTCAGAAATATTGACTGGGACAACATTGTAGGCGACTATGAATCTGAAGACTTCCTAGACGCAGTACAGGACAATTTTTTGAAACAACTAATTACAGAACCTACTAGAGGTGACAATATATTAGACCTAGTATTAACAAATAAAGAAAATATTATCAGAGATATCACAGTAGGGGAAGAACTAGGTAACAGTGATCACAGAGAAATCAGGTTCACCGTAAATTGGGAAACGAAAAACAATGACAATATGGTCAGAGTCCCAAACTTTCGGTTGGCGGATTATCAGGGGTTAAGAAGGTACCTAGGTGAGGTCACCTGGGAACAGTCACGTCAGTTCCCAGTAGGAAGTGGTGAGGTCATAGATGACACAACAATTGATCATGACTATAATATATTCACCAGTATACTACATAAAGCACAAGAACAAAATATACCATACAGAAAAATTAGGTCAAATAAGAATGAGCCAAGGTGGATGACCAGAAAACTTAAACATGACATAGGAATAAAGAAAGGAATATATAAGAAATTAAAGGGAGGGGAGGAGCAGCTCAGAAACAGGTATAATGAACTATCTAGGAATGTTAAGAAAAATGTAAGGAAAGCAAAGAAAGACTATGAAATCAAAATAGCAAGAGAATCCGAGGCGAATCCCAAGGGATTTTTCCAGGTATATAGGACAAAAGTCAGGGACAAAGTTGGGCCTTTAAAGTCAGGGAGGGGAGAATTGATAAATGGCAGTGAAGACATGAGCAAAGCATTGAACAGCTACTTCTTATCAGTTTTCACAGAAGAAATTTGAGATGAAATTCCGGAGGTGGAACTGATACTTAAGGGAAAGGAAGAAGAGAAATTAAAGAATATCACCATCAGAAAAGAGGATGTTCTTAAGAAGATAAATAAACTAAAGAACACAAAATCCCCAGGGCCCGATGAAATTTTTCCTCGAGTCTTAAAAGAGTGTAGGGAACAGATTAGCGGACCCCTCGTAAATTTATTTACAAAATCATTAGACACTGGAGTTGTGCCAGAGTTGTGGAAACAGGCGAATGTAGTACCCATATTTAAAAAGGGAGACAGAGCATCAGCGTCAAATTACCGGCCGATCAGTTTGACGTCAGTAGTGGGGAAATTTCTTGAATCAATTATAGCAGATAGCATCGGATCGCATCTAGAGAAAAGCAAATTAATCTACGACTCTCAACATGGGTTTACAAAGGGAAAATCTTGCCTAACAAATCTGCTAACGTTTTTTAGGAAAGTCTTCGAGGTAGTAGATAATGACGAAAATTACGATGTTATTTACTTAGACTTTAGCAAAGCATTTGACAGAGTACCGCATCAGAGGCTTCTGAGAAAAATTAAGGCTCATGGTATCGAGCGGAAAGTTTTAAATTGGATAAAATCATGGCTCACCCATAAAACGCAGAGGGTCAGCGTAGATGGTGTTAAATCTGAGTGGGGCCGTGTAACCAGTGGGGTTCCCCAGGGGTCAGTACTAGGCCCACTCTTGGTCATAATCTACATAAACGATCTAGATACTGGGATCAGCAGTGACATAAGCAAGTTTGCGGATGACACCAAAATAGGGCGGCAAATTAATTCAGGGCAGGATGCAAATGCATTACAGGAGGATCTAAATAAACTGCAGGGGTGGTCTGAAAAATGGCAAATGAAATTCAACACCATCAAGTGCAGCGTACTTAATATTGGAAGAACAAATACATATAATGTATACAGCCTGAACAACATCAACCTAGAGAAGTCGACTTGTGAAAGAGACCTAGTGGTACTTGTAAGCCCGGACCTAGGGCCTAGAAAATAGTGCGTTAATGTTCGAAATAAGGCAAACAGAGTATTGGGTTTTATATCTAGAAGTGTAAGTAACAAGAGTGCAGAGGTCTTATTGCAACTATATCTTGTGCTAGTTAGGCCGCACCTCGATTATGCTGTTCAGTTCTGGTGCCCCTATAATAGACTGGATATAAATTCACTAGAGTCGGTGCAGCGAAGAATGACAAAAATGATTCAGGGACTTAAAAATCTTCCATATCAGGATAGGTTAACGAAACTTAACTTGCATTCCCTAGAAAGACGAAGAGTGCGGGGAGATATGATAGAAGTATTTAAGTGGGTGAAAGGAATCAATAAAGGGGATATAGATTAAGTTCTTATAATATCCGAGCAGGATAGGACTCGGAGCAACGGATTCAAGTTGGATAAGTTTAGGTTTAGGAGGGAGATAGGAAGAAACTGTTTCACAAACAGGGTGGTGGAGGAGTGGAACAAGCTTAGCAACTTTGTAGTAAGTGCGGGAACTCTGGAAAGTTTCAAAAGGAGGCTAGATAGATTCATGGATGATAGAGAGTGGTAGTAACTCTCGATAGGAGCTGCCATACACAGGCCAACCGGCCTATTGCAGACTCCTTATTTTCTTATGTTCTTATGTTAACAATGACCCTAAATGGATTAATAATTATTTAAGGAACATCAGTGGCCAAAGGAAGGCTATAGGTAGAAGGATTAATCGTGGCGAAATTCACCTCCGGGACTATTATAGGGTATTGGCGAGTAGGGTTAAAACCGAGATAAGGAAAGCAAAGAGGAATAATGAGGTAAGGATAGCAAGGGAGGCGAAGACAAACCCCAAAGGATTCTACCAAATGTATCAAACTAAAATAGGAGAAAAGATTGGACCAATACGGTCAGACAGGGGCGAGCTCACTGATAACGACAGAGAAATGAGCAATAATTTGAATAAATATTTTTCAACAGTTTTCACCACCGAAAATTTAAACATGATACCCGAGGCACCGACTCTATTCAGAGATAGTGAAGAAAACAAATTAAGTGAGATAGTAGTGACTAGTAACGATGTTAGTAAGCAAATAGACAAACTAAAGCCTAATAAGTCACCTGGTCCCGATGAGATATTTGCCAGAGTATTAAAGGAATGTAAGGATGAGTTTAGTATGCCCTTAGCAAAGTTGTTTAACATGTCCTTAAAAACAGGTGTAGTACCAGAATCCTGGAGGATAGCGAATGTAATACCGATTTTCAAGAAGGGGGATAGATCACTATCCTCTAACTACCGCCCAATCAGTCTAACATCAATAGTAGGCAAATTACTGGAAGCAATCATCTCAAACTCTATTCGAAATCACCTGGAGAAGCACCTATTTATCAATGATTCCCAGCATGGCTTCACAAGCGGACGCTCTTGCCTAACTAATCTATTAACATTCTTTTCATCAGTTTTCGAATAGGTGGACGACGGGCACAATTATGATGTGGTATATCTCGACTTTAGCAAAGCCTTCGACAGAGTCCCCCACGAAAGACTAATTAGAAAGGTAGAAGCTCATGGCATCAAAGGTGACATCCTTAAATGGATTAGGGCGTGGTTACAGGACAGGAAACAGCGAGTGAGCATTAACGGCACTAAGCCCCATTGGAGCAACGTTCCCCAAGGCTCAGTACTCGGACCATTATTATTTATTATATACATAAACGACATACATATCGGCATAGACAGCAACATAAGTAAATTTGCTGATGACACTAAAATAGGACGTGTGATTAAATCTGACGAGGACTCAGCAAAACTACAATAAGATCTAAACAAATTTTTCGAATGATCTGAAAATGGCAGATGAAATTCAACGTCGACAAATGTAAAGTACTCAGTATAGGAGATGTAAACAGGGAAACCAGATACCAGATGAACAATGATGCCATAGAGAAATCCGACTGTGAGAGTGATTTAGGAGTAATGATAAGTAGGAACCTTAAACCAAGTAAACAATGTGTTTTTGCTCGTAACAAGGCTAATAAAGTACTTGGGTTCATACAAAGGAGTGTTAGTTACAAGACTAGCGAGGTCATCCTAAAACTGTATCTTGCTCTTGTGAGACCACACCTGAACTACGCAGTTCAGTTCTGGTCACCGTATTACAGAATGGATATAGAAACCTTGGAAAGAATTCAGAGGAGAATGACAAGACTAATCCCGGGCATTAGGAACCTTGAGTATAGAGACAGGCTAAAGCATCTTAATTTGCACTCCCCCGAGAGACGTAGAGCGAGGGGCGACCTGATAGAGGTGTATAAGTGGAAGGCAGGGCTAAACAAAGGGGACATTACAAAGGTACTCAAACTATCCAACCAGGAGCGAAAGCGTAACAATGGTTTTAAATTAGATAAATTTAGATTTAGGTGTGAAATCGGTAAACACTGGTTTGGAAACAGAGTAGTGGATGAATGGAACAAATTACCAAATATCATCATTAACTCGAATACGCTGAATAGCTTCAAACATAGGTTGGATGCTTATATGAGCAATAGGGGTTGGGTGTAAACGGGACTGCCCAGTATGGGCCAATAGGCCCGCTGCAGTTTCCTCCATTCTTATGTTCTTATGTTGTTTCACTTTTCCCGTGTGATTTTATCAAGATTTATCTTATCCACGTTTTCATTGTGGATCTACATGAAATATATATATATAGGCGATCGTTGGGGTCATCAGCTCTCCTCTACCTCGGCTCACAATACCACATGTCTCAAGCAGCTGAGTGAAACCCTCTTGCTAACGGGAAGCTAAAGCTTCTCCCAACTGTACAAGATCTGATTGACTCACTCCCTTCCGCTTCATGGATGTACTGGGGGTAAAGTGAAGCCAGCTGAGTGATACAGGACCCCACACTGGGGCCAAGAGTCAGTGGAGTTTAGAGGTACACTTTCCAAGGTGGAGAAAGGCTGATTTGGGCCTTAAACTAGGGGTGCCTGCTGGTTGTTGCTTAAACGACTACGGAGTGCAGGTGGAATCTGTGTGTGTGTTAGGTTAGGAAGCATGGTTTACGGGTATTGGTGGACTCGGTAACCTCTTAATAATAGTGACAATATTTTTGTGTGTAGTTAACACTATTTTTTCAGTTACTAATGTATGCTGTGTGCATTTAATATTTCTTTATAATCTCAATCTCAGGTATAATCTTTGTTCACCAGAGTAGTGTTTAAGTTAGGCTAGGAATTGTAATAATAATAATAATAATAATAATTAACGGTTTATTGAAAGAGCTTGGCAGCCAGAAGGCTGAAAATATACAGTTACATATTTGGGGAATGGGTTACGAATTACAAATAATATACAAGTAACATAAGTGACACAAATAAGACATATAATAACTTACATGGAGAAAAGCTCAAACTACAGTTCATTTCAACATAGTGACAGTGTTACAGTATTACAAGTTATTGATAATTTTTACAATGGTTGGGACTGGGCTGTTCTTATAGCGATCAGTTCGTGCACGTATGGGCTGGATGCGGTTGTGGTGTCGAACAGCAATTCTCGGACAAGGGACCTCGGGTGGTAGTAGGAGCCGGTGTCGGGGATGGTGTAGAAGCTTCTTACCAAATTTGCAGATGAGGTCGTGGTGATGGTCAGTGAGAGTCGAAAGGGTCAGTGTTTTGAGCGCTTCTTGATATGTGGAGTAGGAGGGGGAGAGAATAATCTTGCATGCCCTCTTTTGCACTTTTTCTAGGTGTTTACGTTGTGTGGCATTTAGGGAGGAAGACCAGGTGGGGGAGGCATAGGTGAGCTTGGGAAGTATGAATGTTGTGTAAACACTGAGGAGCTCGTGTGCAGGAACTCCGAGGGACTTGAGTCGGCGGAGGAGGTGGAGACGGAAACTGGAGGATTTGACAACTTCATTGACGTGTGGTTTCCAATTTAGTTTGTTGTCTATGGTGACGCCGAGGAGCTTCGTGGAATCTACAACCTGGAGTGTGTTCGGACCTAGAGTAATGGAAGGAGGTGGGACAATGTCGGAGGAGAGGTTGATGTGCATAACCATGGTCTTGGTATGGTTGATGGTGACATGGTTGTTGGTAGCCCAGTTTTGGAGACTGTTCAATAAATCCTGAAGGGCGGTATAGTTGGGAGCAGAATTGTTGACGCTGATCCCAATGGTGGAGTCGTCGACATATTTCCAGCGAGCAGGGGTTTCTCTTAGGGCATCATTGATGAGCATAAGGAAGCAGAGTGGTCCCATCTTGGTGCCTTGGGGTGATATAATTTTGTTGAAAGCCCTTGAGGCCTGTCTCATGTGTGCAAGCAACATTTCTTAATACTTTAAATTTATTGTTGCCTGAGTTTCTTATAATTTCAATATCATGTATAACTTTTATTCCCCAGAGTAGTGCTTTAAGTTCAAGTTAAGAGGTGGGCATATTGGTGTACCATTATTTGATTGTGTTTGTAGTGTTGGAGGGAATATAAGTGTCTAAATTTTACAGTGTGTCTCATTCATCCCAGTCACAGACGCTATCCTTCCACGGGTCACAGACAATTCATTTTGTTTAGTAGATTTAAGCGTTCTTGTGCTGGTTCGGGATTTTTCTCAGAGGGGCGCATATATATATATATATATATATATATATATATATATATATATATATATATATATATATATATATATATATATATATATATATATATATATATATATATATATATATATCTATATATTTATATATGCTAGTAAATCACTGTAGGTGCGCGTGATCTAGGTATATGCTGATAGCCACAAGGAAAGAAGAAAACACGAAGTTCCCAAGCGCTTTCGTGTAATTCACATCTTCAGGGGTGAGTACAGACTAAGGAGAAGTGCTTGGGAACTTCGTGTTTTCTTCTTTCCTTGTGGTTATCAGCATATATATATATATATATATATATATATTATATATATATATATATAATATATATATATATATATATATATATATATATATATATATATATTATATATATATATATATATATATTTATATATATATATTATATATATATATATATATATATATATATATATATATATTAGGGTGACAATAGTGCATAGGGGTGAATTTCTAAAATTGATTAAATGGAATGGCCATTGGTCCAATACTGCGTACCCATGATAAAAGAACACAGGCGAAATCCTGGGTCATTTGGACAATATTTAGAGGTAGCTCAAGTCAATTGAAGTTTTATCCTTATAGGCAAAAAATACGAATATTCATAATATGCCGGTTTATTTTAAAATTTACATATTGAGCAAGTTTATGTGTACACTGTACATATAAATGATTAATTCCTTTTTAAAATGAAACTGCAGTGAACACGCTTACATCAATGGGTGGGAGAGGTGTGGAGAACCCATTCATTGTTTTCGCTTTTTGCTTGTAAGGTCCTGTTTTGATGTCCCTGGTTGTGACCGCCTCTGCTCTTCAACAACCTGCAGCAGATGTTGACGCTGGTCTTCACTCTTCGTGATCTTGCTGTTGAATGCCTGTATCAAGGCAATCCCTCTCTCTGCAGTGTCGTTGATGACTCTGAGACCACCCACAACTGCGACGCCAGTTTTGAAGTCTTCATCATCAGACCATGTGTCAGGTTCCTTGGACAAAAAAGAAGTCTTCATTTTGAGACTTTCAAATAGAAAGTTTGATCCTCTAGAAGCAAAGTCTGAGAGCTGCTTTGTGGGAAGGGAAGATGTGGCAGGAAGAGCAGCACGTTTTGGTGAATCCTTGGTCGCCTTCCTCTCAACGATTGCCCGAACTATGCTTGTCTTCATTGTTGCATTAACTTGTGGATCGAAGAGTGCAAGACCCACCAAGCCTTCACTGAGGTACCACAGGTGACGACCGAAGACTGTGAGACATGTTCTTGATATTTTGACGTCGTGGTACTCTGACAGGTCTTGGAGGAGCCGCAAATCATTAGCAGGAGCGGAGGATGGAACGGAGGCCGTGAACCATGCACTGACATACACCTCTAGCACAAAGAATGTGAATCGTTTCAAGCCTAATGTCTCACGAGCAGTTAGTTTAAACTGATTAGCAAAAATCAGGATCTTCATGACATAAATGAGCTTAGCCATCCACCGTGCTCGGTGAAGTGCTCCGGGCCGTCGGAGATTAAACTTGGGTAGAGCTCCATCGAGACACCTGATTGCTAGCTCCAGTACCTCACGGTAATCATCACGTGGCTGCTGCTTCTTACCCAGATGATGTTTCCAGCAACAGATGAGGTCATCTCGTTTCTCGTACAAACTTGGAGGGAGGTCTGAGAGAGGGCTGTAGTCATCTTGACTGATGTCCTTCCACTTATGCTTGAAGCGAGAGAAGAGAGTAATATCTGGTCCAGAGGAAGGCCCCATGCATTCCACATACGCTTTCTCGGCAACAAGCTCAAGGATGTGGTGACGACACGCGAGATGCAGAAGACGGCGGCCGAGTTTCTGCTCCAGAATGACACATGCCCCCGACAAGTGCCCAGTGTTTGAAGCTGTTGTGTCAAAACTGAGTGCTGAAACATTCTCTGATATTTTCCACTCTTCCAGCGCTGCACTGACTGCTGTAGCAATGGCCTGTCCAGTCCCTGACAATAGTTTCGGGACACCAAGCAGCTTTTCAGTATTGATTCCGGAGACAAGAATGGCGATTCGGTCAACACTCGCTCCTTGTTCATCAGGAATAATTTTTCCATCCCAGTGCACAGTGAGCACTTCACTAGGTTGAAATTTTTCTTTAATTTCCTTGGCAATCCCAGAACGGTGGGTCGCTCGCGAAGTGCGCACTGTCTCATAGTTTAAAACTAGTTCCATTGGGTCATGACCTAGACTAGCAGCCGTGCCATTACACCTCTTCTCCCTTTTTCTCGTTGCGCTGCCAGGAATGCTCGGTCTTCTTTGATGGTCAAGAGCTGCATTGCCTTGGGGTGGGCAACATCGAAGAGGTCCTCTAACTCATCACAAAAAGTTTCCTCTTTCTTACGTTGTGTGTCTGTAGTGCGAGTGCAGTTTTTCTTAAGTCCCTTCCACATTAAAAAAAGATCCACTACCTTTCGTCCAATACTCTTCTCAGTTATGGTAGGAATCCGTGCTTTATTCCAGAAACTAATAACCGATGCTGCAACTTCACTCGCAGAATCATTCACTGTTTTCTTATGTTCATTGTGACCGTGGAAAAACAGAGGTAGAACATCTCCTCTTGAAGGAAGTTGTGCACCCGTGATTTCGGTTATGTGTTGACCAATGAGCCAAACTTCAGTTTTTGAACGTGTACTCGCCATTGAACCTGAAACAAACAAAAACATTTATGTAACTTATGTTGTTACTGTTATGCAAACAACAGCACCCATAAAGCATACGGCATGCAAGATCACTTGTATAAAGTTTTTAAAGTGTTATATACCTAAATTGATGCATTGATTTTAGACAAAGACAATGGTACTAACCGTAATACTGCAACAAGAGCGACGCACACACACCCACCGTCACGTCTCACACACAACTGATGCTACTGTACCAGTCAGACACTGGCACACAACCTCTTCCCCCTACCCGGACTGACACCCGCCTCTCCCTCCCCTCTGCATTGCCAATAGCTGCACCAGCCAAAATACTCATTACTTATTTTTAGAAAAAATGTTAGGAACAACTTTAGTTTGAATTTGCATTCTACATATACCTGCAAAGTTTCATAGTAATCGGTTTATAAATAAAGAAATTAGAAAAAATCAATAATAATTTCAGTAGTGTTAACTTCAAATGGCTTGAGCCACCTCTAAATATTGTCCAAATGACCCAGGATTTCGCCTGTGTTCTTTTTTTATGGGTACGCATTATTGGACAAATGGCCATCTAAAAATAAAAACTTTCACTTTTTATTGTCACCCTAATATATATATATATATATATATATATATATATATATATATATATATATATATATATATATATATATATATATATATATATATATATATATATATATATATAGAGAGAGAGAGAGAGAGAGAGAGAGAGAGAGAGAGAGAGATTGAGAGAGAGAGTAAAAATCCCTCAAAAAAGCATGAATTATTTACGTTTAAATCTTACGCTTCGGTGGTTTTACATCTCCACACTTCTACCCAATAAACAACCAGGAGTTGTGTTCAGTGTGCAGTGGCGGCGTATTCAGCATCTGTTATTATAAAAGAAGTCAATTCAAGAAGAAAGATCCCCATCTAACTCCATTAATCTTTAATTATGTACAGAACTAACACAGTTCACAAAACCACGAGCCACAGCGACCCATGGGTAACAATACTTTAGGGGATTTTACATTTATATTCACATTTTCTCTACACTAACTGGCAATATCTGACATCTACATCACGATTTCGTTGGTAAATATAATTCGGATTTTAACACCAACTTAACAGATGTCTCCTTATTTTATGGTATTTCCTTGTTGTTAATCCTGACATGATTTATAATGATAAAGTAGAGTTCAAATACTAGATATTAATCACACATATTACCACCATAAGTAGCTGCCAGATATTACCATAGTCAAGGGCATTTTAGCTACATCAGTGCCCCCTGGTGTCTACTTGTTTCCATTCTCAGTAAACAGGATAACTTGAAACTCTCTAAAGCTGACTTACTTCAATAACCTGGCCAGTATGTTTGCCTGTGTACGTATATCGAGCTTCAGTGAGTTTTGTGTTCGTCTACTCATTTTCATGATAGTGTTAATAATAATGATGATAAATAATTATAATGTTTATTATTATTATTATCATTATTATTATCATTATTATTATTTTTTACTTATTTTTATTACCATTTCCATTATTACTTTAAACCAATATCTGCTCTGTTTATCAATATCACCATCAACATCCTTATCATCACACAGTATGCCACCACTACTCCTAGGATGCGAACCAGTTTTTCACCAACCTTTCCCTCTCCTTCACCACCACGACAACCCATCAACTTCACTCTCAAAACTCCACCTCATATTTTTTCATCCTTCCTAACATCACTGCCTCTATAGTCCAACGCTCCTGATAGGTTTTACTTAAATGAGTTCTGTAAATGTTGATATGTTCTGGTGAAGGGCCTTGTATTTTGGTGAAATTGGGATGTAATTTGGTGCAAAGTTGGTATATTATGGTGAGTTGATGTATTTAGGTGATTTTTTTTGTGGTGGGGGGGGGGGGGGGTTAAATTGATATGTCTTAGTGAAAGTTGATGTATTCAGCAAAAGTTGATGTTTATGGCTCAAGCTCATAAATTTATTCTATGAGAGTTGATATATTCTGCCGAAAAGTCGATGTAATATGGTGAAATTTCAAGTTATATATTCAATGAAAGTTTATCTATTCTGGTAAGACTTGGTATATTTTGACAACAGTTAACTCACTCTAATGGAAATCGACGTGTCATGGTGATGTATTCTGGCCAAAGTTGACATATTTTGGTAAAACACTGATATTTCTGGGCAAAAGTCTATGTACTTAATTTAATAAAAAAGACAATATCTGTTGATAAAAATATATAGATAAAATCCCCCAAAATAAAAAAAGGGAAATATGAATTCCAATGAAAAAATTTGCCATTTAATATTGGAGTACGGGCGGCTGGTAAAGGTTGGCCCATTAATAATGTACGGGAGACCATTAGTGAGCTACAAAGAACAGCGGATAGTGAAATCGCTGGTTGAGCTGTCAGGTGGATCACGCGTGCGCGTGCATGTATGTGTGTGTGTGTGTAATAATAATAATAATAATAATAATTATCGGTTTATTGAAAGAGCATGGCAGCCGGAAGGCTGAAAATATACAATTACATAATTGGGGAATGGTTCTCTTGATGTACAAGTAACATAAGTGATACAAATATGATATATAATAATTAGGTGTTGATTTTTACAAAGGTTGGGACTGCGCTGTTCTTGTAGCAGTCAGTTCGTGCTCGTATGGGCTGGAGGCGGTTGGGCAGGTGTGTGGCCACGTGGCCAGAACAGTAGCTTGGGGCAATGCAGGTGTGCTCCATCCTTCAGGTTAGGTCAGGTGAAGCCGTGAGGTCAGGTCAGATCCAACCACAATCAGCCTTGCTATGTTTTTGTGCTTTTCCTTAGAGTTGAAATTGCCACTTTTGCATATCACTTGTGGGTTAATCGTCAATGTTTGCACTGTACTGTTGGTGTGAGGACGTTGATAAATCCAGATGGGAAGGGGAGGGCCCGACACACCGGGCTGGCAGCTGTCTCCATGATCAAGAGACCACGGCCGCGTGAGCGGGCAGCGCCGACTACACACGTCCTTACCCTATGAAGGCTGAGGGAAGTGTGTGTGTGTGTGTGTGTGGGTGTGTGTGTGTGTGTGTGTGTTTGTGTGTGTCTTCTCGGACTATTCCTTGACTCTGGGTTATGCAACTCGTTAACTTAGGGTGTGGTTGTTGTGTTGGCAACAGCTTCTACACCTTAAACAAATTCACGCCTAGGTGGCTCTAGGGCCGGCCATCCTCGTTATACAACGGACAACTATTATTTATTATGTGTGTGTGTAGGTGGTGGTGATAGTGTTGGTGGTGGTGGTAGCGGTGGTGGTGTCAGTGGCCGTGGTGTTGATAGTGGTGATGGCGGTGGTGTTGAAGTCAGCACGTGCTGTTGGTTTGGTGCTGCTGACAAGGATTAATTGAGGTGAATGATATGTAGGCACTGTTGAGTTGAAGGGGATGTGAGGCAAGGTTAGGGGGTGTGGAGGTGTGGGAGGAATGGAGGAGGTGTGGAGGGGTGGGAGGAATGGAGGAGGTGTGGAGGGGTGGGAGGAATGGAGGAGGTGTGAGGTGTAGGGGGAATGGAGGAGGTGTGGGAGGAATGGAGGAGGCTTGGAGAGGTGGGAGAAATGGAGCAGGTGTGGAGGAGGTGGGTTAGAGTGTGAGAAAAAGGAGGAGGCGTGCTGGAGTAGAGACGGAGGCGGTATGCTGGAGTAAGGAGAGAAGGAGGAGGTGTGTTTGAGTGTGGGAGAGGAGCGTCGTGTTGGAGCGTAGGAGAGACTAACTACGCTTAGGCTGAACGAAGATAATGTGTGGAGGAGGTGAAGATGGAGGGAAGTGGAAGAGCGTGGGAGGCTGGTGAGTTTCTGGGAAAATTGGATGAGTTATGTTGCACTAAGAAGAAGAGAAGGGAGATGTAGGTAGGGCGTGGGTAGAGTGTGTGGGGAGGGCGTGGGTAGAGTGTGTGGGGTGGGCGCGGGTAGAGTGTGTAGGGAGGGCGTAGGCAGAGTGGAGGGGTGTTTGATTGGTGAACGGAAATAAAGTCACATAACTTGTATACATTGACAGCACAATATATATATGATGGCATTGCACGTAGGTTAGGTTAAGTCAGGTTAGGTTAGGTTTTTTCCATGCCCTCTTCTCTGTGACATTTTTTCCTGGATTCGTTTGAGTGAGGGCAGGGGAAATGTGTGGACTTGAGCGGGAGGTAGTGAGCAGACTGGAGAGTGAGAGAGCAGGCGGTAGGGCGACAGTGTGTGCTGGAGGGTGCGAGAGTGGGCGGGAACCTGGGAGAGTGGGCAAGAGGCTGCACGAGTGGGCAAGAGTGGGCGAGAGGCTGCGAGGGAAGGCGAAAGGATGGGAGGGTGGGCGGGAAGATGCGAGAGTGGGCGGGAAGATGCGAGAGTGGGTGGGAAGATGCAATAGTGGGAGGAAAGATGCGAGAGTGGGCGGGAGGCTGAGAGAGTGGGTGGGAGGATGCAAGAGAGGGCGGGAGGCTTTAAGAGTGGGCGGGAGGCTGCGAGAATAGGCGAGAAGATGTGAAAGTGAGCGGGAGGTGCCAAGAGTGGACGAGTGGAAGCGAGAGTTGGCTGGAGGGTGCGAGAGTGGGCGAGAGGATGCAAGAGTGGGAGGAAAGGTGCGAAAGTGGACAGGAAGATGCAGGAATGGGCGAGAGGAAGCAAGCATGGGCGGTAGGCTGCGAGAGTGGGCGGGAGACGGCGCGAGAGGGCGAAAAGATGTGAGAGCGGACGAGAGGCTGCGAAAGTGGGTGGGAGGGAGCAAAAGTGGAAGGGAAGCTGCGAAAGAGGGCGGGAAGATGCGAGGGTGGGAGAGAGAATGCGAGAGTGGGCGGGAGGATGCAGGAGGGGGTATATAAGCTTTGGGTAGAGTTCCTTTAACTTGGCTTATATATAAATAAGTTGAGGGGTTAAGTTACAAACCCAAAATGGTCTTTTCTCCATTTATTGGTATAACTATATTGGTCACAGTCTATTAGTAGATGCACCGTAATTAACACTGTAAGCTGTGAGTGTTAGTTAAGGACGGGGACTCAGCTTGACTGAGTCAGGTCAACCGTCCGATTCTCGTGAGCTTCAAGTGAGGACTGGTGCCTGTGAGGACTGGTGCCTGTGAGGGGCTCTGAAGGAGAGGCCAGGCTAACCCTACATTCTCAAGGTCGGCCTACTGATAGAGGAATTTCCCCTCACGTGAACAGCACATGGCGCCTCACAGCTTATGGGAAATTACAGTGGGATGATTGGATCCAAATTTATACAATTGTTATAGCCATGAGACAGGGGTTGATACATTGCTCGGTCACCACCTTCCAAGCTTCTACGAGGAATTAGCTTCTCGCAGAGAAAAATAAAATTATACATAAACCTATCCATGTTACATACATATGTGTGAAAACACTAAACTGAAGCAACTGCAACCTGGGGTCAACAGTTAATAGGGTCCTCGTCTTAAGTGCCTTACAGAAGAGTATTTTATGTACAATGGTAAATTGAAATGAGATTGATCTCTAGGAGCCCAAACAAAAATATTACTACCAATATTACACAATAGTGGGAATAGTTAAACTGGGTATAACAAATCCTGTGTAAAACAAAATCAAATATCAGTTTATCTTCTATCTTAGTAAAATGCGACTCTTTCAGATAAGAAATAAATTTTAATTTATCTAACATAAGATTGAGTTCACTGAGTCAAAATGGAAACTTGGTACAATGGAATCAAATCCAAAGTGAGATTTAAATTCAATGCAAAATGATGATGGGAAGGCAAGTTTTCAACGAACTACAGGTTATCGCCCAGTAATCCGGAGCCTTATAATAACATTTCACAACTAACTGGTTACCACCATATATATATATATATATATATATATATATATATATATATATATATATATATATATATATATATATATATATATATATATATATATATATATATATATATATAAATATATATATACATATGTATATATATTTTCTGAACATTATATAGATGCTCATGAAACACAGTTTTCCTGGAAAACCGGTGCATAGTTACATTGTTTCAGCGCTGTGCGAACGTTAGTTTGTATGATTGCCAATTCGCATAATCTGTCTGCAGCAGAATTAACATACACACATCGGCTGGGCATATGTGTAAATGTATACATGATGACTGACACCGTGATAATACCCTAAAATCATCCACTTCCAACAAAGAGTAGTCTTTATCTATTAGTAAAAGATCGGTTGGTATATCCAGAGTAAACAGTGTGTCATCAGAGTATAATGGGAAAGGTTCTACATGCTCATGCATTAATTTTCTTTGCACTAGCATAGTTACGTGGATGAGGAAAGCATAGTCCGTGAGAGTTGACTCTAACAGAAGGATATACTATTCTACCTCTTCGTCTGCGAAAATTGGAATTAACAGATAACTTGTCTTGACTATTTGTAAGGCTTCAAGAATTATTTTTCACATACACATGCTGTGCATCCACTGTTCTAACCCTGCATCAACCATACTTACAATTCGGTCGTTTTTGTTAATTGATATAGCTTGAGTTGAAGTTTTTGTAGCATGCAAAATGCTTGTAAAAAGAAATGAATCATTCCAGTTTAGGCACTGAATTCATGAAATTATAAAGATTTAAATAAATGATTAAACTCAGGAATCTTTTCGTGTTAATATCATTGTAGAAATGTTAGCAACATAATTATATACGTTTCGTAGAACGTAGTTTTAAACAATAGCCATCAGATACACTGGGTGCATTTGACGTGTTTGCTGTTTGAACAGTTTTGTCTGGGACATGGTTATCTGGGACTTCATTATCATTCCTGGGGAATGAATCTGAATGGACTATTTAAGCGTATCCGTATGCACTGTAAGGGCGCGTGTTTTCCAACACCTACACCACCCTTATCTTACTTACTTCTCTTGTTCTTTTCTTACTCCTACTCAGTTCCGTCACATATTCTTGGTAACATGTACATTCTTTTGGTAGCATGGTCGAGGGTCTAGGCACATGGGTACGGTAATTCTGGTATCAAGTCACTTGGAAGGAAATAAAGGTAAAATACTGTGGGAGAAATGAATACACCTAAAATACTCTAAGAACAAGTTTATTAATAAGAAATTAATGGGAAAAAAATATATTATTCACATATAACTACCAGGTTCAACTTCTGGGCTTATTGCAGACTCAGTACTTTCTTTTTTACTTATTTTCTTATTTACTTATTTTCTTATTTCTTTACTCAACAGTAATTACTCAGATCTTACACTCTTACTGCACGCAACTTTACTGGTGTTACATTACATTGCATAGCAGGACCAGTTCTTTGGCCCTACTCACAATACATTGTACATGGCAACTCCTTGTACATTACTTTACTGCCACTCCAAGTGGGTACTTCTACTTAACATACACGTTAAAACTGAAACCAGCAGGTACATGGGTCCACTACCCAACATGGGATAATTATTTCAACTAATTATCCCCAACATACATATTACAACACTCTCTGTGGACATATAACTTCCCAGGAGTGTCTCGGAGTTGAACACTGGGGCTCAAAGACCGTTGTTATGGTCGGTGGTAGCCAGACACATGGTGAGTCTGGGGTCTGGCACTACGAGGCAGTTGAGCATATTAATCAGGCCGCATAGGTGCCATGGTTTCATATTAATCCCTGCTGAGTATCTACTACATCAGGGGCAGTTGTTGAATGATCCACTAGTCATAATTGGTTCTGGAGACAAACGTTGGAGTGGCGTCAGGAGACGGACTGGGAAGCATGACAACACAATCACAACAAATCTCTTGTCTAGGAACGACAGACATATTTACGTTATATTACTTCTTACACTGGGTGAATGACAATTCAACTGTTAAAGCATGAACACTGATGAACACTGATATTCACTACAATTGATTGAATCAAACTGAATGGCTACACATAAACATACCTGGGGACAAACGTTGGAGGGGCGTCAAGGGACGCTCGCCCTGCGTGATGCGATGGTATATATATCCCTGAGTTGCCAGCGATCGCTACTCACGCAATGACAGTAATTACAAACAACTCTAACTGTTACTCATTCAAAGATGACCCTCAGTTGACAAAGATAAGGCGAATTACTTGAGTTGATTTACACAGACTAATTCAAGATTGAGCTTCCCAGAAGAAAGTGGAATAACAACTCATTGATAACTGTCTTCACAAAGGCGGGACACTGGGAGGGAGCAAGTGTAGCGTAGATGGGGAAAACACTTCTTCTCAGGGGTTGTTAACCCACTCATATTTTGCGGTCGTGGAGTTTAATAAGAATCATTAGTTAAACAGACTAGCAGTCAACGTGACCATGACAGCACAACATCTGAAGTTTGTGAGTTTGGCTTCAAAATTTTTAATTTGTTGCACGCTTCTTTAGCAATGATGAGGAATGGTCTGTCAAACTTGGGTGAAAGCTTGGACTTTCGTTCTGGTTCTCGCACCATAACAGCATCGCCTATTTCTAGCATGACAGGCTTAGCTTGTTTATGTTGCTTGTATATCATTTCAGCGCGTGAGGCTGTTAAATGTTTACATACTTGGCCATGAATATCCGTGAATACATTGATTTGCCTGGTAGCGAAATCGTCCACGTTATAGACTGGGCATGGGTTGTCTGTAAGTACGTCATACGGTAGGCGTTTGTCTATGCCGTAAACAATATAATTGGGTAATTTGCCTGTAGAGCTGTTGATCGACCCATTGATAGATGCGGCGACTTGCTGTAACCAATCTTCCCATGCATAGTGCATTTGACTCGCTATTGGACGAAGAATTTCTAGGATTTTGCGATTGGTTCTTTCAACAAAGCCATTAGCCTGTGGATGATAGGTTGCGATAAAACTTTGTTGGATGTCGTATTGTCGACATATTTCTGCTACAAGTTGTTCTTGAACTCCAATTCGTTGTCGGAGAGAAGAACTTAGGACATAGTAAAGGGACATATGAGGTGAATATCTAAGGCATAAGCCACAAATTCGGCTGTTTTATCCTTCAGTGGGACTAAAATCACAAATCTAGAAAAATGATCCACACACACTAGGATGTAAGAGGATCCTTGATGACTCCTTGGAAGTTGCAACAAGTCGATCGCGACTGTGTCAAACGGACGTTCTGGTGTAGGATATTGTAGAATTGGAGCCGGAGACTTTGTAGTACCCTTATGCTGAGCACATGACAAACACTTAGCAATATGTAATTCTATGTCTTTCTTCACAGTATTCCAAAAATACTTCTTTCTGACCTCCGCCAGACATTTGTCACGTCCGGGGTGACATGCTAGGGGAGCATCGTGATACAACGTTAGTATCGTTTCGCGAAGTGTATCAGGTACGACAATTTGTATGACAAATCCCTCAGTTGTCTGCTTGGAGAGAAGGAGTATGTCTCGTCATAGTTCAAATTGACTGAACGGAGGAGGTAACTTTGGAAGATTAACCTCTTCCCCCAACTCTTGAGCGAAAATGACTGTACCCCACAATGGATCGAGTCGTTGTTCATCCCTTAATTGTGAGTGGGAGAATGATGATAGAGGCATCACTGGTGCTATGTTTCTGGACAAAGCGTCTGTGACCACATTCACTCTTCCCGGTAAATACTTGAACTCGGGTTCAAACTCTCGAATGGTCAGATACCAGCGTGCTAGTCTACCTGAAAGATTTTTACCGTGAAACAGCTCTGTCACTGCCACGTGATCTGTATAGACGGTTATTTTATAACCAAAATTATGTCTTTAAACTTCTTCAGTGCCCAAACAACAGCTAACGTTTCTAGATGCGTTACTGAATAACGTGTTTCGGCATCATTAAGTTTACGACTTGCAAAAGCCATCACTCTATATTTTCCTCGTGCGTACAGCGCCGATTCTCTGTATTGAGGCGTCAGTCCACAGTAAATTCCTGAGAGTAATCAGGAAATGCTAAAACTGTGGCATTGGTAAGTGCTGTCTTCAATGCACTAAAACTATCTTCTTGCTCAGCATTTCATACAAAAGTTGCATCCTTCCTAAGTAGCTGAGTCAAGGGTGAAGCTAATGTCGCATAACCTTTAATAAAAGAACGATAATATCCAGATAAACCAAGAAAACTACGTACTTTATCAACAGTTGTAGGACGTGGGAACTGGGCAACAGCCTTAACTTTGTCATCAACTGTATGAATGCCGACACCGTCAACTACATGACCAAGGAATTGAATTCTGGATTTTAAAAATTCACATTTAGAAAGTTTGATTTTGAGTTCTGCTGTAGAATGTGTTTGGAAAACTTCACGGAGCTTAGCAATATGCGTATCGACATCCTTACTGACTACGATAAGAACATAAGAACATACGAAAATAAGGAGTCTGCAATAGGCCGGTTGGCCTGTGCATGGCAGCTCCTGTCGAGAGTTACTACCACTCTCTATCATCCATGAATCTATCTAGCCTCCTTTTGAAACTTTCCAGAGTTCCCGCACTTACTACAAAGTTGCTAAGCTTGTTCCACTCGTCCACCACCCTATTTGTGAACCAGTTTCTTCCTATCTCCCTCCTAAACCTAAACTTATCCAACTTGAATCCGTTGCTGCGAGTCCTATCCTTTCACCTACTTAAATACTTCTATCATATCTCCCCGCACTCTTCGTCTTTCTAGGGAATGCAAGTTAAGTTTCTTTAACCTATCCTGATATGGAAGGTTTCTAAGTCCGTCAATCATTTTTGTCATTCTTCGCTGCACCGACTCTAGTGAATTTATATCCATTCTATAATAGGGGCACCAGAACTGAACCGCATAATCGAGGTGCGGCCTAACTAGCGCAAGATATAGTTGCAATAAGACCTCTGCACTCTTCTTACTTACACTTCTAGATATAAAACCCAATACTCTGTTTGCCTTATTTCGAACATTAACACACTGTTTTCTAGGCCGTAGGTCCGGGCTTACAAGTACCCCTAGGTCTCTTTCACAAGTCGACTTCTCTAGGTTGATGTTGTTCAGGCTGTATACATTATAAGTATTTGTTCTTCCAATATTAAGTACGCTGCACTTGCTGGTGTTGAATTTCATTTGCCATTTTTCAGACCACCCCTGCAGTTTATTTAGATCCTCCTGTAATGCATTTGCATCTTGCCCTGAATTAATTTGCCGCCCTATTTTGGTGTCATCCGCAAACTTGCTTATGTCACTGCTGATCCTAGTATCTAAATCGTTTATGTAGATTATGAACAAGAGTGGGCCTAGTACTGACCCCTGGGGAACCCCACTGGTTACACGGCCCCACTCAGATTTAACACCATCTACGCTGACCCTCTGCGTTCTATCGGTGAGCCATGATTTTATCCAATTTAAAACTTTCCCCTCGATACCATGAGCCTTAATTTTTCTCAGAAGCCTCTGATGCGGTACTCTGTCAAATGCTTTGCTAAAGTCTAAGTAAATAGCATAGTAATTTTCGTCATTATCTACTACCTCGAAGACTTTCCGAAAAAACGTTGTTCATTATCCTTTGAAAGGTCAGTGGGGCATTTCTGAGACCGAAAGGCATCTGCAGAAATTCAAAATGGCCCAAAGGAGTGGTAAAAACAGTAATCTCTCGAGATTTTTCATCCAGAGGTATTTGCCATAACCGCTAAGCAAATCAAGGTTGCTAAATACAGGATTATCCTTGCCTAAGGATTGTAAAATATCACTCAAGACAGGCATTGGGTACCTATCTGGGATAGTATTTTCATTGACGCGCCTATAATTATAGGCGCATCAATGAAAATTAATTATAATCAATTACTGGGCGCCAACTTCCATCCTTCTTAGGGACTAAAAATAGTGGACTATCGAAAGAGGATTTTGAGTGAGTGATAACCTCTTGATCCAACATATCCTGAACCATGTCCTGGACCACAGCGCTTTGGCTATGTGGTTGACGGTAAGCTGGTATGTAAATTGGATTTGTGCCCTGTTTTAGGGATGTGATGTGAGGTTAAATTTGTGTGACCTAGATGTTCCCCTGGTAAAGCTACAATGTTTTGGTAGTCGGCAAGCAACTCTAGGAGCCTAGTCTTGCCTTGAGGGTGATCAAACACCTTAACATGTGGTGTTATTTGATCTATCCTCTCCTGTCTGGTTTATTTAATTGAAGGTGAAACACTACCAATTGAGAAATGCGAAAGCTGTTGGGCAACATGGTTATGATAAACTAGAAAATCACACAAATAACATCCTTCTTTCAATATTCGTAATGCGCCTGTTCTGTTGAGAACTAGAACGTTTGTTAAACCACCAGGACGAGTCGTGCTCAATGTAGATTCGCAAGATTAACCTATAACCTTGCATGTTTCCCTAAGACAGACTACATCCGTCCCCGTGTACACGTCAGGTAAAACAACAGTGGCTCTGGTGATTTCCTCATTCTGAAAATGGAGCGTACCCGTTAAAACTATTGCTGCTATAATCACGCTGGGGAAGTGAGCCTGTGAGGTCTTGGACTCGCTTTGACTCAGAATCCATCGTCCTCGTAGTAGGAGCGTTGGACAACAAATTCACCTTTGCGGAGAGCAATGGTACAGACGTGTGCATGGCACTGTAGGAAATACCATTAACAGTGATAGTATGTTTGCTTGGCTGAACATCTATCATATTAGTTTTAAGAGTTGGAAGACCTATTAAACCGTCAGCTGGTAAATTAAAGTCTTGGACCACATAAAAATCTGCAAAAAAGGATATACCACGTCTAGAAAAACGTAGTGGTAATGTTACCATTCCTGTTATGTCCAGCTGAGTACCGGAAACTCCTGAGAGATCGGTGTCAGTAGGTCGAATCAAAAAATTTCGGTGAGGGGGATCTACGTTGTAACTCTTGATAGGATGCCAAAGAAAGTACGTTTGCACAAGCACCCGTATCAATGTCTAACGCTAACTTGACTGACCCAACCTTCACCGAAATTGATAACACTTCCGTTCGGTTAGCGCCGCTATTAACGAGGCTGTAACAGAAGCGTTGGCGCGTGTTGGTAGTGGTGTAGCTACCCTATGTCGGTCTGGGACTGATGTTGGTCTTCCCCCGACTTCTTGTGAAAGCGACGACTCGACTTACCGTGGTGGGATACCTGGGGTAACTCCATCCCTATTTGTCTACATCGTCGGATTGCTACACAATCTCCGTAGTATGGGTGGGAGAATCATGGTATAAACACCACACATCAGCTGTCTGGTCTGAAGCAGACCTGGTTTGAGCAGCTGTTGCATAAGTCTTAGGTGGACTTAGTCGCTGTGGTGGTTGAGGTGTTGGATTGATTTTAGGCTTAGCACCACTTCGTTGGAGTTGATAAAAAAATCAACATTATGACCATTTTTCTTGCAATGTGTGCATACTAAATGTTGCTTCTATGTTGCTCAGTTCTTAGGAACTCGTTGCTGAATTGACGCTACAGGTGTTTCTGCCCTTGCTAGGGGAGTACGTGATGATTTAATAGCGATCTTGGGTGCATAATCCAAAATGTCCTCATCTGGCTTATAATTATGTGTCTTTGCATGAATATATGCCGGGTCACGGATTGTTAGGATGAAACCAAGGAACTCCATTAATTGTGCAAAACTGTCTAGAGACATATTATTGTGCTCGTCCACCCAGGGTGAACCACCAAAACTGGTTAAGATATCTTGACAGACCTCGCCAGCAAGGGAAACGCTTCTCATCGTGTCTTCTGCGTGTATCGTCCGTAGCAGATTATCAACCCACCTAAACATCCAGTTCAGGTGACCCTGCTGTGCGCCTAATTCAAATAGACCCATTAAAGTCCCCTTAAACTTCGCATAAGTAGTATGTGCAAGACCACTAGCGTCCAAATGTTGGCTAGCATAACTTCCTTCTTTGGTATGATCGCGTACAAGCGCTTTGCGTTCATCATCACTTGTTATATGAATGTTTTTCATTACATCTTCACATGACCTTAAAAATGTGGTTACACGATAGTCAATAGTCATCCTCCGCCGTAAACTCGCGAATGCGATCACTGCGCGGCAATACTTGAACAATGTTAGGTTAGTTAGATGACATGCTGGTATTAGATGTAGCCATGGTTAGTGAGTTGCTAGACAACTTAGATCTAACTGAAAGATGCGTGGATGCAAGAGGGGAAAGTAATCTTTGACACACTGCGAGAATCTGTAGACTGAGGGGTATCTTGCCCGTAATCAGGTGTTGTATTGTATGTATTACCTGACCTTAGGGTTCCACGACATAAATCGTCATGCAGTTAATCACTTAAGTGTTCACCACTCTCAACAGATTATGTCTCGCAGTAAGGGCGCTTGGGTTTCATGCAAATCTATTAATTCTATGTGTTCAGTATTGGCACTATTACAAGTGCAGTGTCAGACTTGAGTGCGTCGTCAGAATTATCTGAAACGTTATCATAAATCTCCTTCAAATCGGTAATATCTGAACTCATTAAATAAAAAAATCATCCATCAATGTTAAATAGAGATGAAAAGTTAGTCTACACAAAAACCTTGCCTGGCCATTTACAGTAAATGTTTAAAAAATATCATAATAATTGGCAAGAAAAAAAGATTACTGGTTCTCGAGAACTTCAGTGTATTTATATATATCAAATAATAATAAGTAAGACACTTATAAATTAAACATTATCCTACAATAACGTGTGATGCTGTGCTGTCGAATATGTTAATGTGTGTTTAATATAGCGTGTCCTCTCCTACCTATTACTGTTGGATTGATTGTAGAATTCTGGGAATTTTTTGAAAATATGGCCTTTAATCCCAAAGACTTCAGCGGATTGGATGAAACTCAGCTGGTCGAAATTCATGGTCAGGGTTGCTGGTGTGTAGTTTAAAGATGATGTCTTTGAAGAATTCGTGATGGTGTCTGGGGTTAACAAGAGTAACCCCGTCAACCACTAGAGGGGTGATGGATGGCTAACTATGTGAACTCACAGTTCACTGGTGTCGTCAGGCGATCCTGTGAGGTAACATAGGTTAATGAACCTTGGACTGGTAGACCTCTTGGAGTTGATTGAGTATGACAGGTCAAGTAGTTGGCCTGTACCAGATGTAGCTGGTGTTACGAGTTGGGGATTTAGAATATAGTTAAAAGTCTACCCAGATCCCAACAGGCAACAACAAAAAAAAACAAAGACAATCGGACTATAAAAGGGTAGACAAAGGATGGGAGTTTTTGTTGTGTATAATAAAGTACCATAAATTCCTTAACAAAATATTTAGCTTTCTATAACTTACCCCTAACCATACTTAACCTAAACATTCACAGTATATACATATTTATACAACATACAATAATTTGAAGCAAGGTGGACGTGGGGAGGCAATATAAGATTACAAATACTTAAGTGCGGAGCTGAGATGGCTGACGAGTAAGGCTGAGTATTGTAGACGGTGGTAGGTAGTCACTGTGCCGTAGGTTTCCAGGATAGGTGGTCCTGTGGTCACTTCCCAGAGTGAACTGAACTCTCATCGAACTGGAGCTGACGAAGAAGACTTTGAGGAAGTGACGCAACAACCAGGATATGGAGAAGGGAAACCCCGGAGTGGTAACTAAGACGAGTCATACTCGTGTTTCGTCCCTAGGTGGCGTTGCTCGTGGTGCTGGGTAGATAGACCACTCGTGTTTCGTCCCTAGGTGGCGTTGCTCGTGGTGCTGGGTAGATAGACCAGGACAATAGATGGCGTGGTTCGTAGTACTGGGTAGGTAGATCATGACAATTGGTGGCGGGGTTCGTAACACACCCCCCCTCCAAAGACCTCCGTAGCGCGGGCGCGAAGGAGGTGATCACCTGGTGCGTCTGGAAAGTAGCTGCTGCATTTCCACTGGAGCTCGGGATAAGGAGTACGCAATCAGGTTGTCCACCCCCTTTATGTGCCGGACTTCTAGATTATAGGGCTGGGTGAGGAGAGCCCAGAGGAGGATTCGCTGGTTGGAGGTCTTGTTGGTTTGGATGAACGTGAGTGGGTTATGGTCGGTGAAGACTAGGGTTGTTTGTGGGCTAGACTGGAGGTAACATTCAAACTTCTTTATTGCCAACACCAGAGCCAGGGCCTCCTTCTCTATGGTCGAGTAGTTGGTCTGATGTTTTTTCAATTTGGCGGAGTAGTATGCCACAGGGTGAAGGACATCAGTGGTTGGGTCGGGTTGTGGGAGCACAGCCCCAACTCCGACACCGCTCGCGTCGATTTGCAGATGGAAGGGCAAGGTGTAGTCAGGGGGGTGGACTACAGGCTTGGAGGCAAGGAAGGCTTTGAGGCAAGGAAGGCTTTGAGGCGGTGGAAAGATTGGTCGCACCTCTGGTTCCAGATGTAAGGGACCGCAGAACTGGTAAGGTCTGTGAGGGGTCCGGCCACGCTGGAGAAGTTACTGCAGAACAGACGGTAGTAGCCGCACATCCTTAGGAAGCGCATGAGTTCCTTCCTCGTCCTTGGAGTGGGGAAGGACAAGATGGCTTTAACGTTTGCGTCCTTGGGTCTCACCATACCAAGCCCAACGATATGTCCCAGGTAAGTAACCGAGGCCCGGCCAAAAGCAGATTTAGCCAGGTTTATGGTGAATCCAGTCTCTTGCAGTCGTGCGAACAGTATCTCTAAACGCACCAGATGTTCGTCCCAGCCGTCCGACACCACCACCAGGTCATCCAGGTAGACGAACGTCCCACCTAAGTCTTGAATTAGGTAATTGATGGCCCTCTGGAATGTGGCCGGAGCATTAGAAAAGCAAAACGCCATAACCAAATATTGAAAAAGACCAAATGGAGTTATAAATGCCGAGATTATTTTTGCCCTATCCGTGAGTCCCACTTGATAATATCCTTTCAACAGGTCCACGGTACTGATAAATTTTGCACAGCCTATGCTGTCTATTATATCTTCAATCAAAGGTAAAGGGTAGGCGTCTGAGACAGTGACCTGGTTCACTTTACGATAATCGGTACAGAAACGAAAAGTGCTATCGGGTTTTGGAATGAGAAGGCAAGGTGAAGCCCAGGGAGAGGTACTAGGCTCAGCTAAGTTATGTTTTAACAAAAAATCTACTTCCTTTTTCATAATCTCTCTTTTTTGTGGATTTAGTCGATATGCTGATTGCCTAATGGGTTGTACATCATCTGAGATTAGCATAATATCATGTTTAAGTATATTGCAAAACCCTGGGAGGTCTGACGTGACTTTAGGAAATGTTGATAACTTAGTGAGATCTTTTGCTTGAGATGGATTCAGAACAGAAAAATACTCATCCAAGTTGTTGAGTATGCGACTGTTAGCAGGGTTTTCTTTAGGTAGAGGGAAGTCTAAATTCTCCAATAGATCCATGTCATCTGTCTCCGGCTCCGGCCCTGACAAAACCGTATGCAGTACAGGTAGGCTTATAGCCTCTCGGATGTCTTCCTCTAACTGCCTGGAATGGTAAAGTTTCATGAGATTAATGTGAACAAGTTGTGAATCTTTCCTGCGATCAGGAGTATGGACTATATAGTTGAGGGGAGATAGTTTATTAGCATTGATTTGAAAATTTTGATGGAACCGTTCTAAGCAACCTTGGAATTGTGGGTGGTAAGCCGAAGATGTACAATGGTCCACACTGAGGTCTTTCATCACCTGTTTGAACAAAGATGGATCAGAGTGTTGGGCTTTAATGAGCTCATCCTTACTAATGGTCTTATTGTACAGATCTTCTGTGGGTAGGAAGATATTGGAGGTGTTTTTAGATGAAGAGGGCCCATTTCGCACACTCTGTGACCGGGTGACAGCACAAGATAGGAAAAGGTGAGGAATAGTTTCTTCAAGGTCAGTGGTGGAGTTGACAGGTAAGGGAGAGTCGACTGTCTTTATGTTGGGAACCACTAGATCTCCTACAAAGTCATTACCCAATAATAAATGAATGCTGCACACAGGCATTGGGTCTTTCCTAATGGCTATTTGCACTTCCCCAGTAATCAAGGGACATTGGAGGTGCACTTTAGCTAAGGGATAGGAAGAATGGGATGAGAGATCTGAAATTAGAACACTCATTAGTAAATGCGTTAGACATATCAGGAATGACGTTAAACAGGAGGATAGATTGTGCTGCGCCCGTATCACGTAGTATATGAATAGGGAAAGATCGAGACCCCTCTATGATTGAAATTTTTCCCTCATATGTGAATGAAGAGAAGAGATCCTGATGGGGCCTTTCCACATTGGTGGTTGCTATTGGTTTGGATTTGGGATCCAGGGAACTACTTTTAGCAGTTCGACACTTTGGGTGTTTACAAGACTGGATCGTATGGCCTGGGTTTTTACAGTAAGAACAATAAAACTTGGTTGCATCAGGGGGGGTAGGTGTGGGACCTTTCGACCTAACACTCACGTCCCCAAGGTTATCATCAGAGGAGGACCTAACATGTCGGAAAGTACCACGTTCCCTATGGCACAGTGACTCCACCAGCAAGGCCTACGCATCAGCCAGCTCAGCTGCACGTCCCAAATTAACCTCTCCACGCTCCTCCACATGCTTCAAGATGTGAAATGGTATCTTGCTCTTCCACTCCTCCAGGACTACCAAGTTATACCTAGGGAAATTACACTTATGAATATTGTTCTTCTGATAAGATCCTTAGATAAGGCTAAGAGACATGAAAGAGGAAGGGCGTATTACGGCATTTATATAAAGATCCGGATTAACAACCCTGAGATACTTGAAACAGGAAGGGCGTATTACGGCATTTATATAAAGATCCGGATTAACAACCCTGAGATACTTGAAACAGGAAGGGCGTATTACGGCATTTATATAAGGATCCGGATTAACAACCCTTGAGTTACTTGATTATTGACCCCGAATGAGATAATGAGAAGAACAATAATTGAGGCTTTATAATTATGGGGTCCTGGTAGAGCGGGGCATCCCAAGATATCACTTCACCCTAAACTAGTGACTATGGAAAAGCCTACTCTGGAGTGAGGGTACGGCATTAAACAGATCCGGATTCTTCCCCACACTCGATAAGACTTACTACACGACTGCCACGTGTAATAACAGGTAAGCCTTATTACACTTGGAACCTAATATCCTACGTCTGTCACTCTTACTGTACGATAATACCAATATATGCACACACATATGAAGGAAACTTTAAATCACCGTAAAGCAATTGTGAACAGAAGTGACTGGGAGGAATAATTAGCAAGGAGTTACAAGGGAGGAAGGAATATGGTACTTTAGGTCGAGTCCTGTCACGGTTGCCATTTGTTACGAGTTGGGGATTTAGAATATATTTAAAAGTCTACCCAGATCCCAACAGGCAACAACAAAAAAAAAACAAAGACAATCGGACTATAAAAGGGTAGACAAAGGATGCGAGTTTTTGTTGTGTATAATAAAGTACCATAAATTCCTTAACAAAATATTCAGCTTTCTATAATTTACCCTTAACCATACTTAACCTAAACATTCACAGTATATATATATTTATACAACATACAATAATTTGAAGCAAGGTGAACGTGGGGAGGCAATAGAAGTTTACAAATACTTAAGTGCGGATCTGAGATGGCTGACGAGTAAGGCTGAGTATTCTAGACGGTGGTAGGTAGTCACTGTGCCGTAGGTTTCCAGGATAGGTGGTCCTGTGGTCACTTCCCAGAGTGAACTGAACTCTCATCGAACTGGAGCTGACGCAACAACCAGGATATGGAGAAGGGAAACCCAGAAGTGGTAACTAAGACGAGTCATACTCGTGTTTCGTCCCTAGATGGCGTTGCTCGTGGTGCTGGGTAGGTAGATCATGACAATAGATGGCGGGGTTCGTAACACTGGGTTCACAAAGAATTTACAACACTCTGTTTTTACAAACCACAGAAACACTTATCTAAACAACTTTGGATGTCTAACAGGCATTACTCAACTGTGACTTTGGCACAGGGTTGTACTGTAGCTGTATGGGTTGGTTGTTCATTGAGAAGGGAAAAAATGTACAGACAGAGTCTCCACAACACTTGAGAGTTGGTGCCAGTGGGGTGTCTGACGTTGAGTCCTTGTAGTGATGGATACTCCCACACGGCAGGTGTTCACTTGAGATGGGGACTATCGGCTTGTCGTCATGAGGTGTTGTCACACTATAGTACAGTGAAATATGTTAACTCACTTAAATGTTATTGAGTAAAAAAAAAAATGTATGTCGATCTGGGATGACATTTAAATATGTCACTTGACATATAACGTTGCTCGCGAGAATATATACGGTATATAGTCTGTTGCCTTGGAGAATAATAATTAGAAAATTTCACTGTTACTTGGGTTACAGTGACGTCGGTTCCTTGCACAGCTAGTTATACTGCCTAACTGGTTCATTTAACGGTTCTCTCTTTTCACTGCCACCTTTATATATAAGCCTTGGGTAAAGTTCCCTTAACTTGGCTAATATATAAATAAGTTGAGGGGTTAAGTTACAAACCCAAAATGGTCTTTTCTCCATTTATTGGTATAACTATATTGGTCACCGTAGTTAACACTGTAAGCTGTGAGTGTTTGTTAAGGGCAGGGGGCTCAGCTTGACTGAGTCAGGTCAACCGTCCGATTCTCGTGAGCTTCAAGTGAGGACTGGTGCCTGTGAGGACTGGTGCCTGTGAGGACTGGTGCCTGTGAGGGGCTCTGAAGGAGAGGCTGGGCTAACCCTACATTCTCAAGGTCGGCCTACTGATAGAGGAATTTCCCCTCACGTGAACAGCACATGGCGCCTCACAGCTTATGGGAAATTACAGTGAGGTGATTGGATTATATAAACTAAATGTATTAATCCAAATTTATATAATTGTTATTGCCATGAGACAGGGGCTGATACAGGGGTGGGAAGATATGAAAGTGGGTGGGAGGAGGCAAGAGTGGGCGAGCGGATGCGAGAGTGGGCGGGAGGGTTCTTGAGTAGGCGAGAGGATGCGAGAGTGGGCGGGTGGCACCAAGAGTGGGCGAGCGGAAGAGAGAGTTGGCGAGCGGCTACAAGAGTAGGCGGGAGGCTGCGAAGGTGGGCGGGAGGCTGCGAGAGTGGGAGTAAGGTTGCGAGAATGGGCGAGAGGATGCGAGAGTGGGCTGGATGGAGGATGCGAGAGTGGGCGGGAGGCGCCAAGAGTGGGCGAGCGGAAGCGAGAATTGGCGAGAGGATGCAAGAGTGAGCGTAAGGCTGTGAGAGTGGGCGAGAGGATGCGAAAGTGGGGGGGAATTGCGAGAGTGGGCGGGATGATGCAAGAATGGGTGGGAGGCTGCGAGAGTAGACGGGAGGATAAGAGAGTGGGCGGGTGGGTGCGAAAGTGGGTGGGAGGATGCGAAAGTGGGTGGGAGGATGCGAGAGTGGGCGAGTCGCTACAAGAATGGGCGAGTGGCTACGAGTGGGCGAGTGGCTACAAGAGTGGGCGAGTGGCTACGAGTGGGCGAGTGGCTACAAGAATGGGCGAGTGGCTACAAGAATGGGCGAGTGGCTACGAGTGGGTGAGCGGCTACGAGTGGGCAAGTGGCTACAAGAGTGGGCGAGTGGCTACGAGTGGGCTAGCGGCTACGAGTGGGCGAGTGGCTACGAGTGGGCGAGCGGCTAGAAAACAAACGCAAGAGGTAGATAGCAAAGAAAACAAACAGTGAAACTACGATGAATGTGTTTGTTATCTGAAGTCATCAATGTTTATCAAGAAGAACAAAAACTCAAATTAATTAACTATGTATTTTCTTTATTTTTCATTTTTTATTTTGTTTAATCTGTTTGCTGCAGGTGAAAGGAGATGAAACAACCTGCACAAAACACCTGTAATAAAAGGACATGAGGCACACGCGGATATTAATCATCCAAGTTACGTCGAGTTTGAACGAGACTATTATGTACCTCCAATATTGACAAACACAGTAAAGGGAGGGAAGGAGGGAGGGAGGGAGAAAGGGAGAAAGTGTCCAGCACAACACCACCAGAACACGCACCTCGTCAGCCGCCCCACCCTCCCCCCATCCCCACACCCGACAACCCTAACCCCCAAGTTCTTTGAAAACAATTAGCGGAATGAACGCGCCACAGTTGGGGTTTTTCCCGCAGGTAATATTAAAGGCTGAGTGACGGCCGCAAGACGAATCATGCGGCGTGGCAGTGGCAGCTGGACTTATAAGGGGTAATGGCCGCCTATTACCAGCTGGCAAATACCCCGAGCCACATTCTTCCCACAGCAGCAGCCGCGGCACCACGCTGATTAATGGACAACCTGACAGACATGCCAACACACGAAGCTACCCGGCTAACAGTCCAGTCCAGCCAGCAGGAAGCCAGGCGAGCAATCCAACATTTTAATATCTTCCACAGTCAAGGAGAATACGAGACAGTTATATTTTTGTGTGTGTTTCTCCCTCTGGCACTTGAGTTTGTTTTTATACAGCAGTGCAAAACGGATATTAAGACAAGTAGGTACGAAAAAATAACTAAACAAAAGGGGCATTACCCCCCTTCCCCGCCTACACCTCCCCCCCCTCACACAGTTCCAGAAATAAGCAAACAATGATCTTTTATAATTGTCTCTCTCGCAATATACGAGTTTACCCTCACGAGGAGAGACAGTGAGGCTGGAGGGTGATCTCTGTTGGTGTGTAGGCCTAGGCCCTCCTCCAGCATTTCCCAGGGGATGAAGGGTTGATGCCGCTGGGCCGACCATGTACGTGTGTGAACAATCTACGTTCATGAGCTTATGTACGCCTGCTGCCCGTATACATGGGTTTATACTGCCTGGGTGTGCATATCTCTTAGGAATACACTTGTTTATGGTCACGTTTTATGGTTCGGTTTGTGTGTGTGTGTGTAGAGTGTGTGCGTGTGGACACTAACATTATATATATATATATATATATATATATATATATATATATATATATATATATATATATATATATATATATATATATATATATATATATACAGTGTACAGTATATATATGTAAATTAAAGGAATATTTTCAATTACAATGTTTATAAGAATAATCTTAACTGGGCACCTAATGTAATAATTAAGTAAGACTTCCTCGTAAACTACACCAACAAACCAAAAAGTGGTGTTTACTCTAACACAGAAACAAACAGGTTTTGCATGAGAGACGGACCCGAGGCTCTGCACTCACAGCTGTACCAAAGTTTCCCGGGGACCGCGAAATTTACATACCAGAGGAAAGGAGAAACTGGAGTGAACACAAGTGCTCTGACCATTACTATCATCCTAAGTGAACAAAAAAAGTAGCACTGAGAAATATTTAGTTTTTGTTTTAAAGAATAAATCAAATAGAAATTCTGCCTCTTATATTTCTTTAACTTCTTAGTAACACTATGGAGTACCCAGACACAGTACCTGCTTAAAGCACCAGATTCTTGTAAGAAGTAGAAAATTATCTCAACCCCAAAAGATTCTGAGTTACGTCTTACGAATGATTTATTTCTGCCAGAGAGACAGAGACATAAACCTTCTTAATCAGCCCTACAAATTCTCCTCAGAAAATATTTTATTCACAAGTTCTCTCAGACTTCGCCCACTCCTTCCCTTCCCATTACGCTTTATCAAATTCACCTTCACCCTCAAACATCACACTCGTCATTCCCCTAAAATGTTTTTCTGGTATTCCTGCTGTCCCTAAACATCCTCCCGCTCCATATCCTTCCCTCTCAGGTCTCTAAAAATCATCCCACTCCATATCTTTTCCTCTCAAGTCTCAAAGTGTCATCCCATTACATTTCCTTCCCTCTCAGGTTTCTAAATATCATCCCACTCCATTTTTTTTACTTTCAGGTCTCTAAACATTACCCATTCCTTATCCTTCCCTCTCTAAATATCATCCCACTCCATACACCCCCTCTCTAAACATCATTCCACTTCATATCCTTCCTTTTCAGGAGAATCATTTCATTCCATCATTCCTCTCAATACATAATCAACTTCTTTTTCTCCCATAAAGCAACATCCCAGTCTCCCTTCTGCAAAGCCCTCATTCCATTCTAAGATTCCTTCCCCGAGATATCTTTGATCCTCACCTCTCCTCCCATGTAACTCAGCCTTCCTTCCTCTGAGACATCACCCTGGTCTCCCCCCTCCCCCAGGCTTACTCCCCAATCAACACAATACACCATTTCTTTTTTATCTCTCGATCAAAACATCGCCTCAGGTCATATCTTAAAAAAATAAAATAAAACTCACATAGAAAGGAATTCACGTTCAGAATACAACATTGTAATTCTAATTATCTTCTCCGAAATTTGATCGAAAAAAGTAAATATTAGAACATAGAAGAATAACACAGAACTACTAGTAGAAATCCCAAATTATCTACAGATGGGAACAGCACGCAAGTTAGCCAGGTACACGACAGTGACACACCTGTCAACACGCAGAACAGCACTTATTCAGGACACAAATGCAATAACAAACAATAATCTCCAAGACAGCTGCAACACGACTCAAAACACTTACCTGACCCAACACTTACTACAATAACCCAATGTTTACGCTTATCCAAGGCCACACACACACACACACACACGCATAGTCAACCTTACTTTTGCACTGTTACGATGTTGAAATTTCTCCCTGTTAAATTATTCCCCCCCCCCTTGTTATTAATGTTATTTGTATATTATTTTTCAGCCAAGTGACCCATTCCCCAATTATGTAACTGTATATTTCAGCCTTTTAGCTGTAATTTTCTTGACACACACACACACACATACACAAACACACACATATAGTTATTCTCACCCATCAACTGTAAAATACACCTTATTTTATTTACATGTCTACATACTCAGTAATAAAGATTTATATACATATACGCATATACAGTTGAAATAAATCATAACATACACAAGGACACAAAAGAAACAAGCCTCACTCACACTTAAAGTAAAGTGTGTAGGAACCGTCACATAGAAGACGAGGGAAGGACTAACCCTAACACCAAAAGAACGAGAAGAGAGGATTAGGCTGATGTATTTACCAATCTCATTTGTGTGTGTCTGTGCGTGTGTGTCGGAGCCGTCTTGTTACGCGTCTCTGCCTGCCCATCTGTCTTTATTTACACCTAACCATCTGTCAACCTGTAAACAAGGAGAAATTCGGAATGGCCATTAGCACGCAGGGGTTATGTGATAGTCGGGTCTGTTCAGTCAGAGGGAAGTCAAATTCGAGAGAATAAGCTCCCCAAACACTAAATATTTTGGTTCTGGGAGGAATATGAATCATTCGCTAGTGGGGCTGAGGACCCGGGTCTCACAGTCACTGCTGAGATCCGGCCACTTGTATCTCTTATTTACATCCGCCATCTGAGGGACTCGCCATCCTACATATTCAGCCAAAAATTGTTCTTTCCATTATGGATCTTAACTCAATCACAAATTTCTTACGACGCCGCCGACGTAACAAAATAAAAACTTAACTTTGACATGCAAATCACTGGCGTCCCGGCTCCTCGGGCTCCAAGGCGACCATGCCGGCACAAAGGGAATATTCTTAACTTTAATTTTCGTATAACTTTTGAATACTTAGCGTCCCCTAAGATATGTTTTGCTGTAGAGGTGATATATATATGTGTGTGTGTGTGTGTGTGTGTGTGTGTGTTTACTCTAAAATAAATGTTCTTAATTTAAGGTTTATAAATTTTCGGCAATATCAAAAGTGTTCACTAAACGACAACAATAACAACAAAAATACAGCCATAGAATAGACTCGTGGATCACTAGTCAGAATTATAAATTTTTTGCTCGTGTCAAAGGCTCAGATCCCCCTGGGAATAACATGAAACTCCAAAATCAATCTAAGAGAAGTGAAGCGTTATCTTCCGGCGATACCCAGTTCCCTGAGCCAAACTTTTGCTGGAAATTTCCCAATTTCATAAATAATAAATCTCATAGTCTAAAGTATTTTAGTGATTTTGTTGATACGCTTCACTTTCCAGAATAACAAAATGAGCTGAATCAACTGTTTTACTTATTTCAATTCACAATGTATATTTGACATTTGGGAGATTTGTATATAGAATCTTTATAACTAGTGACGTGAACTCTTACTCTGATATAAGACTTAATGACAAAAGTCGCGCGAAAAGTTAACTGGATACGTTGTCTCGTCTGCAGTTACCCAGGAGCAGGTTAACATACACGTCTCTGAGAATCCAAGCGGCAGTGGTGTGCAGCCGCGGGGAGAGAGGAAGAGAGATAGTGTGTGTTTGGACGACCAGCGCAGCGTCTGTTTCTGACACTAACGTTACGCCTCGCTAATGGAAGACGGTCATTCTCATTCTGCTAATGGTAATATTCGGAAATTATCTCACTTGTATGAGAAAGTTAAGTGTTTATATGGATTCGATGTGTTCTATTAAAGCAATTTTCTGTAAGAATTGTTACCCAGTCAAGCTTGTTGACGAGTTATCACTACTGAAGGCTGGCAGGCACACAGGAAAGGTGGTGCGGAAATTCCACCATATGTTATCCCAGAGCATCGAGGCAGAGTACCCAGCTATCATGAAGGAGACCACGGCTACTGGGGATGTATTTCATACTCAAGTGCGATTAAGACTCACAAGTAATAAGCACAACTCAGTTCTGTGTTGTATTTCGCAAAATCTTCTAAGCGGAGAGTTAAATCATTCAATTTCGCACAAACATTAAGGTATTGTAGTGAGATATAAAACCCTTGCCATCCATCTTCCCACAAAGATGGAATCTATAACCGAGAATTCGTCAACCATTTGCTGCATTTTAGGGCTGAAGAATCAAAAGATATGAGGACCATTAAATGAAGGGATCGATCATCACCGCCTCGCCTCTCTTCTTGGCACCACTCACCCATCACCACACACACATTGGTTTTTTTTATTCTGGAAGAAAAATAATAGTGGAGCCAACCTTCGGGGTCAAGGTTACTTAACACATTACTATTCTTCTTATAAAATTAAACAAAATTAAGTTACAAGACGCTGTGAAAATTTTGGAAATGTAAATGAGTTTCAGAACGACTGTGTTTACGACATCATTGACTTTCCTCAAAAGGAATCCTTCTCTTCCCGCTTTTTCCTGCACCCCCACCATGTTCTGCCCTTACATCCCCTGTCCCGCTCCCCCCTACACCCACCTCTGCAACCTTTGGGACTCGCCTGTAGAGGACTGGCCATAAATCCGGAGATGAAGAGTCTCGGCGGGTAAGAAGGTAGGTAGAAGCCCCGGGGGTGAAAGGGCACTCGTAAACCCGGCCTGGATCCTCAGGTGTCATCCACATGCTAACACCGTCGTAAAAATTCTGTTTGGCGCCTCGCTTCACGTATCCGAATCCAGCGCCATTACTCCTAAGAGCTTGTAATATCACCTCCTCTTTATACAACCTGTCCTTCCCTTATGCTGATGGCCTCCCGAATACTAAGCAACCAGCCAAGACTTGGGATAATATAGGTTCCAATCTTACCTCTGATTCTCTTTTGTTTTGATCGCTTACACTACGACTACTACTGCCACGTCCTCAACCAATCGTATTGTATTCGTTTTTTAAGAAAAAGAAGAGGGGGGCTTCCTTAGATGTATTTTATGTTATGTATGTATATAAATTTGTGTGTGTGTGTGTGTGCACGCATAGAGTGATGCAATACGTTTAGTGTGGCAGCATTAAGTTAGTGTTAGGTGCAAGCACTGCTTGCTTCCTCTCGCTTTCAGCTACCGCCGCTGGCTAGCCCTCGTGGCGAAGAGGGAAGCAACCTGCATAAGACTCGGAGAAGCAGTAGGCCCCAGACGGAAGGTGCATAGGCCAACAACCATGTAAACACGTGCTGGCGCCTACCTTGATAGGTATAAGGCTAGGGGAGTAAACTCCGAACGAAAAATCTGTAGTTGAGCCCCACATCAGGCAGACATCCTTACAGAGCTCCAAGACCCTATTGGGAACCCAACAAGTACACTGGCGGACGAAGGCTATGTATGATGGACAGGCTACTAAGGGGAAACTCAATAAACTGGGCTATCGGTAGTCCATTGCAACTCTCCATCTCCCCAGTCGTTGCAACACTTGCACCACTGGATCAGGAAAGGGGAGAGCCAGATGTTTGGTTGGTGCCTGCACTCCTGCCTCACCACATAAATCAACTCACGCACAGCCATCATCCAGCTCATCATACTTCTCACCATCATCTAAACCCCTATACCCCAAAAAGCCCTTTGGCGACGGACGAGTGGGGACGGGGACAGTCAGAGATGGCTGCCGGGAGACTCTAGTCACAACTATGAACATAGGTAGCATAGATAAGATGGTCGTTTATGCACTGGGATCTAAGCAGCAGTGAAATCCGGTTCTGTCTGTGCGACTGAGCAACCCTTTCAAAGAGTCACTCTGCTGACTCCACATGGAAAGGGGCTAAAAAGGTCCCCTAAACATAGTCTGCCTAAAGAACGAACCTGACTGGGTAACCGCAATCAGTAAGGTCATCCTTATGTGGTCGAAACACAGTCATCATCACAGATCCAAGCACTAACAAACTATACAACCTCTTATGGTCGCTACATGGAATGTCAGGACCCTTCTGGATACTGGCACAAATGCGCATCCTGAAAGAAGAACTGCCCTTGTGGCAAAAGAGGTGGCTAGGTATAACATCGAAATAGCAGCCATCAGTGGGTCCCGGCTCCCAGACGAAGGTAGACTCACAAACCAGGGTCTGGGTATACCTTCTTCGGGAAGGGTAAGCCTGCCTCTGAGAGAAACTGCATTTATCTAGTTGGCTTTGCAGTCCACCAATGCATAAGCTAATTGAAATGAATGTTGGGATCAACCAGCGCCTCATGACACTTCGAATCCCACTGAATTACTCACGTCATGCCTTCTTCATCAGTGCATACGCCCCAACACTGGATGCAGAGGAGGACATCAAGGAAGCCTTTTACACCGACCGTGACAGAGTGCTAAACTCTATCCCCAGAGAAGATAAGATTGTACTCCTAGGTAACTTCAATGCCAGAGTTGGAAGAGATGCTGACATTTGGCAACAAATCATAGGGAGAAATGGACTAGGCAAGTGTAATCCCAATGGCCTTACTCCTCCTCAGCAAGTGTGCAGCACACAACCTCACTATCACCAATACCTTGTTTAGGCAGGCTGACAAGTTCAAGGGTTCATGGCAACACCCATGATCCAGACACTGGCATCTCATTGACTACATCATTGTCAGAGAAAGAGATCGCCGAGATGTACTCTTCACCCGACCCATGCATGGGTCAGACCACTGCGTCACTGATCATCAGCTTGTAAAAGCTCTCACTTCACGTCACCCCAAAACGGCAAAGGCAACAAACCTCCAGAAGAGGTTTTAACACTAAGCATCTGGAGGATTCAGCGGTAGCACATGTTTTCAGAGATCAGCTCAAACATGGGCTGATAAATAACCTGGCAACAAACAACCCAAATCCCAGTGCCGAATGGGATATTCTCGACACTGTGGTGACAAAAACCTACAGAGAGACCCTCGGTCAGATTGAAAGAATAAACCAGGACTGGTTTGATGAAAATGACCCGGAAGTTAATGTACTAGTCGTTAAAAACGTGCTGCTTTAACTGACTGGCAGAACAACCCTCAGTCTCGGACCAAAGACGATACCTTCCGCAAAAAGAACGCGGCTGCCGAGAGTGAACTTCGCAATCTAAAGAACGACTGGTTTAAAAGTAAAGCAAGTGAAATGCAAAAAACGAGATGGGCAAATTTTTCAATTCAACTAAAACATTTTATGGTCCAATCACTCATCCGATGGTAACTACCTAATTAAAGATGAAGAAGGCATCATTCAGCACTGGAAAGAGCACTACCATTCACTTCTCAACAGAAACACCAATGTGAATGTCCTGACTACTCATCAGATCCCTCAGCATCCAGAGCTGACCCACTTCAGCTATCCTCCATCCCTGGATGAGGTAGTTACTACCATCAAACATATGAAGAATAACAAAGCCTCAGGTCCTGATGGAATCCCAGCTGAGGTGTATAAAGAAGAAGGACCTCTGCTTACGCGACGTCTCCACTCTCTCCTGGAGAATATATGGGAAGAGGAGAAAATCCCCCAAGCTCTGAAAGACGCCTCCATCGCCAATACTTATAAGAACAAGGGAGACCGGTCAGACTGTGGCAACTACGGCAGGATCTCGCTGCTGCCCATAGCTGGCAAAATTATCCCCCAAGTCCTCCCAAACAAATTTCTTTCTATAGCTGAAAACTTCCTCCCAGAACCTCAATGTGGCATTAGACCATCACGTGGCACCACTGACATGATCTTTGCTGCCCGACAAAAACAGCAAAAGCGCAGAGAACAGAGTCGTAACCTGTATATGGCTTTCATCGACCTAACGAAGGACGTTTTGGCTGCCCACCAAAATTCATCACCAATGTGAGGTAACTCCACGATGGCATGAACGACAGTGTCCTGCACAATGACACCCAGTCTGAGTTTTCCTCATCCAAACTGGAGTAAAACAAGGATGTGTACTGGCGCCAACTCTCTTTTCCATTTTCTTGGCTGCCTTCCTTACTGGTGCCAGTAGTGCCAATTAAGCCGGCTGGGAAGACGAGAGAGCAAAGGTCAGTATACTTGCTGACACCAACTGTAGGAGCGTCGAGGCTACCATTATTCATGAACAACTACGCTGGACTGGCCATGTTAGCCACATGAACGACAGTAGACTGCCAAAGCAGCTACTTTACAGTCACCTATCGAATAGTAAACATAACGCTGGCGGGCAACTGAAAAGGTAAAGGGATAAGTCTCAAGACAGATCTGAAAAAGTGCCAAATTGACCTGTTGACCTGGAAGACGATTACTCCACACCGTAACGCTTGGAGGAGTACCACACAAGAAGTTGTCAATACTTCGGAGTTAGCCCGAACGCATAAAAAGGCAGACAAGCGCCAACGCCGGAAAGAGGCTGTCACACTAGATGTAACCCCCCACAGGTGCAACATCTGTGGACGACCCTGCCGGTCCCATATCGGCCTCTTGAGTCATCTCAAAGCTCACCAACCAAGGTGACATCCTCAATAACTCATATCATTGCACCATCAATGGATGATCGTCATACTCGATTCCGAGTGACAACAAAGTTGTAATAGTGAGAGAGAGAGAGAGAGAGAGAGAGAGAGAGAGAGAGAGAGAGAGAGAGAGAGAGAGAGAGAGATACCTTGTTTTATCACTACAGAATAATCTAATTTATTTTTTTTTTTCCAATGAATCCAGTTTATAAGTTTATTTTTCATAAATAAAGGATGATGTACTATTTGTGTGTGTGTGTGTTATTAGTAGTTCAGAAATTAATAGTATCTTAAATATCTCAGTTTTCAGTGTCTGTTCTCTTTTGTAATATTATTTATTCTGTTTATTATTAGTGTATTTGATCTAGCATGTTTTTTATCAGACTGTGCAATAAACACTTGATTTTCAATGGATAATAACGCGACCTAAAAGATCTATGATAACTTTTTCTTCACAAATTCGATTAAAAGTGCACATAGAACAACTATGTAAACTTAATGCAAACTACAATCAATAATATTAATACTAACATAAATTAGCCTAACTTAATCCTAGCCAAATACCCTAACTTAACTTAAATTAACTTAATCTAATTTAGGTTAAGTTTGGCTATAGTAAAAGAGAGAACAAAAATTAAATAAAATCAGTTTGGCCATAAGCACTTTAATTTACACTGATTTATAACAACAATATGTTTCTCTTGAGACTCTGTGGCTTCCTGAGGATTACTCAGAAGATTAACCCTAAGGTGCTAAGTGCATGTTGTTGACATCACATTGTACTACTCACTCACGAGCGGAACGCGCATGCGTGCGTAGTGTCAACAAAGGCTGTATGAGACTGCGCCTTAAAATTCGTATTTCTGACGAATTCAGCGCGTCTACCAATCCCAGCCTGTGCAAACAACTATAGTAAGACCCAGTTATCAGCACAGTGGCATATATTTTTTTGTTACTTTTGGACTTTGTCATTTTTTGGGGATAAAACATCTGGTCCTACCACCCGATCCCTCTGAGCAAAGTTTTTCAAGTTTGCTCATGCGCAATGTGATAGTGTGACGTAGCAGTGACGTCATTACCACTCCACCTGTCTGCAGTGTTGCCAACGTGCCCTATGCCCGCCGTTAAACGCTCCCGCTCGTTGGAAACGGCGGCAGTCGGTGACAGTGATGCTGACGACTTTCTTCTTGAAGACACGTCAAAGAAGAAGCAGAAACCTCAGAAGTCAGGGTCTCCAGCAGGGGCCACGGCTCCCCCTTGCACCCCTTCTGGGGCTGTAGAGGGTGGACTCCTGTCATCGAGGTCCCCAAGTGATCCTACATGTGGCTCAATGACCGACCCTCCGCCGACGATGGACATAGGGGATTCCCTTTGTCTCCCTGCCCCGTCGCGCCTTCGTCGTCTCGCCTTCCCTCGGGACTTGCCTCTGAGCACACGGACGACCTGGTTCTTCCGTCACTGCTCTCCACTTCAGGACTCAACACTTCGCCTCCGCCGAGGTCCCACAGCCGTGATAGTCACCACACAAATGGACGAGACGGTACGCCTGCTCACTCAGGTGGGCTTTCTTGCTCCCCAGGGGGAGGTGATGCTGAAGTTCACCATCATCACCCCAGAAACTCGTCGTACCAAGGTAATGGTTCGCCACGTACCCTGGGAGATCCCTATCGACGATCTTCGCCCTCTTCTCCCACAACTACTGGACATGGAACGCCGCATCAACCCGGTCTCCAAACGTCCATCCAACGAACTCATCGGCTGGTGGGTGGGCCCCCTCCCCCCGAAGGTGAATGTAGAACCAATTCACAACTGTCCTCTCGACCGATTTATCGGAACCCCGAAAATCTGTGGTCGTTGCCAATCGTGGAAACACCGCACCTGGGAGTGCACGAGGATGGTCGACTGTGGTTTCTGTGCAGGTCCTCACGAAACAGTGGAATGCAAATCGAAAATTCAGAACAAAATCCCAGTTATTCCACGGTGCGTCAATTGCCATGGCAGTCACCACGCCTGGAATGCCAATTGCCCACAGCGTCCTGGCACTCGCCCGGGGAAAACTTACCTTGTACCACTGCCCTCGTCTCTGACGAAACCCCTGTCAACCAAACCTGAATCCTATCCACCACGCCTCTTCCATCCACCAAGGATTTCCCATTGATCTCCTCTCCTCTACCACCCCCCCTATCACCCCTACCACCCATCCTTTCTCCCCTCCCTCCCTCTCCCTACCGTTCTTGGAACAAGGTCGTTGCCGGCCCTGCCACACAGTCACCACCACTCCTGCCCACCCGGACCCCCGCTGTCTCTCACCAGCACCACCACCTCTTACTCAACTGAACCCTCACCGTCCCTCTCCGTCGCTACCACCACCACATGCCCAGTCGGGCCCTCGGCAATTCTCGCTGCCACCTCCAGCTCCTGCACAGGTACACCAAGTTGGTTCTATGGAAACAATCACTCTCCGTCTGGATCGCCACTCCAAGCAAATCAACCTTCTCTCAGCCCAATTCGACTTGTTTGTGAAAACAATTGCGACATTGCAGAAGCAACAACAACTCATTCTGGACACCCTGACCCAACAGGGGCGCACTTTGCAAGCTCTGATGACCCGCCTCCTTCCATCTCCCGAGATGGAGGATCCATCCCTCGCTCTCCCACTCCTCCCTCTCCATTTCTCTCAACAGAATTTGGTACCTCCTCTGGAGCCCTGTCTAGCCCCTCCGACTCATCTCACACCGGAGGCCGTTCCCTCCTCTTCTTACAATGGAACATCCAGGGACTTAGACCTCGCCGGACAGACCTCGCCCAGTTTGTGCTCTCCCATCAAGTAGATGTTGCTCTACTTCAGGAAACCATCACAGACGATGTTACTCCACTCCGCCTCTCTGGCTATACTGTTTACACCCTGCCTCGGTACCGTGGGCAGGCTCGTGGCCTCCTCACCCTTGTGCGTAACACCATTCCATCTGTTCGTCTCCCTTCACCTGACTCACATGGACCCCCGTCTGAATTACTTTCTGTCTCCCTTACTCTTGGTGACCGGACCCTTCGTGTAGTCAATGTTCATTTCAAGAGTGATTCTCTGGACCCCCAGGTTCTTCACGACCTCCATGATGGGGTTCCCACTATTGTTCTTGGCGACTTTAATGCCCGCCATCCCACTCTTACTCCGGATCATCCCACTCCATGTACCCTTAACGGATCACACCTCTCACAGTTTCTTAATGGGGATGATGATGTTCGCTTTCTTTGTCCTGACGATCCTACTCGCCTCTCCCATAGTTTCCTTGATGTTGGCTTACTATTGAACAGTCATACCTCCTTTCATCCTACCGTCTGCACCGAGCCTGCTCTGTATAGTGACCATCTTGCCGTTACTACCCATCTCAGGCTCTCCTTCTCTGCCCGGACATCAACTCCTTAGCGATCCCCTCGCCTTCGTCTCACACAAGATGCTGTTCCTTCCTTTACCCAATACCTTTCTACCTGGGCGGATTCCTATGTTGTCCCCCAGTCCCTTGACTCTTACAGCGCTGATTTTGTTGATGCCGTGTATGACTCTGTCAATCGCGCTACCCCTCCACGCCCTCCCCGTCACCCCAGAAGTGCCACCAACTACTGGTATCGTATCCCTGCCATGAGACATCTCCGGCAGGTAACCCGTGATCTCCACTCTGCCATACGGAGGTCTCGGTCTCCAGAGGACTGGGAAGACTTCAAAAATTGGTGCTCCTTTGCAACTCAGGAGCGCCGTCGGATACGTGAGGCGGACTGGCTATCCTTCACGGGGTCTCTATCGTTCCAGTCGTCACCCTCTTATGTATGGAATCGGATTAATGCTATACGGGGTACTCGACGGAGGCCTCCTCCCCACCCTGACCCCGCCTCCCTTGCCTGCTCTTTAATGGAGGACTGGGCACGAGCTTCCTCCCCTGAGGCACTTCCAGATCCAATGCAGGAGGCAGTGCAGGCCCGCATCGATGCGTCTGAGCCTGTTGTTCGTGCTGCTCTTACCTCCCCTGCCCCCACTGATCATCCCATCACACAGTTCGAGCTTGACAGTGCTCGTCGCTCTAGAAAAGACACCTCTCCTGGGGATGATCAGATAACCTACTCCGTCCTCAACGCCTGTACTAATATTCCTAACGGCCCCTTGCTTGCTCTCTACAATATGTCTTATGAACATGGGGTTCTCCCGTCCAACTGGAAAAATGCCACTATTATCCCCATCCCTAAGCCGGGAGATCCTGGGAAATATCGACCCATTAGTCTTACCTCCTGTGTTTGCAAGATGATGGAGAGGATACTCCATCGTCGCCTTCTTCACACCATAGGCGGCTTCCACAACTCCCTCAATGGTTTCATTCAACATCGCAGCACAGCACACTCCATTGCTTCCTTTTATTGCAATCAGACTGCCCGCGTCTCCGTCTTCCTTGATATCAAGGGAGCCTTTGATACGGCTCAGCCTGCCCTCATTTTAGCTGAACTTGCACGGTTAGGGGTTAAAGGGAGACTTCTACAATGGATCGCCTCTTACCTCACTGGACGTCAGGCCCGGGTTCGCGTTGAAGGCTCTATGTCTCCTGTTCAAGAAATGAACCTAGGCACCCCTCAAAGTGGAGTCCTGAGTCCCACCTTGTTTAACACTCTCATGCACTCCATTGCATCACTCCCGTGGCCGACAGAAGTTGTCCACTCAGGATATGCCGACGATGTCCTCCTCCAAGCCCCTGACTACCTCAGCATGCAGGAAGCCCTTGATCTGGTCTCCAGAGAGTGTGATTCACTTGGTTTCCTTCTTTCAACTGCGAAAACAAAAGCCATGTGGCACGGTCGTGTTGTACCTCCACCCCTTTTCTTATCAGGAACGCCCTTGGGCTGGGTTAATGAGACAAAATACCTGGGTGTGTATGTAACTCGCACACGTTGTCAGATCCCTGAAGTCCGCTATCTTCGAGACATATGCTTTCGGCGTATCGCTCCCCTCTCTACCATGTGCAGGGGTTCCCTTGGTGCCACCATCCCTGTACTTCTCACCATGTACAAGTCCTTTGTCCGTTCCTGTGTCGACTACGCCGCCCCTGCCCTCGTCAACATTAGTCGGACTGCTGTCAACCGTCTCGAAGTTATCCAGAGGAAAGCTGCTCGTATCATCCTTGGGGCTCCTCAGTGGACACGCTCTACTTCTCTATATAACGAACTTGGTCTTTCCCCCTTACAGGATCGTGTCCAGGAGTTTTACCTATAAACTGCCGTTTCCATTCTATGGGATCCTCGGGGCAACTATGTCCAAACCAACTTGACTACTGCTGTCCGAGACCGACCTCCATCTAGAAGACAGTGGCGAGGGTCACTCATCCGAGCCCTTCAGGAACACGACCTCCTGCCTGATATTGTTGTCACCCCTGCTGTTGGTTCGTCTCCTTCTCCCTGGCTGGATTTTCAACCTGAAGTGATTGCCCTCGGTGGACCGCTCCCGAAATCCCAGGTGAACCCTGTTATTCTCTGCAAATACCACCTCTCCAGGATCGCTCACTGGTCCCCAGGTAGGGTCGTCCTCTACACTGATGGTTCTGTTGACCCCGCTACAGGTAGGGCCGGGGCTGGTGTCTACGTCTCCCGTCCTCATGCCCCTGAGCCTATCAAACTGTCTCTCAGAGTTTCTGACGGGGCATCCTCCACTCAGGCTGAACTAATAGCCCTCTTTGCTGCCCTTCTCGCTGAGGAAGAAGCAGATGGTTTCTGCCCCTTGCTTGTCTGCTGCGATTCCAGGTCTGCTCTCGACGGGATCGCATTTGGATCAGGGGAAAATAAGGACCTCATCCTCCGAATACGAGGGTTAACATCCACACTTCAGGATTCAGGCCGTCCTGTGACATTCCTATGGATACCCAGTCATGTCGGTATCTTGGGGAATGAGGCAGCAGATGACCTTGCCAAGACTGGCTGCAACAAGGCCACACCTGAATACGTTGTTCCTCGAACACTCTTACAGATTAGGACCCAAATCCGCCGCAAACAGAGAGAAGCTCGGGAAGCAGCCATCCCCCTGGACTCCCCGCCCACCTGGTACGATGTCCTCCGTAAACTTCCTGACCTCTCGTACGTCTACGGGAAAGGGTCGCGGAAGGGGGACGTGATTGCTGCCCGTATCATCATTGGGTATGACTTTGCTTGGGAGATTGGTATCCCCGCATCCCCTGAGCAACGCGTTATGTGCGTTATGCAGAAGACCCGACAGCCGCACCCTTATTCACTACCTCCTAAGATGTCCCCACACACAACGCTTCCGTGACGCCTGCTGGACCACCACTCCACGACCCCCTGACGGAGACACGATGATCCTCCCCATACTGGCCAGATATTTTGTAAATAATATTGATTATGTGTTAAAGGAATATCCTTCCTTCCTTAGGCTTTAGTAAGCCCCTTTATAACATTTATACTGTATATACTTTTCACACTTGCCAGATGATTCTGGTGTCATTGTACAGGGGTACCTAGTGACAGCACTAGGATCCCGCTTCCTCTATCAAGGAATAAACAATTGAAATTGAAATTGAATTGTACTACTGCGTAAACGCATACAGTTAGTAAATACAATGATCTTTAACGATTGTAAACAGTGTTAAACCTAACGTTGACTGAAGCTATAATTTTATTACTGCGCTTCAACAACGAAGTAAAGTCCTTAAGCACGTAACTAGGTTCGTAATTACATTAGTCATCAACAACTACAAGAGATAAAACTAAAGTATTTGCCTCTATTATTTAACGGACTTTGTTGTTGTTGTTGTGTTTTGCGTTTTTGTTTTTGTTCAGCAGGACACCCCAAACTCCCCCTATCCCCTCTTCCCCAATTCCCCCTTGCCCCAACCCTCTCTCTCCCCAACTATCCCCTTCACCTACCCCCTTTCTCCTGAACCTCCCCTTACCCGTACCCTCCTCTCCCCATCTCCTCCCTACCCTTATCCCATCTCCCTTTAGCTCATGGTGCCTTTAACATGATGTCATTGGATTAATCTAGTCGAGTGAAATCCATAAAACGAAATGTTTCTCAAATATTTAGTTCATGTTATAACAATAATAATATGTTTATCATAACATCGAAATTTAAAGACCATTTAGTTTAGTACATCACTCATGTTTTTTTTGTTTTTTTACATTTGAGACATCGACACGAGATACACACAAAAAAATCGGATTATTTGTATATCAAGAAGAAAATAAGTACTATATCTCAGATAAAAAATATAAATGATGATAAGTCTCGGCTATCATACGAAGTGACATTAATAGAGGCGTTGAAGATGAGAAAAGGAGAGTGAGGTGGATGTACTATCAATACTATACTGACGACGAGTGACGCAAGACTTATATTAACTTAATCAGTTAATAAACAAGAAGTACTTAAAAAACTGTTCACCTTCTTTGACAACCTGACAGCCATCATGAAGTTATAAACCACATCTTATGGTAGTGTGAGAACGTAATGCAGGCTGTGATATGTCTTTGTTATTTCTAAACTTAAACATTCGTACATCAATTGGGACATATTATTGACAATGACTGACTCTCTTATGCTAATGTCTACAACACGCAACATAAATCCGAGTATGGGAAATAAGTTATGAAAAAGTAATAAATGACTAAATATCAAGAGATGATTTTTTTTTTATGCGAGGTTAAACTTGTATTTGTCATGCAAAATAGAACTCAGTCCTCGATGGTTTAAGAATATTTATCAAAATTAGTTTCAACTTACAAGAGGGATTATTCATCTTTTGTAAATATTTTGCTGAATTAATTTTTTTAAACAAAGGATTTCATTTACAGATTTGACTTCAATGGGTACTGAAAAAATCCATAAGAGAAAAAGAATTAACGAAAGACGTCAAATAGTTGCACACAAACTGTTAATCGGAATTTAGATACAAGTAATTTCCTATAGTCTGCGAGATGTAAGGATGGAGAGTTTAATATACACAGCTATACACTTTTTGCCTTGTGAAAATAACTTGTCAGATTATTTCTATATAAACTAAATCCAAAAATATTTATATATAAAATATACAAATAAGAAATAATGAATCTGATTATAGATGAACCATGTAAGTGATGTCAGGCTTTCTTTATACGCGACACAGTTTTACAAGATCCAAGACAATATGAAGCACTGCAGCAGTGAAGTCATACACAACACTGCACCGGGATAGAGACCCATACTTCCTGCTGGTTAACTACTTGACATTTAGAAAGTCTTCATCAATAAACGAGTGAACGGATCAGTGACTGAAGGATCAAATGTATGCAAGAAACTGTTGACTTTGATGAAAAATACAATAATGGATTTGTGTGATTATGGCCTCACTATATAGTACAGTGCAAATATCATTCAAGCAGACGGACGTACGGACGGACGGAAGGACGGAAAGACGGACGGACAGGCGGACAAATACCGATTACTAAACCTTCCTCAGCCTCCTGCATACCCAGCTGAGGCAAACTAAAGTAATTCGCTTACAGTTCGGCCTTGAGAGAAACTACTAAATCTGCCGGCCAACTCGAGTACTACACGTCCACCCTCTGTGGTGAAAACCAGCAACCCTCAAAACCAAGTGACAGGCGCACCTCCCATTCAATCTGGGAATCACCCTCAACAGTACCGGTCATCTTCATTCTGTTGGTTGTAGCACTTGTGAGTACGTTACCTCCCCCCCCCCCCACACTATTATAACTTTCTTAGATCTTCCCTTTTCACACCTCAATGACCCTGAGTTTTTATTGTTCTTGAATCAGTATCAATGTTCCTACAATGATGATGATAGTGTCATTCCCTTAGAGGTGCTAAATCGTATGTGTTACACCCCCTTTACCCATGGTGTCGACACAATACTCCCTCATATCGATCCTGATGCCTTTCTACAAAACTCACTGGGTTACACCAACCCAAACTGTAACTATTACTTTCCTGACTCCCCCGAGTTTAGTTCTAGTCTCCTACTACCTCATTCCTTCTCCTTGATTAGCCATAACATCAGCAGTATTCCCCTTCATCTAGAAACCTTCTTAGATCAGTGTTTATCTTCTATTGCCCACAAATTTGATGTACTTGGGTTCTGTGAGACCAAACTTACTAACGATATTGACCATTTGTATAACATTCCTAATTATAATAGACACTGCGTCAACACGTCACGACACAGTGGTGGTGTCGCCCTATATGTTGATATCAAGTATAACACTTCTCTAAGAGATGATTTAGATTTTAGAGGTTCAAGAGGAGTACATGGAGAGTGTTTTCATTGAATTACGTAACGACACACGAAATATCCTAGTAGGAGTAATCTACTTAAGACCCCACACTAATGTAAGGAATTTTCTTGATAAATTTTCGGAGTTTATCACTATCATAAGTTCAGAGAGGAAACATTGCTACATTACAGGAAATTTCAACCTTGATCTATTAAAATCAGAAACCGACAGCTCAGTATTAGACCTTCTTGCCACCTGTCATTCTAAACTCTTCTTCAGCACTATAGCCAAACGCACTAGAGTAACTGCCACCTCTGCCACTGTGATAGATCATATATGGACTAACAACACTCCTAACAATCTTGCAAGTGGAATTATGCATAATAATATCTCAGTTTTTGCCATGTATAAAACAGCCGCAAGACCTGAAAGGTCTAGTAGAGTCTCAATACAATACAGAGACTACTGCGCTGACAACATGCTCCTTTTTTAAAACAACCTAATGAATGCTAACTGGGATCTTGTCTATGCCTCCGACAACCCTAATCCTAACATGAACAGCTGCAACTTCTCTTGCATCTTCAATGCTTGCTTTGCTAAATGCTTTCCGCTCAAGACTAAGTCAGTGAAAACTATCCATTTCCAAACCCAATATCATAAGCGAAATTAAGATAATGATGAAAGAAAAACACAAACTCCGAAGGAAATTTGCAAAAAGACCCAAAACTTTCGATGATGCTTACCGAAGTATCAGAAATAGAGTAACTCAAGCAGTTAGAAATGCGAGACGTAACTATTATACAAATAAGCTCCAGTCAGCATCAGGCGACAGAAAGAAAACCTGGAATGTCATAAATTCTATTCACTCAGCCTTCGGCCCCCCACTCAGCTTTTATGATAAATGATTCAATTGTAACGGAATCCTACCCCATTGCCAATCACTTCAATCAATATTTTATTAATATTGGCAAAGATCTTGCAGAGAGCATCCCTGATCACCATGAGGAATTTAGAGCCTACCTGCAAAACAGACAGCAAAATGAGATGAATTACTGGCCATCATAAAAATTTCCAAAGATGCAGCAGCAGACGAAAACAATATACCAATGAGCATTATTAAGAAAGTAGCCCACTTATTACTACCTGTTCTCCTACACATTTGTAACTCCTCCTTCACTAGTGGTGTCTTTCCAGATAAACTAAAAATTGCTAAAGTTCACCCAGCATATAAAAAATCTGGGGACAAAGGTCTCTTCAAGAATTATCGCCCCATACCAGTCCTCCCAGCCTTGAGTAAGATACTGGAGAAGCTAGCCTGTAGTAGACTAAATTCCTTCTGCAGTGCCAATAACATCTTTACAGACTCCCAGTTTGGATTTAGAGCTAGTAGGTCGACTGAGAGTGCTCTGCTATCCTTTACTAATGACATCTTAAATTCCTTTGATGACAGTCAGTTCACAGTCGGTATATTCTTGGACAGTCGGTATATTCTTGGCAGTTGACCTCTGACCCAGCTTGCAGTTGACCTCTGACCCAGCTTGGAGAAGGTCGTGCCGTTGTGCTCCCGCTAGAGACCAAGGAAAATGGCCGCTTTGGATCGTTGTGCCGTGGGGGAAGAGGAGGGGAGTGTGGGGAAGGACGACCTCCTTGCCACGCTGTTAAGGCACCTGGGGCAGTTGAGGAGTGAGGTTGACACTCTAAAGGGGGAAAATGAAGCCCTCAGGACGGAACTCTTTCAGGTAGGTGTCCTGCCTAGCAGGACACCTGCGAAGGAGGAGCAGGCGTGGAGAGTGGTTGTCTCCAAGGGGACTAGGGTCAGGCTTAGGAAAGCTGACCAGGGTGTGGAGTGCAGTAACCCTTACCAGGTGCTGCAGGAAGCTGGAGAGGAAGAGAAGAGGCAAGACGGTATGGATCAAGGAGAGGAAAGGGCAGTTGTACAAACCCTGCCCACAGGTAAGGTCGTGATAGTTGGTGACAGCCAGGTGAGGTTTATGGATAGGGCTTTTTGTGCGAGAGATAGGAAACGTAGGACTAGGGTATGTTTTCCTGGAGCTGGGATAGGGCATGTAGCCGAGAGGTTAGACAGAGTTTTGTCAGGGGAGGGTACCAATCCAGTAGTGTGTCTTAGTGTGGGAGGAAACGACATAGGTAAGGTTAGGAGTGAGGAACTTTTCAAGAGGTATAGGGAGGCACTGGGGAAGATTAGAGATAGGGGAGGGATCCCGATAGTATGTGGTGTCTTGCCTAGAAGAGGGGTTGGTCGTGAATGGCTGTCCAGGGCAATTGCTATTAATTGCCGACTGGAAAAACATTGTGCAAACAATGGTTGGGCATTCATTGATGACTGGCAACGATTTTATGGCAACGACTACCTGTACTGTCGCGACGGAGTACACTTGTCTCGTGAGGGGGTAAAGACGTTGTCTGCATCCCTGGAGCGTGAAATTGTCACTCCGAAGGGGGGGTTTCGCCAGTAGAGAGGGGTCGGGGAAAATGGGAGTCAAAAAACAAGCAGGTCCTGGGAAGTAGTGAAGCAGAAGTAGATAATGCTGAAAATATAGTTAGTCATAATAACAAACATCAAAGTGATAAATGTAAAACAGATAGGAACGGAAGAAATATATTGAGTGTTTATTATACTAATAGTAGAAGCCTGTGTAACAAAATGGACCAGCTCAGGGCCATTGTTAGTAAAGAGAACATAGATATAATTGCAATAACGGAAACATGGATAAATTCAAACAGCAAACATTTTTTAGCAGAATTTCATATTCCAGGATATAACCTATTTAAATTTGACAGAGTAGGAAGGAGAGGTGGCGGTGTAGCAGTGTATATCAGGGTGTCATTAAAAAGCTGCAATAAATCAAACATTAAAACAAATAGCGACAATGAAAGTATTTGGGTAGAGATTGGTGAGGGCAGTGAATCCGTAGTCATTGGTGTTATATATAGACCGCCTAATTTGAGTAGGAACGATGGTAAATTGCTATGGGAGGAAATAAAGAAGGCATCTGATAGAAACAATGTATGTATTCTAGGCGATTTCAACTTTTCAGGCATAGATTGGAAAAATCAACTTAGCGATAATGAATCTGAAGATTTTCTAGAAGTAGTACAAGATAGTTTTTTATATCAATTCATAAACTCGCCCACTAGAGGAAATAATATCCTCGATTTAGTTCTCAGTAATAATGAAAATCTAGTAAAAGATGTTGGGATTGGAGACGAACTAGGAAACAGTGATCATAAAGCCATATATTTTAACATAATATGGGATGGCAGGAAGAAGGAAAATTCGGCCTTGATCCCGGATTTTAGGAAGGCTAATTACGGTAGCTTAAGGAGAGACCTAAGGGATGACCCTATGGTCAAAAGATTAATCCCCCCCACACCTCTGGAAACTGTCAACTTAGGACGGGATAACCCCGAATTTAATTTAGCAGCTACTTATGAACAATTTATTGCGACAATCAATAATGCTCAAAATAAACACATCCCTAAAAGAAAATTCAGATCGATACGGAACCAACCAAAATGGATGAATAATAGACTCTTAGATCTTCTAGGGAAAAAGAAAGGAGTATATAGAAAAGTTAAGAAAGGCGAAAATCACTTACTTGGTTACTATCAGAACCTAACAAGACAGGTAAAAACAGAAATTAGGAAAGCAAAGAGAAATTATGAAATCAAGGTAGCAAACGAATCGAAAAATAACCCCAAAGCTTTTTATCAACTGTATAAATCAAAGGTAAGAGATACAATAAGTCCCCTTAAAACTACGACAGGAGAAATCACTGATGATGAGTTAGAAATGTGTAGTACGTTAAATAGTCATTTTCGCTCCGTATTCACAAATGAAAACCTAGCACAGTTTCCAGAAGTTCATAAGGTATATAACGACAGTATAGAAAATATGTTGATGACTATCAATATTACTAGTAACGTTGTGCTTAAAGTAATTAACAAACTGAAGCCTCATAAATCGCCTGGTCCAGACGAGGTATATGCTAGAATATTAAAAGAATGTAGAGATGAGTTGAGTAATCCATTAGCAGTTTTATTTAATAAGTCATTAGAATCGGGCCTAGTGCCAGAAGCTTGGAAACTTGCAAATGTAGTTCCGATTTTTAAAAAGGGTGATAAATCAATTGCATCAAATTACCGTCCCATTAGTCTCACGTCAATCATAGGCAAGTTGCTAGAGTCAATTATTGCTACAAAAATCAGAAGCCACCTTGAAACATTCAACTTAATTCATTCTTCTCAGCACGGGTTCTCCCAGGGACGTTCTTGTCTCACAAATTTGCTTAGCTTTTTCTCAGAAGTATATGAAGCGGTAGATAATGATAAGTCATATGATATAATTTATTTAGATTTCAGTAAAGCATTCGATAGAGTCCCTCATGAGAGATTGATAAGGAAGGTAGAAGCACATGGAATAGGTGGATCATTATTAAAATGGATTAGGTCATGGTTAACTGGTAGGAAACAAAGAGTCAGCATAAATGGATTAAAGTCAGACTGGGGTGCGGTCAAAAGCGGAGTTCCCCAGGGATCTGTATTAGGCCCTCTGCTGTTTGTTATATTCATTAATGATCTTGATTTAGGCATAACTAGTAGGATTAGTAAATTTGCAGATGATACCAAAATGGGGAGAGTGATAAATTCAGACAGTGACTTTGAACACCTTCAAAGAGATCTAGATACCTTACATGAGTGGTCAGTAGACTGGCAAATGAATTTTAATACTGATAAATGCAAGGTACTACAGATAGGGAAGACGAATACAAACGTTAAGTATAAACTAGGTAACACGGAAATAGAAAACTCAGTTTGTGAAAAAGATCTAGGTGTATTTGTTAGCAACGACTTGAAACCTTGAAAGCAATGTATTAGCGTTCGCAACAAGGCAAACAGGATTCTTGGGTTCATATCTAGGTCTGTGAGTAACAGAACTGCTGACGTTATCTTGAAACTTTACCTAGCATTAGTGAGGCCACACATGGATTATGCGGTTCAGTTCTGGTGTCCTTATTATAGAATGGACATAGATTCTTTGGAGAGAGTACAAAGAAGAATGACAAAAATGATCCATAATATTAGAAACCTTCCATATGAAGAAAGACTGAAAAGCTTAGGTTTACATTCATTAGAGAGGCGTAGAGTTAGGGGAGATATGATAGAGGTGTACAAGTGGGTAAGAGGGATTAACAAGGGTAAAATGGAAGATGTTCTGAAGCTCAGTAATAACGAAATAACTAGAACAAATGGCTTTAAATTAGATAAATTCCGATTCAGAAAGGATATAGGCAAGCACTGGTTTGGTAATAGAGTTGTGGATATGTGGAATAGGCTACCGAGTGCTATAGTAGGATCGGGGACGCTAGGGAGCTTCAAGACGAAGTTGGATAGGCACATGGAAGTGCTGGGATGGGTGTGAAATGGATCTGCCCTGTATGGGCCAGTCGGCCTCCTGCAGTATCCCACTTTCATATGTTCTTATGTTCTTATACCATCCTCCTTTCAAAGCTTGAACATTACGACTTTAGGGGCCTGTCCCAGAATTGGTTTACCTCATATCTGTCTAACATGAAGCAGTATATCTACTATAATAATCACCAATTTGACTCCTCGCCAATCTTGTATGGCTTCCCCCAAAGATCCTTTCTCGGTCCAGTACTGTTTTTGTTGTACATAAACGACATAGTCCACGCCAGCACACTCATAAAATACAACTTACTTGCAGACGATAGTAATCTCTATGCCAGCAACTCAGACCTCCATTCCTTGATGAGAACTATGAATTGACTAAAGTCAGGACCTGGGTAATACGTAATAAACTGACCTTAAACCTTGAGAAAACCCACTACACGATCTTTCACAGAAGGAAAAACTTACCCCCAGGCTTGGACCCCCTGTACCGTGGTAATACAGTCCTCAAACAAAAACAAAATGCTAAATTCCTTGGAGTTATTGTTGATGAGAAGCTTAACTGGAGAAACCACATACAAGCCATTCACAGTAAAGTCAATAAACAGTGAGGTATCATCTATCACACTCGACAGTCACTCACTCTCACAGCAATGAAAGAAATCTATCATGATCTTGTTTACCAACACCTGATACACTGCCACACACTATGGGCGGCCTCTGGCTCTTCAAAAACACAATCCCTGGTTACTCCACAAATGAGAATTGTACGGACAATGACCTACTTGAAAAAAAAAAAGATCACACAAACGAAAAATTTACTAAATTGAAAATGTTAAAATTTGAAGATATTAACACCTACTGCTGTGCCCTCTTTGTTTATAAATCTATCAATCACTTGCTTGGCAATATTTATTTCCAGTTCCGGAATAATCAGAGATACAACTTAAGGCACCCTCTTAGTCCCAGACCTCCATAAAATATCATGGTGTGAAGGTGTGGAACAACTTACCCCCACCCATTCGAGCAAAGACTACGCTCCCTTCCTTTAAAATTTAAATCATCTCTTAAAAAATATTTGTTGTCTAAGTCTTGTAAAACCTACTATATTAGAGTACCTGCTTTTATTGTACCATCAAAACCGTTTTATCGGAAATTATCATGTAAATAGATAGGAAATTACCATTGCAATGAATATATTTGCCAACTAGACATAATCCTGACACCTCTGTCCTCTTGCTCAACCTTAATACTGTACAACCCATGTTGTACTGCTCCCCCATTATATTTATGTTTTCAATTCCACTGTAATTTATGTATGCACTTATAATAAAAAAAAAATTAAAAATTAAAAAAAATTAATTAATAAAATAAATAAATATTGAAATGATAACCGTGGTAACATTTAGAGATGTTCTTTTTATCACCATGCTATTGTACTATTCCAGATGATACTAAACGTTACATAATATTTCCTTGAGATAAATGTATAGCATATAATTATCAGGTGCCTAAAAGAGAGCTCAGGTTCTCAACTGGCTCAGCCATGTTAATATTGTTAGTATTATCCACTCTGTATCTGTGTTTTTCTGGCTAAATAAACTGTTTCAATTCAAACTGTTTCAGTTCAATATCAGTCCGCGTCAACCCGGTGTGCATAACACATACATATGAACTAGGAATAGAATACATAAATAAAAACATTAATGAATAGATAAGTGAAAAAGAAAACAAAAAATAGAGAAAATATTCTATAAAACGAGCAGAAAATGAGGAGAATAACATGGAGTAATATAAGTGTATATCATGTGAATAAAAGATGAATATACTGATAAATTATCATCGTTAATATAGTAACAAAAAGATAACCAAAAATATCTCCGATAAAAAAGTAATCAGAACTACACAAAAGAAAAATTTCACTATCAAGCACCAAGGAACCGATACTTTATATACACAAGAAAAGGAAAAGTTTAAGTGAAGCGTTCATGTGATTTTTTTCCCCTCCAAAACTTAGCAGAAAATGAGGCGCGATGGATCGGGTAGGGTAGGCCTGTGAGCAACAGCTGACTCCTCAATCTTAAAGGATCGTAAGTTTTAAAATGTTCCACTCTAACTGAACACAAAAAAACCATCTAAATGGCTCACTTATGCTACTCAACAGAGAAAATGACTAAATTGAACTTTGTAATTGTTCTGACACTTCCCCCATAACTAGATACTTTCTCTCTTAGCTCACAGTTACCAGAAAAAAAAATAGCTTAAGAGGAACTGAGACTCCGGGTGCTCGTCTGAAAATAAAAGAAAACATTTCTCGCCACAAGATTGGTCTGGGACCCCCCCCCCCCCCCTCCCCGCCCCGAGTCTGGCAACAAAGAGATCTAACCAGGGGTGACGCCGTTACCCTCACACCCCTCCCCCCCCCCCCCCCATCCTTCCTTAAGGTCTAGGGGAGCTATGAGGGGGGTGCGGGGTGGTGACGGAGGTGTGAGTTGGTGAGGGAGGTGTGGAGTGGTGAGGGAGGTGTGGGGTGATGTTGGAGTTGTGGGGTGGTGAGGAGGGTGTGGGGTGATGTTGGAGTTGTGGGGTGGTGAGGAGGGTGTGGGGTGATGGGGTAGGTGTGGAGTGGTTAGAAAGGTGGTTACGGGAGATGGAGGAGTGGGATGAGTGGTTCGTAATATGTGATAGGGTGAAGGAGATGTACCATAGTGAGAGGAGTGTGGGATAGATGAAGAGAGGATTGAAGGAAGCCTGGGATAGGAGTTGGGAGGATGAGGGAGATGCTACGTGGCAAAGGGGTAGAGGGATAGTGTGGAGAAGAGTACGATAGGTCGACAGAGTGGTGAAGGAGCCGTGGGATAGGTGGACAGTGTGGAGAGGCTTGGGATAGATTGATAGTGTGGAGAGAGAGGCGTGGGATAGATGGATAGTGTGGAGAGAGAGGCGAGGGATAGATTGATAGTGTGGAGAGGGAGGCGTGGGATAGATGGATAGTGTGGAGAGAGAGGCGTGGGATAGATGGGTAGTGTGGAGAGAGAGGCGTAGGATAGATGGATTGTGTGGAGAGAGAGGTGTGGGATAGATGGGTAGTGTGGAGAGAGAGGCGTGGGATAGATGGGTAGTGTGGAGAGAGAGGCGTGGGAAGATTCAGAAAAGAAGGTGTGATGGCCTCTGGAAACCCCTGAGGGAAAGATGGAGGGAGGGAGGTGGTCGAGGAGGCGTGGGGCGGAGTGGTGAAAAGAGATCATTGGTGAGGGAGGCGTGGGCGAGGTACACGCCAGACGTGAGGAAAGTCTAAAGGAGGCGTGGGGTGGTTTTTCAAAAATGGCGTGAGGTAAGTGTGAGAAGAGGCGTGTGGTGAGTGATGAGGTATGTGAGAACACACACACACACACACACATAAACTAACCCCCACCACATATTTATGTACTGTACAGCCTGTAAATGTATTCAACGCATATCATTATGTCTAAATCAAATGTAAGTTTGTATATTTTCAGCCACCGGCTGCAACTCTATTAATATACTGTTTATTATTATTATTGTATTATTACACACACGGACGCAAAGGCATATACACTCAAATACACACACACACACACACACACACACACACACATTCAGACTACGCCAGAAATATTCACATCAATTTCATCATTTCAATTAGACATGAAAAAGGCAAGCTTCCCAGAATCCACGAGATTGGAGGAGGGAGTGAGGAGAGGGAGGGGGGGGGGGGGAAGGGGGGGGAGGAAGGAGGGCCTGGAATTCAAATTAATACAGATTTATAAATTTTGAATTACAATGGAGTCTGATCCGGATGAGTCCGGGATGGTCTGTGAAGCCACGCAATTGTCCAGTCAATGAATCCGCTTTTTCCTGCTTATACTCAGAGCATTATTGATTGTATTGAAATGAGGTGATTTGTACCAGCCTTTATCATTTTTGTTTTCATTCTATATTGTTACGAAGTGAATTGTTTCACTGTGTATTGGTCGTGCAGAATTTATCACAGGAATTAATTCATGGTGCCGCTTATGTTATCGATCATTATTTGAACTGCGACCAATACCAAGTTTTCTCGACCGACATTGACTCGTAGGAAGTAATCGGTACCACATGTATTATTCTCTAAGCTCTATTACGCCCTCAAAGTGCCTACAACCACCCAAAACCCTGATTTTAGTGTACCTCAAGTCGTGTGAGATCAGCTGCAGCAAGTTTATTAATTCAGTGGCGACAACACAGCTCCAGGACTGGGATACGAGTCAAGGTAGAGAGACTTCCAAAGATTACAAGGATAAGTTGAAAAATTGTAAAATGATACTGTTTAGGGAGAGATCATTAACATTGGGAAATACATTATTGATAAATGGTAAAACAAACTTTAGAGAAATCATATTATCGAATGTACTATACACACTATTCTCTTGTGTTTCCCACGAAGACAAAAAATAAACGTGTACAGCATATGGAGGGGAGTAGGAACCGAGGGACCAGCGGACGGGGAGAATGTGTCGACTGAAGAAAAGACTATTGTTTTCATTAATTAAGTCGACCTAATAAATGTCTTAAATGCATAAACTGACATGCATACACACAGATATGTATGTATATAAGTAAGTATGTATGTATGTATAAACACATATACACCCAAAAACAAGCAAACATACTAGCATATGTACACCGCCAAACACAGAAATCACAAGCACACACACACACACACACACACACACACGTACATACAAACACAGTTAGTCACAGAGACCCAGAATGCAGCCTGAAAAGCACAAGGAAATTTACAAACCTTAAATAAAACTTATACAACTTCACGTGAACACAACAGTACCTTCGAGCCTCATACGCGGAAACAAAAGGAGAATACTCAGGACTCACAATGGGTCCATCCAAGGTATTAAAAAGTCACAAAACAGCAAAAGCAGCAACAACAACAGCAGCAGCAGCAGCAGCAATAGCAACGGAGAGAGGAAGAGGTGCAGCAAAAATCATCACTACTAACTATCAAATATCAACCTAAACGTCAATAATAATAATAATAATAATAATAATAATAATAATAATAATAATAATATTAATAATAATAATAATGATAATATTAATAAAAATAATAATAAAACCATCCATCGTAAAACAACAATAATAGCATAAAAGATCTTCAAACAACAACACTATCATCACCACGAACCATCAAACATCACCTCACCATCATCAACAGAACAGTCACGTCCTTCCCCTTATATCCGGGCATCCCACCGTACTGAGGACATTAATGTTTTAAGGATGCTCTCTCTCTCTCTCTCTCTCTCTCTCTCTCTCTCTCTCTCTCTCTTTATTTGGAGGGTCTCGGCTTTAATAGCTTTTACGAGGATATTTGTACGCGAGTTAACACAAAAAAGATAAAAAGAATAGCCTAAGCCTAATCTGATTACAGGTGTTGTTACACAGGAGGCCACCAGGGGTGAGGCGACGCCCAGAGGGAAGCAGGCAGGTGTGCGTCATCACACCCCATCTGGCGGCGATTGGGTAAAGCTCAAAAGTAAACAAAAACATTGGAACGCAAGTAAGCTCATTTACGGATTATAGATTTCACAGTTCTCTCTCTCTCTCTCTCTCTCTCTCTCTCTCTCTCTCTCTCTCTTTTCATCTCATTCCTCTTTGTTTCCGGCGTTCTAACTGGCATATTTCTGTCTTAGTAAACAGGTTAGATAAAAATTCACATATATCCACATGGAGAAAGATACCTGATATACGAACGTTTAAAGATTTAGGACCTCCTCTGTTTCACTGTCTCGGGCTATCAGTCGGGTCTACCTCTCTCCACTGTTTTCACAAGTTCTGAACCCCCCCCCCCCCCCCTCTCTCTCTCTCTCTCTCTCTCTCTCTCACTTTTAATGTTTTAGTTCCCCTACCGTTGCTTTCTTTGTCTGGCGTTCCTCCGTCACATTAATATTTATCGCTCCCTCTCCTATTTGTACAAAGATTCCTTTCTTTTTGAAATGGTCTTTGATGTTTAATCTGAGTGTAAACTGATTCTCGGACACTTTTTATATTAAACTCCTTTTCTGACCTCGATATTTTACTGTTTCTTTATTCAATATTCGCCCTCTCCTACGGGATTCCATGATATTTTTATTGTCGTCCATCACATTTTCTTTTTGTTTTGTTTTTCAAATTTTATCAAGCTTTTTTTTTTAATACTAATTACTGGCAGTTCTTATCGGGTTACCGTATTTCCGTCTCTTTATGTATCGTGTTTATCAAGTTTATCAAGTTATATGTGTCCATTGTTTTTTTCAAAATTCTCGAGTCATTCTTTTATGGGATTCCTTCAATTTTATTTTTTGTGTGTGTTGTGTTTATCACGATTGTTTTATTACAAAGAATTAAAGTTTGAGTCTCGAGAGTGTTTGTCTTCGGTTATTTAGGCTCCCCAGGATTTGTTTTTGTTTTTTTATTTTATTTCTTATATTTGACCATCTCTTGTCTGTCTGTCCATCCCTCTCCCCTCCCCCACCCACTCCCTACAATTCAGGACCTTATCTCCTTCCCCAACACTAATACCCACACCAAACCCACTACCACTATGACTATTGCTACCTCCACCACCACCACCACCACCTCTCCATCACTATCAACACCTCCACCACCATCGCAAAAGGAAGCAGTTCCATCAACACCGTTATTAACACCACCACCACCACCACCATCCACATAACTACAACTACCAACATAAAGCCCTGCCCACCACCACCACCACCACCATCCACATAACTACAACTACCAACATAAGGCCCTGCCCACCACCACCACCACCATCACCATCCACATAACTACAACTACCAACATAAGGCCCCGCCCACCACCACCACCACCACCACCATCCACATAACTACAACTACCAACATAAGGCCCTGCCCACCACCACCACCACCACCACCATCCACATAACTACAACTACCAACACAAGGCCCTGCCCACCACCACCACCACCACCACCACCATCCACATAACTACAACTACCAACATAAGGCCCTCCCCACCACCACCACCACCATCACCACCACCACCATCCACATAACTACAACTACCAACATAAGGCCCTCCCCACCACCACCACCACCATCACCACCACCACCATCCACATAACTACAACTACCAACATAAGGCCCTGCCCACCACCACCACCACCATCACCACCACCACCATCCACATAACTACAACTACCAACATAAGGCCCTGCCCACCACCATCACCACCACCACCATCCACATAACTACAACTACCAACATAAGGCCCTGCCCACCACCACCACCACCACCATCCACATAACTACAACTACCAACATAAGTCCCTCCCCACCACCACCACCACCATCACCACCACCACCATCCACATAACTACAACTACAAACATAAGGCCCTGCCCACCACCACCACCACCACCACCACCACCATCACCACCACCCACATAACTACAACTACCAACATAAGGCCCTGCCCACCACCACCACCACCATCACCACCACCACCATCCACATAACTAGAACTACCAACATAAGGCCCTGCCCACCACCATCACCACCACCACCATCCACATAACTACAACTACCAACATAAGGCCCTCCCCACCACCACCACCACCACCACCACCACCATCCACATAACTACAACTACAAACATAAGGCCCTCCCCACCACCACCACCACCACCATCCACATAACTACAACTACCAACATAAGGCCCTGCCCACCACCACCACCACCATCACCACCACCACCATCCACATAACTGCAACTACAAACATAAGGCCCTCCCCACCACCACCACCACCACCACCATCACCATCCACATAACTACAACTACCAACATAAGGCCCTCCCCACCACCACCACCATCATCCACATAATACAACTACCAACATAACCCCCTCCTCACCACCACCACCATCTACATAATACAGCTACCAACATATGGCCCTCCCCACCACCACCACCATCATCCACATAATACAACTACCAACATAAGGCCCTGCCCACCACCACCACCACCATCACCACCACCACCATCCACATAACTACAACTACAAACATAAGGCCCTCCCCACCACCACCACCACCACCACCATCACCATCCACATAACTACAACTACCAACATAAGGCCCTCCCCACCACCACCACCATCATCCACATAATACAACTACCAACATAACCCCCTCCTCACCACCACCACCATCTACATAATACAGCTACCAACATATGGCCCTCCCCACCACCACCACCATCATCCACATAATACAACTACCAACATAATCCCCTCCTCACCACCACCACCATCTACATAATACAGCTACCAACATATGGCCCTCCCCACCACCACCACCACCACCCACATGACCTTCTCAGGAAAGAAAGTATCTACGGGTCCAATGTAGGTCCCGAGGGAGACGAAGAAGCCATAGTGGAGGGAAGAGAAGGATGGGGGGGGGGGGGGAGGGTCAAGGGGTAGTGGCTAGTGGGTTAGGAGGAGGAGGAGGGGGAAGCTAGGACGAGCCACTTGGACCCTCAAAGTGTACATTCGCAAGTCCTAAGGAGGGGAGGAACCGCCAACTTAATCTTAAGTACCACAAAAGTTGGGAGAAGTTTTCCTGGAGAGGGGGCGAGGTGATGGAGGGGGGGGGGGGTCGATCCTGAAGAGGTTAGAGGAGGGAGAGGAGAGGTGGTGGTGATAGTTGTGGGTCGTAGGGAGGGGTCATGGGATTGTATGGGGAGAGAAAATGGGGTAGTGGATGGATCGTGTGGGGAGGGAGGGGATGGCGGTGGGTTGTGGGAAGTGGTCATAGGATCACGTGAGGTGGGTAATCGTGGGTCATGTGGATTTCTTGAGGAGGGATCATGAAGTTGGGGGAAAGGGGAGAGGGAGAGTAGTAGTGATAATGGGTCGTGTACGGAGGGAAGGATAGCGCTGGTGGGTCGTGGTTGAGGGGTGGTGGAGTCATGAAGGGTGGAAGGGAATTGGTGGTGGTGGTGGTGGTGATGGTGGTGGTGGTGGTCGTTGGGGTAAAGGGGTCGTGTTGGGAGGTAGGGAGGGCAAGAGAGAGAAATGAGCGGTGGTACAGTGTCTTGGAGGGGTGGGTTGTGTGAGGAGGGGTCATGATTGAACTAGGGAAGAGGGGATGTAACTGCTTGAGTTGAGGTAAGGTAGGACATGGAGAAGAACGGGAGGGGTAGCGATCGTTAGGTTAGGTTAGGTTAGTAGAATGAAAGATGCGTAGGGTTAGAGGGAGTCAGCATTAATGTTTGGGGGAGTGAGGAGTATAGAGAGCGTGTGAGATACGGAGGATGAAAGGTGATTCGGGGAGAAAACACAAAATGCAGGGGAAGAAGAGGGGGAGAGAGAGAGAGAGATGGGGGGGGGGGGGGTCTAGGAGTCGATAAAGTAAACAAAAAGTTTAGTTTCCTTCCACACAGGGGAGAGAGATAAAGAAAAACACTCTCTAATGAACTAAAGCCTGGCGAAAAATCAACATTCAATTCACACAATTAAAGACTAATCTCCTCTGCTGTCTTTTTCCGTCCGATAACTCGTCAATTTACCTCTCATTTCCTCCTCCTCTCACACACTTTCCGCGGACCAGGTCGCGTAATTCGGCGGTGACGTCTCTTAATTTGTTAATTCGCCTGCTCTTTGCCGCCACACCCGCTCAACCTGTGTTGGAAATTATATATATATATATATATATATATATATATATATATATATATATATATATATATATATATATATATATATATATATATATAGAGAGAGAGAGAGAGAGAGAGAGAGAGAGAGACGTTTTTATAGATGTAAAAATATATCAAGGAGAAACTGCATTGTTATGTGTGTGAACGTGCTAGTGTTGTCTTAACTCTTTGAGGACGATGATTTTTACCCACCAGGACTCAAAGGGCTAAAGTAGAACAATATATACCTCTTTCAGGAATGGGAAAAAATCGATATATAATTCTTTATATACTTAGCAGCAGTATGGTAAAACTTTAAAAAAAAGTGTAGTTTTACCTAACCAAACTTAACGAAACAAATTTTAGTCACTAACCATAAGCTATACAAACCGAAATTAACCTAGCTCGGCAAACCAACAAAACCCTAACCAAAGTAGTACAACCTAACCAATCCTAATTAAACCAAGCATTACCTAGTCAAACTTAGCTAAATTTAACATGACTAGCGTAGCTTATTCATACCTATATAAACCCAGTATACCTTCACCAAACTTAGTACAGCCCAATCCACCGTACTCTAGCTATCATATTTTGAGAGTTTTCAACATATTGTCAGTTTGGGACGACAGTCTGACTACCAGGGTGTGTCATATAACGAGACAAAGCTGCCACATTTGTCAGGTCACCAGGTTCGATCAAAAGACTTATAAATGTTGTGGAGTTAGAGTGTTCTCCCCACCATACCACAGCCTCTCCCACACATCTCGAAAAGTGGCGTCAGCCTTCACTCGATAGTACCTTGTTAATATTTGTCGTCTGTGTTCGTCCGATGTCAGTCACTTACGAGGTCACCAACTACCCCATCGTATGCGGTTATTTATAGAGGTCGTCAAGTACCCACCAATCCCCCTTCAGAGGTCAAGCTGGAGGTTTTGTTCTTCTCCAGTATGATTCACTCGATGGGCAAATTACCAGATTGTCTTATTTCCTCCCACTTTTATCTCTTCCGTGTCCGAGATGGAGTCGAATGGGGCCAAAGAACCACCGAGTCTCTGTGACTATAATCGCGTTTTTCTCAGTTCGTTTGCTTGGCTATTGTTCAAGTTCGCCGAAATTCTCTCAGTATGTTGATACTCTCTCTCTCTGTAAAACACAATAAGGTCCCTGGTGTCGTCTGATGATGAGCAACGCCGTAAAAATAAAAGGTGAAAAATGAACTTTTCTGGATGATGAACTGTGAAGCAATACAATACATGGAGTGTGTTCCGACAACGTTCATTACTCACTGTGTTAGTATATTATGTAAAGGAGTGTGTACAATATGTCTGTTGCTGGTTTTATTACTATTATTGTTATTATTATTATTATTATTATGATTATTATTATTATTATTATTATTATGATTATTATTATTATTATATGTTAATTTGTGTGTGTGTGTGTGTGTGTGTGTGTGTGTGTGTGTGTGTGTGTCTGTGTGTAATAATAATAACAATAATAATAATAATAATTAACGGTTTATTGAAAAAGTTCTGCAGCCCGAAGGCTGAAAGTATACATTAGACAAAAATGACTTATTACATACAAAGACATGGGGTACGTGGGTCGTTTAACAAAAGCTTTCATTACTGAAAGAAGAAGGAACATGAATTGAACATACAAATATTGTAGTTTACAGTTGATGGCGCCGGCCTGGACTGGTCAAGGGGTCACCGGGTGGTGAGGTGTTCACGTGGTGCAGTAACTCGTCCTCGGGTGTTGATATGAAGGACCTCACGTGGTCATGGGGACACCGGGGGGTGTGGTGTTCACGTGGTGCAGTAACTCGTCCTCGGGTGTTGATATAATAATAAAATAATAATAATAATAAATAACGGTTTATTGAAAAAGTTCTGCAGCCCGAAGGCTGAAAATATACATTGGACATAAATGACTTATTACATACATTGGTGGCTTAACAAAAGCCTTCATTAGAGAAAGGTAAAGGAACATACTGTGAACATACAGATTAATGTAGGATTGTACGTGTTGAACAGCAAACACGCAGTGTAGTAACTCCCTCCCAGATGGTGTTAGGAGGGACCTCACGTGATGTAGTAGTTCCCTCAGATGGTGTTATGAGGGACCTAACGTGGTGTAGTAATTCCCTCGCAGATGGTGTTATGAGGGACCACGTGGTGTAGTAATTCCCTCACAGATGGTGTTATGGGGGACCTCACGTGGTGTAATTACCACACAGATGGTGTTATGAGGGTCCTCACGTGGCGTAGTAATTCCCTCACAGATGGTGTTATTAGGGACCTGACGTGGTGTAGTAATTCCCTCACAGATGGTGTTATGAGGGACCTGATGTGGTGTAGTAATTCACCTCACAGATGGTGTTATGAAGGGGTCTCACGTGGTGTAGTAATTCCTTCACAGATGGTGTTATATGAGTGAGGTTTGGTCCCAGGCCTTCCTATCGTACACGGATTAACACATCGCTGGTTGTTGTTGGGTCTCACGGGCCGTTATCACTGGGTACCTGGGACCTCACTGTGTGAAGGTTAACTTGGGTACGACTGTTACTGTTGAGTTGTTCTCACTGACTTAAGCACTGTTCACTACTGTTTACCTCTGTTTAACACTGGTTCCATTCCTTTTCTAAATGAAATTGCAACTTCTGGCGAGAACTTGTTGATATTCCGGTGGGGAGGAGGGTTCAGGGGAAGGGGTTGGTATGGGCCAACTTAACAGTTGACCTGGCTGCTCCGATAGGAGCGCCAGGTACGTCTTGACCCTTCTGTGGTCAAGGTGTGTGTGTGTGTGTGTGAAGGACCTCACGTGGTCATGGGGACACCGGGTGGTGTGGGGTGGTATCACAGTACCCCACCCTACTGGGTGGTGTTGTGTTATTTCGAAGTCAGGTGTGAAGCCGACCCACTCTTGTTCCCAGGGTGGACTGATTAGCACCTCCTTGTCAGAAGATGGCGGTCAGTTCCCAGGGGTGCTTATCTCACTGGTGGGTCACGGTTCTCACTGGTACTGTCTAGTGCTGAATTCACTGGCTTAAACACTGTTCATCGCTGTTCAACACTGGTCCCACTTGTTTCCGAAACGAAATTGTCACTTTTGATTATGTTGATATCCCGGTGGTGAGGATGGGTTGGGGAGAGGGACTTGGGAAATGGACCGAACATTGGCCAAGGGGGGCCGCTGCTCAGCAGGAGCAGCGCCTGAATAGGTCTTGACCCTACGGTGGTCAGGGATGTAATAATAATAATAATAATAATAATTAACGGTTTATTGAAAAAATTCTGCAGCCCGAAGGCTGAAAATATACATTGGACATAAATGATTTATTACATACATTGGTGGTTTAACAAAAGCCTTCCTTAGAGAAAGGTAAATGAACATACAGTGAACATACAAATTAATGTACTGCAGGTGTTGAACAGCAAACTCGTAGTGTAGTAACTCCCTCCCAGATGGTGTTAGGAGGAACTCACGTGGTGTAGTAGTTCCCTCAGATGGTGTTATGAGGGACCTGGCGTGGTGTAGTAATTCCCTCGCAGATGGTGTTATGAGGGGCCTCACGTGGTGTAGTAATTCCCTCACAGATAGTGTTATGAGGGGCCTCACGTGGTGTAGTAACTCCCTCACAGATGGTGTTATGAGGGGCATCACGTGGTGTAGTAATTCCCTCACAGATGGTGTTATGAGGGGCCTGACGTGGTGTAGTAATTCCCTCACAGATGGTGTTATGAGGGACCTCACGTGGTATAGTAATTCCCTCACAGATGGTGTTATATGAGTGAGGTTTGGTCTTCGGCCTTCCTATCGTAGACGGATTAACACATCTCTGGTTGTTGTTGGGTCTCACGGGCCGTTATCACTGGGTACCTGGGACCTCATTGTGTGAAGGTTAACTTGGGTACGACTGTTACTGGTGAGTTGTTCTCACTGACTTAAGCACTGTTCACCACTGTTCACCTCTGCTTAACGCTGGTTCCGTTCCTTTCCTAAATGAAATTGTAACTTCTGGCGAGAACTTGTTGATATTCCGGTGGGGAGGAGGGTTCAGGGGAGGGGGTTGGTATGGGCCAACTTAACAGTTGACCTGGCTGCTCCGAGAGGAGCGCCAGGTACGTCTTGACCCTTCGGTGGTCAAGGATGTAATGTGCATGTGTATGTGTGTGCGTGTGTGTGTGTGTGGTTACGGACAAAATTCCCTGAACAGCTGGCAGTAATTGTCATGTAAATACTTGGGATCATTGGGTAAGGAGGTATTGGAATCTTAACATATTTCTATTGTAATGAGGAGTAATTTTTTGCCAATCATATATATGACCCAGAAGTTGATGTCAGATATTGACAAGTGTTCAGGAAATTTTGGTCCGCAACTGTACGTACATGTGTGCTGGTATGAATGTAACTGTGTGTGTGTGTGTGTGTGTGTTTTTGTAAGCATATGTACTGTATAAATGTAAATAAAGAAAAACAAACATTATCCTTTAACTTCGCTCAATCAACAAACTCTACATTCAAGCAAAACATTGTTACAATCAAACAAACTAATCAGCCCTCAGTAAAAAACACACACTCAACATTAACAAAATACAATACTATGCAGATAACACAGCCTTTTAACACACTTCTAAATAACCTTCTGTCAATATTTATGGATTTAACTTTACTGTCGTTATCATATATCGTTTTAACCACGAAAGTTGCAGCTGGCCTCAAAGTTAGTGTATGCTCCATCATGCACACAAGCCTTATCTCTTATAAATTGTCGCAACTTGGAGCCGGAGCACCGTGAATCACCACCAACTTACACTCTGGTTTGTATTAAATTATCTGGCCAGGGAATACCACCTTGAGACGTGTCAATCTTGAGCCTTCCCGAGAGAGCAGTAAGATTACCAACGTTAATCAGGCATGTCTTAACGATGTTTTGTTAGGTACAAGTTCGTACAGAACAAAGATAATAGTGATAATTGCGATGGAACTACTACTAATAATAATATCATACCTATTATTATTTTTGTCAGTGACCAGGACTATAACTCATATTTTTCTCATATTACCTGCTCTAAACTCATCGATTCACCCTGGACGAACGCAACCACCTGAACCGTCACTCATTTCAAGAAACTACATGACGAAAACATAATAAAATGAGAATTACCAAAAAATTATAACAACCAGATTACTGTTCTATTACGGGAATTTTATATAATGTGATGGCGATGTGTGTAGGTAGTAGGCAGCTATCAAACAGGCAAGTAATACCGTATGTGTTGTCTAATCGTAGACCCTGCTGACATATGGCATCACAAAAAATGTGACTAAGTCCCAGGGTGCAGATTTGACTGACTTTCTGCCTCATTTACACACAGTTGCAGAGTTTCAATTGTTTTTCTTAATTTGACAACAAAATATATATCGCTTCTTACTCTTAATGTGTTTTTTTTTAATTTCTTTATTTATTTATGGCACTTTTTTCACCCCTAGGCCCCGATGTGGGTTGGAGACCTGTGCAATCCCCATAAAAAATAAATTACTGTATCTACTTATTTTTCAGGCATAGGCGGGACTTCATAAAATATGTTATCTAAATAAGTAAGAATATTTCTATCATGAACAGTCACCCACAAAAGTCCTGTCGCATTTCCTCCTGAACCACGAACCCCGAGATTCAGACTCATGAATCCGAAGCATGAATTTGAATCTCGGGGTTCTTGGTTCAGTAGGAGAGACGACAGGACTTGTGTGGCTGACTACAATACTGTTTTTATACATTGGTAAGTAAAGATACAAGTATTGGCTGGCAATGGCGGTCTTGATCGAAGCTGGGGAGATCCCGCCACATAGATCCGTGTTCCCAAAAGCTCGTAGGTTATATTTTCCGTTTAATTGGGGTGAGGGAACGTATTCAATTCTCATCGTATCCCAATCCAATTTGGAAGGTATTTAAGCCGCTGTCTTCGTGTCGCTGCATAAATGAACCAACCAGTCATGTGTGTTCTCGCATCACCATTAGGGGAGAAAATGCAACCCAAATATCTTACAAGAGACTACTGGACAAAATTTTTCCCTCTCTATGCCAACCCACCGTACTCTAGATATCTTATTTTGAGATTTTTCAACATATTGTCAGTTTGGGACGACAGTCTGACCACCAGGGTGCGTCATGTAACGATACAAAGCTGCCATATATGACAGGTCACCAGGTTCGACCCAAAGACTTATAAATGTTGATACATGTTGTGGAGTTGGAGTGTTCTACCCACCATACCACAGCCTCTCCCACCTCGAGTAGTGACGTCAGCCTTCACTCTGTCTCTCTCTCTCCCTGTCTCTCCTCCACAATAATTGCTTCGTAATGTTCCCCCATTATCGTTCATTTCGCGAAACAGGAACATTCGTAGCCTAATTTTTTTGGCGGTAAGAAGTGGGTACAGGCCATCCCAGGGACCAGGTGCATCCTCTTGGAACATTTCTCCGAGTCCTTCATAGGATCTCCTGGGATCCTTTCACCCAAATTACTCTTCTTTATCGTCATTCTCTTTATTGTGTGTAGCTCTATTTATTATTTTACCCACGCTCTGTATGTGGCTAAGTCTATCTGTCTGTCCGTCTGTCTATCGATTTGTCTATTCATTCACGTATCTCACTCACTGACTCTCGTTCTCTCTCTCTCCCTACGGTATCTGTATGTCCGTTTGCTTGTTTCTTCTTCTCTCTTCTTATCCCTAACGACCACGTAAAACAATTGAACACTTGATCCTGCAGAGGAGTAGGATGGGGCGGGGGAGGAGGAGGAGGATGGATGGGGGGGGTGGGGGAGCACCTGGTCTCTGTGTTAAACGCGGCGCCCGGCTGGTCATTAGCAGCGCCTGGCTGGTGGTCATGACCGCTGGGTCCGCTCTCCTCCTTCCTCACGTACACAACCACACAACACCTCCCACCACCTTTTTAAAGATTTTCCTTTTTCTTTCTGGTTTATTGCGGCTCTACTGCATTCTCCACTCAAAGTAAGTTTTATTTTAGAATTATTTTTATTAATTTAGTTTAAGTTGTCCTCGTTTATATTATATATAGAAAAAATCTCATTAACAGGAAATTGGATGAAAATTAAAAGAAATTAAGAGAATAAAATTAAATTGAAATTGAAAATAAAAGAAGAAATGATTAAGGAGAAGGAAAAAATGAAGAGAGTAATAATAAATAAAAACTAATAAATAAAAGACAGCTGAGAAAAGAAAAAATGTCATAATGATCAAAACAAAGAAAATATTACATATAATAGAGAAATAATAAGTGATAAAATATAAAGAAACTATAATAAGCCAAAAAAAAAGAGTAAAAATAACAATCGAAAAAAATAATTGTTACGGCTCGAATCTCCCAATGTTTACATATTAACTGAAGACAAGCAACTCATATCGCAAAAGAGAAAGCAAAAACAAGCAAACAAACTTCCTCACCCTCTCAGTCAAATAGTTATGATAATGATGACAGGACTTACTGAAGAACCTCGTGAGAAAGAGACTACTGAAATGAGTGAGTGAAGAGAGAGAAAGAGGTGAGAGACAATAATAGTCATCGTCTCACTATTGTTCCATAAAAGATCGATAACGAGTCTGATCTTTTCTGTTGGGAAACCCTGACCTATCATAATCAAGACGCTGTTGATACAAGAACTACCTGACGAATATTCTGAAGGTGTTCAAAACATCATTAACCGAGGAAATAAATGGGTAAAGAGTAAAAAAAAAGAAAATAATCAGATAAATAGTGACCTTGTTTGTGGCTGAAAAATAAGAGAAAAGGTTGGAGAAATATGTGAAAAACTGTATAATAAAAGTCCTAAATAACAAGAAGCGAAAATAAAATAAAATAGATTTACCAATTTTAGAAACAGAAGTTGAGGCAGCTTTGAGGAAAATGAAGTATGATACAGCCGGTGGCGTTGGTCAGCTTCCTGTAGAATATCTAAAACTCATGGGCAGGAATAGAACCAAACGTTTCAGTAAAATATGTCACTAATTACTATACAGCAGACCTTACCTAATAACCCAGGAGCGTAAGAGTGAATCTATTTTAAAACAATTACTTTTAGGTAGTCATGCAGTCATGCATACAAATTATATTAAAAGAAAAATACATTATTAAATGCTAAGATGACTAGATGGACGTAAGAAATACTGTACGGGAAATTTATAAAACATGAAAAATTAGATTAATTGGCCCTGTCATTTGGGGCGATGGGATAATGGTAGAAATATTAGAGGGTAAAACTGAGAGTAAGAGGGCGAAGGGGAGTCAGACACTTGGGATGGGTGAATATTAAAAGTTGGGTCTCTGGAGATGTGCAAAAAATGAGGCAACTGGTAAAGGAAGCCTGATTACCTTTGGAGCAGAGGGATGTGGTCGCCAACTCTCAGACATGTGAACAGCATAGCACCTTCAATGTCTGATTGATCTTTTACACACACACACACACACACACACACACACACACACACACACTACTACTACTACTACTCGGTTGTCTCTCGGAATCCATTTATGATACAATGATATGAATTATTAAGGATGTCACCTTTGTTGGTGAGTTTTGAGGTGACTAAAGAGGCCGAAACAAGACCGGCAGCAAAGTTTACAGATGGTGCAGATGTGGGGGAGCTACATCTAATGTAGGAGGGGCGGTGGTAGCGTCTTTCCGGCGTTGGCGCTTGTCTGCCTCGTTATGCAATCGGGCTAACTCAAAAGTATTGACACCTTCTTGTGTGGTGATCCTCCAAGCGTTACGTTTACTATTCGTTAGGTGACTGTAAAGAAGCTGCTTTGGGAGTCTACTGTCATCCATGCGGGTAGCATGGCCAGTCCAGCGTAGTAGTTCATGAATATTGGTAACCTCGACACTCCTACAGTTGGTGTCAGCAAGAATATTGGCATTTGTTCTTTTGTCTTCCCACGTTGGTAAAAGTTTTCAAGTGCCTTGGGGTGCCTCCTGTATGCCTGTGACTCATGTTTCGCTGCCATATAGCAGGGTGGGGAGGACCACTGCTCGATATACGTGTAATTTTGTAGATAATTTCAGCCCCCTACAGCTGAAGACACGGTTTCGGAGTCTACTAAAGGCTTGAGATGCACATCTAATTCGATGCTGAATCTCTTCATCGATGTCCGCAGTGGTAGACAGGTGGAAGCCGAGATACCGAAAGTAGGGGCAGGCTGAAAAAGAATTTGAGTCCTACGACCATTCACCTAAAAGCCGACGTGTGCATAATATCTGCATAGGTGTTCAGGATCTCCTGTAGGTCGCGTTCAGTGTGAGCTACAAGGGTGAGGTCGTCTGCATACTGAAGTTCAGTAATGGAAGCTGCTGACACCTTTGGTCCAGCTTGGAGTCGTCTTAGGTTGAAAAGACCCTTCATCCGGTACCCCGGCGGCTAAGTTGGCACTGGCACGAGTAAGGAAAGCAGACAAGGAAATGGACAAGAGAGTTGGTGCTAGTACACTCCCGTGTTTAACCCCCGTTTGCATGGGGTAGAACTCAGACTTGGTGCCACTGTGCAGGACAATACCGTTCATGCCATTGTGGAGTTGATTTACAATGGAGATGAATTTTTGTGGGCAGCCAAAACGGCTGAGGGTCCACCAGAGGGCTTCCCTGTTGACCGAGTCGAAGGCCTTGGTTAGGTCGATGAAAGCCATCAACAGGTCACAGCGCTGTTCTCTGCACTTTTCCTGTATCTGGCGGGCAGCAAAGATCATGTCAGTGGTGCCACATGATGGTTTAAAGCTGCACTGAGATTCTGAGAGAAAGTTTTCTGCCTCAGGAAGAAGTCTGTTTAGGAGGACAAGGGCGATAATCTTGCCAGCTAAGGACAACAACAAGACCTTAAGGTACTTGCCACAGTCTGACTGGTCTCCCTTGTTCTTAGGACTATTGACGATGGAGGTGTCTTTGAGAGCTTGGGGGATTTCCTCATTTCCCCATATATTCTTCAGGAGAGAAAAGAGATGGCTGGTAAGCAGAGGTCCTCTTGCTTTATACACTTCGGCTGGGATTCCATCAGGCCTGGAGGCTTTGTGTTAAAATCTCTTCAGGAGGCTTGCTGCCTTCGCCGTTATGGGGCGAAGTGAATTGATCGCTTGATTCTGACGAGCCGATGATCAGTGTTGCAGTGGTTTGTTGCAGTGGTCTCGGTGATCTCTTTCTCTGGCAATAGTGTAGTCAATGATATGCCAGTGTTTAGATCGTGAGTGTTGCCACGATCCCTAAATCTTGTCGTCCTGCCTAAACAAGGTTTGGTGATAGTGAGGTTGTGTGAAGCACACTTGCTGAGGAGGAGTAGGCCGTTGGGATTATACTTGCCTAGTTCATTTCTCCCTGTGGTTCCCTGCCAGATGGTAGCATCTCTGCCAACTCTGGTATTGAGGCCACCAAGGAACACCTCCCTATCTTCTCTGGGAATAGAGGTTAGCACTCTGTCAAGGTCGGCGTGAAAGGCCACCTTGATATCATCCCCTGCATCCAGTGTCGGGACATAGGCACTGATGAAAAGGGCAGGACGTAAATGATTCAGTGGGACTCTGAGCGTCATGAGGCGTTCGTTGATCCCAATAGGCATTTCAGTTAGCCTGTGCAGGATGCGTTGGCGGATGGTAAAGCCAACTACATAAATGTGGTGTCTCTCCGCAGCAGGCTTACCCTTCCAGAAGAAGGAATAGCCAGACCCCCTTTCTGTGAGTTGGCCCTCGTCTAGGAGCCGGGACTCACTGATGGCTGTTTGGTCGATGTTATACCATAACCATAAGGGCGGTTTTTCATTCAGGACGCTCATTTGTGCCAGTATCCAGAAAGGTCCTGACATTCCATGCAACGGTTGTATTGTTTGTTTTTGTTTGGCTCTGTGATTATGATTGTGTTTTCGATCGCATAAGGATGGCCTTACTGGGTGCGATTGCCCAGTCAGGTCAGTTTTTCGGCAGGCTATGTTTAGGGCACCTTTTCTAGCCCCCTCCCCATGTGGGGTGAGCAGAATGGCTCCTCGAAAAGGCTACTCAGTCGCACAGACAGGCCAGGATTGCACTGCTGCCTAGATCCCAGTGCATAAACGACCATCTTATCTGTCCCGCCCACGTGCAGAGTTGCAACTAGAGACTCCCGGCAATCATCTCTGCCAGTCCCCTCGCCACTCCTCCTTAACCATTGGATTTTTGGGGGTATATGGATTTTGATGATGATGAGAGGTATGGTGAGCTGGATGATGGCTGTGCGTGAGATGATTTATGTGGTGAGGCAGGAGCGCAGGCTGCAACCACACATCTTGGCTCTTCCTTTTCCTGATCCAGTGGTGCAAGTGTTGCAACGATTGGAGAGAGGGAGAGTTGCAATGGATTGCCGATAGCCCAGTTTGTTGGGTTTCACTTTAGTAGCCTGTCCATCATGCATTGTCTTCGTCCGCAGGAGTAGTCGTTGGGTTCCCATGGTGGTCACCTTTTCTGCCTATACCGCCGTTGGGGTTTTGTTGGAACTTTGTAAGCATGTCTGCCTGATGCAGAGCTCCATAGCAGATTATTCATTTGGGGTATGCTCCCGTAGTCTTATTCCTACCAAGGTTAATCCGCAAATCTATGGGGCAATAGTTGTTAGGCCCCAGAACGTGTCCACATACCAGTGGGCTTATGCGCCATCCCTCTGGGTCCCACTTCTACTCCGAGATCCACTACTGGTCTAGCCTAGGTCCACAGGGTACCCAGTTACCATGTATTGCCACGAGGAGGCACAGCAGGAGTCTTGATGGTGAAGAGGCTGTGTACTGGCAGGGGAAGACTTATAAAAATTCCTTCCCTGTTCGCCACGAGGGTTAGCCAGCGGCGATAGCTAAAAGCGAGAAGAAGCAAGCAGTGCTTGCACCTTAACAGTAACATAATGCTGCCACAGTAGATGCATTTTACCACCTTGTGTGCGAACACACACACACACACACACACACACACCCACACTGAACATATTTTATGCTCGTAGTCGTAGACAAGGATATCATAAACAGAAGCCCATCAGAACCATCACCTCCAGTATAAACCAGAGAAACCTACTCCTGTCAGACCGTACTCATACACTGAAGCTCCCCGAGTATGGAGCAGTCTCCTCTCCTTACTGCTCTCCAACGTCACCTCCCTCGCCAACAGATTTGACGAGCTCGCTACCACAGTCCAGTCAGTTACTGCCAACGTTATTGCCATGAGGCATGGCAAATTGTTCCTGAAACTTGCTACATTGAGGGATATCAACTCTTTCATCACCTTCATACACAGGATGAACTACGATCTGTCACCCCTGGATGCTTTTGTCCCAGCTTGTGGGAAGGCATTATGGTTACATTTTGTGCCACATGCCCACCCTTGACACACTGCCTTTATCATATCCTGTGTGGTCAGAGTTGTAAAGAGTGCCGGACTTTGTTACGTGAGTAAAAGTATTGTTACATTGGCAAAATGTTACACAAGTAGAAGTAAAAGTATCTAAAATTCAATGTACTCAAGTAGAAATAAAAACGTATCTTATTCATAAAATACTCAAGTACTGAAAGTAAAAAGTAACAACAAAATTACTAATCGTCTCCAATATTAAAATAAATCCACAGTAATTTATAAACAACTATTTAACTGAATATAAAAATAAAAGACACATAGTATTACACATGTTTATTTACAACTCTTTCCATTGAGATTACTCAGTGACTTATTCTCAAAATTATGGCTGTCCAATCGAGGTTTTTTAGGCTTAACTATAAGCCTAGCGTAACTAAACATACGTTCATAAGCAGCAGATGCAGGTAGAGATAAGTCACATAATGTTGGGAACGACCCCAGCATCCCCATTCCATTCCCTGGGCATGCCTAGTAGTTATCAAGCCAGTTGAGGAGTTTGTGGATGATTGTTGTCTCCGTAACACTGAACAAGGAAATGGTGGAAAGGGCGGCTTGGGCAAACTCCGTGTTTGTAGCTTGGGTACATAGATGAAAAGATATGAAAGAACGCATCTCATTGGTCCAGAAATGAAGAAGCGCTTGTGGTTGGTTAGCTTCCAAGTTTGTTCTGTGTCCTGTGATTGGATATTTAAACTATTGTTTGGGTCATGTAACGAGCAACGATATGTTTTAATTGTATTAGAATAAAAGTATAAGAAAACCATACTTAAGTAAAGGTAAAAGTACTGAAAATTTTGAGTGCTTTTTAAAAAGTAATTATCTAAAAATGTTACTTTAGTGCAGTATTCAAGTAAATTTACTTAGTTACTTTACAACTCTGCGTGTAGTATACCATCAGCCTCTCTCACCCACCAGAGACATTCTTATCAATCACGTCATTACCACCACATATATCGAGGACCAGCTACCACTATCACAATGTGAACTTCCCTACGCACGGTCAAAAGACCCTTGACTTTATCATAATTGACTTACCTCAACCAATGTCTCCTATCGGGTGTCGCACTCACCTATCAGTGTTTCTGTCTCCAGGTCCCAGTAACAACCCAGTGCAGAGCCCTTACATCAAGACCAACAGGCCGATTACTGACACTGCATTACGTCTCTTCGGGCAGAGGATAGTTCACCTTCCCTTGACTTAAGTACTAAGTGTGGATGTAGACACAAAATGGACAAGTCACGTCAGCACCAACACGGAAGCTGGCCACTAGTGCGGAGGTCATATTGCAACTATATCTTGCGCTAGTCAGGCCGCACTTCGATTATGCTATTCAGTTCTGGAGCCCTTATTATAGAATGGATATCAATTCACTGGAATCGGTGCAGCGAAGAATGACGAAAATGATTCCAGGACTTAGAAACCTTCCATATCAAGTTAGATAAAAGAAACTAAACTTGCATTCCCTAGAAAGACGAAGAGTGCGGGGAGATATGAGAGAAGTATTTAAGTGGGTGAAAGGAATCAATAAAAGAGATATAGATAAAGTTCTCATAATATCCGAGCAGGATAGGACTCGGAGCAACGGATTTAAGTTGGATAAGTTTAGGTTTAGGAGGGAGATAGAAAGAAAATGGTTCACAATTCGGGTGGTAGATGAGTGGAACAAGCTTAGCAACTTTGCAGTAAGTGCTTGGACGCTGGAAAGTTTTCAAAGGAGGCTAGATACATTCATGGACGATAGAGAGTGGTTGTAACTCTCGACAGGAGCTGCCATGCACAGGCCAACCAGCCTATTGTAGACTCCCTATTTTCTTATGTTCGTATGTTCTTAAGTCCGTCAGATTACACCCAGCTGACTTGCCCTGGATCATACCTCGGATCAAAAGACAGCAACTGCTACAGGGCCCTTTGTAACCAAATCATCCGTGAAATACGCGCTGCATAAAAGTCTTACTACCCAACCAAGCTGCAAAACCTGAAGCAGACCAACATCAGACAGTGGTATGGTAAGCTTAAATAACTCTGTGGCCAAAAAATAAGAAACTCCCCCACCCCTTCCTTAGCCATTTCACTAAAAGTGACGCAGTTGAGCAATCTAACAACCATTTGGCAACTATATGCCAGCCGCTCGCCGAACTTAACAGAACCAGTCTCCCTGCTTACCTAACAGCCCCCTTTCCCACTGACTTAGTGGAAGAATAAACTAGCTAAACCCTTCTGCTCCATCATCAATGCTTCCTTCAGTCAAGCAAGATGCCCAGCTGACTGGAAGACCTACTACAGTATGTGTCACTAGTGTCCAAATCACCACGCCCACAATCCTTAAATGAGTTACGAGCCATTGCCATCACCCCAATACCCAGCCTAAACTGCAAAAGTTTCGTTTTTGACTGGACCGATACTGATATTGCAGGCGCCAGAGATCCTCACTGTCTTGTCATCCTTCTAGAGTACATATAGCTCCATCAGGAAAAACGAAGGACATCTGTGGCTGTCGCCTTCATTGTCATTACCAAGGCATTTGACCTGGTCGATCACAATTTAATCAGCAAAGCTATCAACCTCGATTTTCGGAGAAGTCTTATACCACGGCTTACAGATTTCCTTAGCGACCGACGCCAAGCAGCACGTTTCCGAGGGGTTGTCTCCACATTTCAATCACTAACCTCTGGCGTCTTCCAAGGCACCAAGATGGGACCACTCTGCTTCTTCATGCTTTTCAATGATGCCCTGAGAGAAACTCTCGCTCACTGGAAATATGTCGACGACTCCACGCTTGGGATCAGTGTGAACAACCCGGCTCCCGACTACAGAGCCCTCAAGAATATATTGAAAAATTTCCACAATTGGGCCACCAACAGCCATGTCACCATTAACCATACCAAAATCATGGTTATGCAAATGAACCTCTCCTCTGACCTTGTCCTACCTCCCTCCATTACCTTGGGCCCCAACACACTTCAAGTTGTGGACTCCACTGAGCTCCTCGGCGTCACTATAGATAACAAACTAAATTGGAAAGTACACGTCAGTGTCATAGTCAAATCTTCCAGTTTTCGTTTCCACCTCCTCCACTATCTTAATTCCCTAGAGTTCCCATGCCCGAGCTCTTTAGTGCTTACTCAACTTTCATATTTCCCAATTTCGTATGTGCCTCCTCTGCCTGGTTTTCCTCCCTACATGCTACATAGCGGAAACACATAGAAAAAGTGCAGAAGAGGGCATGCAAGATTATTCTCTCTCCCTCGTACTCTACATATCAAGAAGTGCTCAACACACTGAGCCTCTCAGCTCTCTCTGATAATCACCATGACGTCATCTGGAAATTTGGGGAGAAGCTTCTGCACAATCCTCGACACCGGCTCCTGCTTCCACCCGAGATCCCTCGTCCGCGAATTGCTGTTCGACACCACAACCTCTATAAGAACAGCGCAATCCCAGCCATTGTAAAAATTATTAACAACTCGTGGTCAATCAGTGTGTTCACTCACAACCAATCTTACTTTTACACTGCTACTAAGTTGAGACGTCCTGTAGGATGACCTTCTCCCCACCTTGTTATTAGATATCATACCGGATATTTGTATCACTTATGCTACTTTTATATTATTTGTCAATCAAAAAAAAAATTGAAGATTGCAGTAAATAATTTTAGTGTTCTTTCTCAAAAGATGGGCTTAGTTATCAATGAAGAAAAAACCAAGTGTGAATGTAAAGGAAGAGACTGAATCCGTTTTTCTAAATGGAAAAATTGTTGAGAAAGTGTCAAAGTGTAAATATTTAGGAATGTATATTGGCTTTGCTAGTGAAAGCAAAGAGGCAGAAATATATCATGTCCTCACTCAATGTAGAGCAAGATTACAGCCCTTGAAGGCTCTAGCATGTTGTGGTAAAGGTGCTGGGGTACCCATACTGAGAATGATGTATATTTCTACCATCAGATCACTTATAGACTACGCAGCACCTGTCCTCTCTTGTACTGGTGAAGGAAGGCTACGGAAGCTTGAGATCATGCAAAATGAAGCAATGAGAATAATTTAGGGTGTCAAAAGAATGCAATGATTGAGATAATGAATATGGAACTAGGGTTACAGAACATTTCACAGAGGGTCAATGAAATTAATACAGTTGCAGCAGTTCGATTAATGAGAGGGAACAGTGGGGGTAAATTTGTACAAGATATAAATGATGGTTTAAAAGATCAAAGGACCTTCTGCAGGCAAGGCAAGAGAGGATACATGAATGGATTAGTAAATATTATTAAAAAATGTATTCTGGCAGACTGGTGTACAGCTGTTCAGAAGAGTTGTAAGAATCCACCCTGGGAAGAACGAGAAGTAGAGTTAGACATAGTGCCTCTCACAATGAAGAAATCATTACATGAACCAGGAGAGTTAAGGGCTTTATATGGGAATAAGATTAGTAATTTGCCTAAAATAAACACATTGCATGTATATTGTGACGGTTCAGTTATGTCAAGTGGCAGGGCAGGGTGCGGGATCCTTATAACACAGTACACAGAACAAGGAAATGATGACATCAAAATTGGACTTCGGTTGAGCAGTTATATTTCATCAACACAAGCTGAGTTATATGCAATGTTAGTAGGATTGGAAAATGTTGTAAAGAGGTATAAAGATGCATATTTTTTTGTTGATAGTAGGGCAGCTTTGGATTCTTTGAACAGTGGGAGTCCAGTCTTTGGACACATTATTGGTTCATGTAGAAAATTAGTAAATACAATAAGGAAAAATGGCCATATAATAGCAAAAAGAGCCACGGAAAAGGCCGAGATCGACATAATATGCACTTAAACCTTGAAGCAATTAAGGAGCAAATTACGGAAAATACAATCAATAGAAGATAATTTCAAAAGGAATGAAATATACGAGAAAAGTGAAACAATGAAACATTACCATCATGTTCTTATGAACACAAAATTTACATATGGGAAAGATAGGAGTAGGTGGAAAGATTCAGTGTATATGAGGTTAAGATTAGGATATAAATATTATTGGGAACTTGGAGCTGAGAGAAGTGAACAGGATAAAGAATGTGGAGTTTGTAGAACATCCAGATCCCATACCCTGCCACATTATATACTGAAATGCCCATTGCTTAATGTATATAGAAATGCCCATATAGATAATGTCCCCATGCAAATAGAGTGGATGTTTAAAAATAGGAAAATAGATGAAATATTCAAGAAATATAGAAATTTTGCATCTAGAATATAACTATGTGCTATAACTGATTATATGAAATATTAGGGATTTATGCGAGTCCTGAGAGGGACATTCCTGGACTGGGGTGGGGATGACTTATGTCACTTCGTCCCTTTGAGATGTATTAATGTTTTTTGTATCTCAATAAACGTATCAATCAAACAATCAATTGACCCATTCCATTGTGTAACTGTATATTTTCAGCCTTTTGGCAGCGATGCTCTTTCAGTAAACCGTTAATTATCATTATTATTACACACACACACACACACACACACGGAAACGGAAGCCATATACTAATAAATTGAGTCATAATCTTGTGGAAGGAACACAGCTCCCTCAGAAGGAAGAACTCATCTATTCACATAAAAGGCCCAGCCACCTCCTGATATCACCAGCCACTGTGAGCCTCCCTCGGTTAACGGACGAGTACAGAACGACTACGATGGCAGAGAAGGAGAACGGGTTAAGATATTTAAATTGAAAGCAAATTTGAAATGGCTGCAAGACCCTCCGGAAAGTGCGATAGTGAACGATCATAACTATCACATTAACTTGTTCTCGTGTTGTTTTGTTTTGTAACACCATCTAGTACAGTCACCATTACGATGTTTACATACTACAATTTTTCTGTGACAATATTTTTTTTATATTGGACTACTGTAGTTCGAGAGGTTCAGGTCACCCGAAAAAAAAAGATCGTAAATAATTTATTTTCAAGTGACATAACTTAACCTAACCTAACCTAACCTAAGCTAACTTAACCTAATCTAACCTTGGTTAGGTTAAATTTAAAAAAAAAAATACTACATTACAATCAATAATAAGTTTGCGGATTATAAATAAAAGTACCGAATATTTTTTAGTAAGACATTGTAAACAAAATGTACGTCACACTATTATCGCTACGTAAATAAACTTTTTTAATAAATGTACAGTTGCCTCAAAGTTTCTTTACCGCCTTTTATGACGTTTACTGCTATGTGGTAGAACCCATAGTAGTCATGTAACGATTAAGCTGATTGCTGGAAGAGATTGCTAGACGTAATTTCGCTTGACAATAATGATAAATAGATGTTGGAATATAAACCCAGTGTAAACACTACACACATATTGATGCTTCTTATAAGAAAAACTACCAATATGAGTGATAAGGCTCTAAAGATAAAACGTATACGAGGAAATTTGTGTAATTCTTGATTATCATACACCAGGAAGCTACTTCACACAGAGACACTGGCGCCTTCGTAAATCACACAACGGCTCATACAATGGTTCAGAGTAAACCATCAGAATTCAGATGTGGAGATTCATGAATGATATTTATGATAATAATACAAAGCAATGTAACAGTGAAAGGAATAATACATTATAGAAATATGAATCGAAACAATAAACGGCCAGAGGAGGCTTAACATAGCCATGAGTTCAGTTGGGTCAGTAAGGAAGAGCTTAGTATGCCCTTAGCAAAGTTGTTTAACATGTCCTTAAAAACAGGTGTAGTACCAGAATCCTGGAGGATAGCGAATGTAATACCGATCTTCAAGAAGGGGGATAGATCACTATCCTCTAACTACCGCCCAATCAGTCTAACATCAATAGTAGGCAAATTACTGGAAGCAATCATTTCAAACTCTATTCGAAATCACCTGGAGAAGCACAGATTGATCAATGATTCCCAGCATGGCTTCACAAGCGGACGTTCTTGCCTAACTAATCTATTAACATTCTTTTCATCAGTTTTCGAATCAGTGGACGAGGGGCACAATTATGATGTGGTATATCTTGACTTTAGCAAAGCCTTCGACAGAGTACCCCACGAAAGACTAATTAGAAAGGTAGAAGCTCATGGCATCAAAGGTGACATCCTTAAATGGATTAGGGCGTGGTTACAGGACAGGAAACAGCGAGTGAGCATTAACGGCACTAAGTCCCATTGGAGCAACGTCACAAGTGGAGTTCCCCAAGGCTCAGTACTTGGACCATTATTGTTTATTATATACATAAACGACATAGATATCGGCATAGACAGCAACATAAGTAAATTTGCTGATGATACTAAAATAGGACGTGTTATCAAATCTGACGAGGACTCGGCAAAACTACAGGAGGATCTAAACAAATTTTTCGAATGGTCTGAAAAATGGCAGATGAAATTCAACATTGACAAATGTAAAGTACTCAGTATAGGAAATGTAAACAGGGAAACCAGATACCAGATGAACAACGATGCCATAGAGAAATCCGACTGCGAGAGAGATTTAGGAGTAGTGATAAGTAGGAACCTTAAGCCAAGTAAACAATGTGTTTTTGCTCGAAACAAGGCTAATAAAGTACTTGGGTTCATACAAAGGAGTGTTAGTTACAAGACTAGCGAGGTCATCCTAAAACTGTATCTTGCTCTTGTGAGACCACACCTGGATTACGCAGTCCAGTTCTGGTCACCGTATTACAGAATGGATATAGAATCCTTGGAAAGAATTCAGAGGAGAATGACAAGACTAATCCCGGGTATCAGGAACCTTGAGTATAGAGACAGGTTAAAGCATCTTAATTTGCACTCCCTTGAGAGACGTAGAGCGAGGGGCGACCTGATAGAGGTGTATAAATGGAAGGCAGGGCTAAACAAAGGGGACATTACAAAGGTATTCAAATTATCCAACCAGGAGCGAACTCGTAACAATGGTTTTAAATTGGACAAATTTAGATTTAGGCGTGAAATAGGTAAACACTGGTTTGGAAACAGAGTAGTGGATGAATGGAACAAGTTACCAAATATCATCATTAACTCGAATACGCTGAATTGCTTCAAACATAGGTTGGATGCTCATATGAGCAATAAGGGTTGGGTGTAAACGGGACTGCCCAGTATGGGCCAATAGGCCCGCTGCAGTTTCCTCCATTCTTATGTTCTTATGTTCTTAAGTGAATCAAATCATCTGGCGTTAGCCGATATAAATCGTCTGGCGTTTGTTAGAATTACTATCAAAAGTCCACTTGCCCGCAAAAAGAGTTGATATAGTTTACTAATTTTCTTCAACGCAACGTCCAGCACCTCGACCTAAACAAGATGGAAGACCTCCTAGGAGCCGGGTCAGTATCGCACCTCTCAACAGCTGCTCCGGCACACTATGGCTGAGTTGGAGCGTTGCCGGAGGGATCAGCAAATTATATAATTATAACCACGTGTCATCCACATCCAACAGATCTCAGGATGTAATATCGAATGATGGTGGTGGACGAAACATTAACCGTAAATTGAGAAAATCGGAATACGTGCGTACACAGGGACCATCACTTCTTCCAATATTTCCTGTGATTTCAGTCACTTCACCCACACCTTTCAAATGCATCCAAACATGAAACGTAACTTGCTCGTTGTGTGTCACCCCACACATGTTTTGGCGTTCACCTTGTGTGTTATTTGGTCGCCAACAGTGGTGATGACCACAGGTGGTAGACATAAATATTTTTCCTCCGTGAAGGCAACTGCATTTGTAATTGGGGAACGTCTACCTCCAGGAGCCATCTGTCATCAGCCGGGGTAATCTTCGTCCTGCCACACCTTGGTTGGTCTCTAAGATTACCCGACTCTTCTCATCTTCTGCACCAAAGTCTGATTGTAAACTTGGAAACTCCAAGTCCAAATATAATCTGCAAGTACTGTATATATGCCTTAGAAAATAACTATTCAGGGTCTGTGTATATTCTCTGCACCAACAACAGACGCCTTAACATTTGTTGGTCTTATTTTAATATAACCAGAACTAATTACATAAGTGTAACATTGTGTGCCAAATACTTTGTTTTAAACGCTCATACTTGAGTTATGTGTATTTAAAGACAATACTTTCTAGGTAAATATAATTGAAATACAATAGGCAAATGACGCACCAGCTAGTTAACAGTCTAAAGTAGAGTCTCAATAGAGCATGGATTATAAACGTTTGCCTGATTACTTTTTATAATGTCTTATTTATATGTAGCACTTAAAGCACTATTATTAACAAGCACCAATACTAAATTACCGTAATTTATGCCATCCAGTATATACAAGTCAATTTGAGAAAAGAGTGGAATATACGCCGGTTTGGTGTTTGGTATTTCAGAGTATACCTAGGTCCCAGTTAAGGCCAGAGGACCCACACAATGACTACACCGAACAGTCATTGACCAAACATTGCTCATCTGCGTTGTTTTAACCTCTCCACCCTCTCTCCTTATGGTAACCTGATTAATGAGCTCCACTGTAAGTGTTTAGGTAAAACAATTATAAAATATATATGCGAGTGAGCGTCACAAAGTCATACAAAACACAAAGTAATATAACGTGTGACACATGTTAGACATTTTCAAGATTCGCTGTTCGCCGAGATCTTTGGTCTTAGTTTCCTTGACAATTCGAGCGTTTTTGGCATCAATAAAGGAGACAGCACATAATCCTTTTTTCACATTCCTTCCAATATTTTCATATCTCTTGTCTCTTATACCCATTTATTTACCCCTTTCCCTCACTTGCTTCTCTCAATCGACCTTTTTCCTTTCAAGAAGCTTAGTGATTCCTCAAGGCGTGAGCATTGCTCACGGATATTTCTGGAATTGTCGTGAGAAGGGGGGGGGGGGGGGGAACAAGCCCTAAGAATAAATCAGTGTTTACTAATAACATAATTGTAATTACAAATAAGTTGCAATGCTTCTAGTATAGTCGAAAAAATAATCATCATATCCAGTATATATGATGAATTTTGCTGTTGGACAAGGACGGATATGGCGTTTATACATTTAAACTCTGTCAAGGTTGTTAGATCTCCACACCAATTATGATTAACTCTGCATTTATCTCTCAACTATGAATGATTGTACCAAAGGAAAAATATAAATAAGTATAAAACAAAACAAAAATATTAGCAATAAATAATGAATTAAGAATAGTGGCAGCATAATAAGGAGACCATTCAAAATATGAGTCATGGCTAGTAGAGGTGGGGACTGGTGTCACTTGGCGACTCGGGTCAACTGGACCTCATGTACACAGGGTTACACTAGAGGCCGCATTCATCATGGAGGGTGTGAGCACTATGTTGAAAAGTTGCTGTAGTGGGCTTGTGGCGCACACAAACCCTAGCGAGGTAACACGCTACACCAGCTAGCTAGGTCGCAAGCGGCAGGCCACACAGGTTACCACACCACCACATTGATTGATTGATTGATACGTTTATTGAGATACAAAAAACATTAATACATCTCAAAGGGACGAAGTGACATAAGTCATCCCCACCCCAGTCCAGGAATGTCCCTCTCAGGACTCGCATAAATCCCTAATATTTCATATAATCAATTATAGTACATAGTTATATTCTAGATGCAAAATTTCTATATTTCTTAAATATTTCATCTATTTTCCTATTTTTAAACATTCACTCTATTTGCATGGGGACATTATCTATATGGGCATTTCTATATACATTAAGCAATGGGCATTCCAGTATATAATGTGGCAGGGTATGGGATCTGGATGTTCTACAAACTCCACATTCTTTATCCTGTTCACTTCTCTCAGCTCCAAGTTCCCAATAATATTTACATCCTAATCTTAACCTCATATACACTGAATCTTTCCACCTACTCCTATCTTTCCCATATGTAAATTTTGTGTTCATGAGAACATGATGGTAATGTTTCATTGTTTCACTTTTCTCGTATATTTCATTCCTTTTGAAATTATCTTCTATTGATTGTATTTTCCGTTATTTGCTCCTTAATTGCCTTTTCCGTGGCTCTTTTTGCTATTATATGTACTGCTTCATTAAGACCAATGCCTACATGTGACGGGACCCATACAAATTGAACATTATGGTCATTTTTCCTTATTGTATTTACTAATTTTCTACATGAACCAATAATGTGTTCAAAGACTGGACTCCCACTGTTCAAAGAATCCAAAGCTGCCCTACTATAAACAAAAAATTTTGCATGTTTATACCTCTTTACAACATTTTCCAATCCTACTAACATTGCATATAACTCAGCTTGTGTTGATGAAATATAACTGCTCAACCGAAGTCCAATATTGATGTCATCATTTCCTTGTTCTGTGTACTGTGTTATAAGGATCCCGCACCCTGCCCTGCCACTTGACATAACTGAACCGTCACAATGTACATGCAATGTGTTTATTTTAGGCAAATTACTAATCTTATTCCCATATAAAGCCCTTAACTCTCCTGGTTCATGTAATGATTTCTTCATTGTGAGAGGCACTATGTCTAACTCTACTTCTCGTTCTTCCCAGGGTGGATTCTTACAACTCTTCTGAACAGCTGTACACCAGTCTGCCAGAATACATTTTTTAATAATATTTACTAATCCATTCATATATCCTCTCTTGCCTTGCCTGCAGAAGGTCCATTTTTCTTTTAAACCATCATTTATATCTTGTACAAATTTACCCCCACTGTTCCCTCTCATTAATCGAACTGCTGCAACTGTATTAATTTCATTGACCCTCTGTGAAATGCTCTGTAACCCTAGTTCCATTTTCATTATCTCAATCATTGCATTCTTTTGACACCCTAAATTATTCTCATTGCTTCATTTTGCATGATCTCAAGCTTCCGTAGCCTTCCTTCACCAGTACAAGAGAGGACAGGTGCTGCATAGTCTATAAGTGATCTGTTGGTAGAAATATACACCATTCTCAGTATGGATACCCCAGCACCTTTACCACAACATGCTAGAGCCTTCAAGGGCTGTAATCTTGCTCTACATTGAGTGAGGACATGATATATTTCTGCCGCTTTACTTTCACTAGCAAAGCCAATATACATTCCTAAATATTTACACTTTGACACTTTCTCAACAATTTTTCCATTTAGAAAAACGGATTCAGTTCCTCCTCCTTTACATTCACACTTGGTTTTTTCTTCATTGATAACTAAGCCCATCTTTTGAGAAAGAAGACTGAAATTATTTACTGCAATCTGCAAATTTTTTGCAGAGTTTCCTTGAAATAAGATGTCATCTGCATAAATGATGGTTACAACTCCTTTAGGATATTTGTGTGAGGCTATCTTGTTCATTATCACATTAAATAACATTGGACTCAATATTCCCCCTTGGGGAGTACCTAGTTCAAGTCCTCTTTCCTCAGACAAACATCCCTGATACCATACACAGATTCTCCTTCCATGCAAGTAGTCACCTATCCAGTGTAACAACTTTCCTGATACCCCTAGAGCAGCCAGTTCATTCATAACTACTTCACTGTGAGCTTTATCAAATGCTCCTTGTAAATCCACAAAAACTCTACATCTGTCTGCATCATTTGATAAACATTTTATAACACAGTCTGAAGTACATTTCCCTTAAAAAAAAACAAATAAATTGCAAGATAGATTTTCCCCCACAATATATACAAGCCTATTTAATAATACTCTCTCCATCATCTTGGAAAAACAAGATGTTAAAGACACCAGCCTGTATCCACCAGTTGCCTTAGGGACAGGAATAACTATCACTTTCTTCCATTCTGTTGGTAATCTACCCTCTGTATAGCTCATGTTAAATAAATCTAATAATGGACTATTTTCCATTCCAACTAAGCAGTTCAAAATTTCATAAGTCACACCATCTTCGCCTGGTGCTGTAGATTTTCCTTTTCTAACAGAATTTAATAGCTCATCTTGAGTAATATCTACACATGTTACATCACGAATATTTAGAGCTGATGAAATAAATCTTCTTTCATTTTGCCACTCATATAATGCTTCTATTGTCCTGTTAGGCAGGGAGGCAACACTAGCTGCTTTGGCCCATTTGTCAACCAGTTTATTAGCTTCTTCCTCTGGATGAGGATGACTAATAAAAATACTCATTTTTCCTCTAATTTTGTTAATATCCTGCCATATTTCTTTGAGATTTTTACTCTCCCCAATGTGTTGTGCAAAGTCTTGCCAATATTTCTCCCTTGCCTCCTTCCTAGCCTGCCCACATATCTTGTCTATATCCATGAAGATTTCCCGATCTTCTTCTCTTCTACCATTCTTTACCCAATCTTTATGTGCTGCCCTTAACATTTGTGTCCATCCCTTCAACATTTTGTCATTGGTATAGCAGTGTTTCCTAGCCCCATGTGTCTTATCATTTATCTTTTTCTGTGTTGCTTTAGTTAAATATCTTTCTATCTCCCCAACTAAATCATTATAAAACTATCCATACAGACTGGTGTATAATTTCTGTACCATTTCTCTATATTTTGGGTAAACACTTCTATGTCATCCTTGTTTAGTTTCAACCTTTTTCTCCTATATCCCACCTGTCTCTTCCCTAATGGTAATTGAACATACACAACAAAATGGTCACTGACTAGCTCCCTTATTATCTCACATTCTCCCTGGACTCCCTGACTGCTTATCATGCAAGCATAGTCTAACCTTCCTCCTTTAATATGAGTCACTTCCTCATTTCCTAACAAGTAAGCATCTGGGTGATCTTGTAAAAATTGCCAAAATTTTATACCATTACTATTAATTCTCCCCATTGTTTCGAGTCTTGAATGTCGAGCATTAAAATCTCCTACAGCCAAAGTTGAGTCCAAAAACATGCAATCTGGTAAGAAGTTGAGGTCAAAACAGCCTCCAGAAATATACAAATTTGCTATGTTCAATTCTGCTTCCTTCAAACATAACTTTATACAAACACTTTCTATTCCTTGTACTCTACTCGGGCTTCCAACTAGTTCTGCTGGTATGGAATTCTTAATGTGTGTTGAGACCCCTCTTATACCTTCACCCGAATAGAGATGAAATCCCTTATATCCAGACAGTTTAAGCAGGTCGCCTTTCCTGTCCCCAGTCTCTTGAAGGGTAATTATGTCAATATTATTTTTAAGGGTAAAGTAATGTACATCGGTCACTCAATTTCGTAGACCATTAACATTCCAGGACATTATCTTAAGGCTAGCTAGATCCATGATTAATATTACACATTTTATATCCTTTCCAATCAGATTCTTTAAGAAGGCCCAATCCTCCTGCACAGATTCCCATTTCCTCAAACGTTTTTCTTTATCAGCATCTTTACACTTTACCAACACATTTTTAAAACTTTCAGTTGTTGCTCACTGCACTACACAATCCTTTATTTTCCTCTCCTTCCCTTTAATACTTATTTTAAGCACTGAATTTTTCAAAAGCTTGAGCTCTTCACTTTCCTCTTTCTCTCCTAATTCTACATTATTCACAGCTTTGTTTTCCCTTTCTTTATTTATCACTGTATCAAGTCTTTTTTCTATCACTTCTATTTTCTGACCTAACTTTTGCAAAAGCTGAAACATCTTACGCACCTCTTCTCCCAGAATTTCTTGCACAGTTTTATCACTAACCTGGAGTGCTGCACCACTACTCTCACTTGCTACTTGTTTATTACTCTGTTTGTTCCTGGCATCAACAACTCTTCCGGCCGCAAGAGCAGTCCTTATCCTTCTTGAATCTTCATGCCAGGCATTCTCAGGGATCACTGTCTCCACTGTCTATGTGTTCTCTTGCTGTCTTGTCACTGTCAAACCACAGCGTACTTCTTCAGTGTTCTCTGAACAATTCCTTTGTTGGTCACATCTCATACGTGGCCTCATCTCGCATGCAATTGAACTAGCATTGTGAGATTTACCACAATTACAACAACAAGGCTTCACTTTCTCTCCTGCTTTGATCTTGTCCTTACAGTTGCTAGATTCGTGCCTCTTCCCACAGAATCTACAATGTGGGTCCAGTTGACAGCTCCAGGCCTTATGTCCCCATCTGCAACACTTGAGACACATTATTGGTCCCTCCACATATAGTGCCACCTTCCTATACCCTGCTCCTGTGATGAACACTTTCTCTGGAACCTTTCCTCTCATTAGAGCAATAACCTGGCTTCTCTCTTCGCCCCTTATTAAATGCCTCTTGACCCAAACAAATCTTTCGTCATCCAATAAGTATTCTGGATCCAGTATTACAGGGTACCTGAAGATTATAACCTTTGTAAGTAGTATGTCGCTCTCCTCTGGCAAAACCATCAGTAATCCCTTGTACCCAACAGTTGTCAACATTTCCACAGCCTCCATGGTCCCCACTGTAAGATAAGGCTTGTGTGTGCCTTCTTTCAAAAGAGGCTCAAAGCTGCGATGCTCCCGCCCATTTTAATTTTTCAAGGAAGGTGATCGGGCATGACTGTGGAAAAATTAATCTCTTCCTGACACGACGAACATTACCTTGCGTGTGTTCTTGTCTGCTTCCTTCAAATTCCATACTTTGCTCTGTTCTTGATCCATTGTCTGTGGTGGGATGAAATCCTAGACAAGGTTCTTCAAACTCCAGAGCACGAGCAGTAGATATATTCAATAAGTAGTACAAGACTTGGCGGGATAGCCGACCGATACAGAAGCGAGCACAAGGGACTCCGTGCCGTAGGCAGGCCGAAGCCGATCTGAGGGAAGTTAACTAGCTAGGCAAGGAGAGTTGCTAGACATTACTAGGACAATAAATGAGGTCTTCCAGTTACTTGACTAGCGCGGTACAGACATAGTACATCGGGACATAGTAAGTGAACATAGGCATTAGACATAAGCATAGATGTCAGACGTGCTATAATAATATGTAGTAATACAGACATGTGAATAAATGGTACGATGAATGGTAACAGAGTCCTGCCGTCAGGCGTGTTCACATATCTTGGTATTTACATATCTATACACCTCCCTCCCCCTTTACGCTCGTAGTGCAATCTCGAGCGGCTACGGACTCTTTTTCCATGAGTCGGGGGGAGCGGCGAGGGACAATGGGAGGATCAACTGACGACCTTCGTTCCTGGTCTGGGCAAGGGGACACAGGGGACGGGGAGGAAGGTTCGTCACTAGAGGATGGCACTGGGCGGAGATGGCGTCTGTTTCGCCACCACACACGACCACTGGGGAGGCGGACTTGGTACGAACGAGACTCGCCACGGCCCATGACGACCCCGACCTTGTCCCAGTGGTGTGACGTCGGGTCCTGGATTCGTACCTGCTGGCCGACGGTCAACCTGGGAAGGGGGCGGGCGTGGGCGTCATAGTGGCTTGTCACTTGGGCCATCCGGGCAGCCTCACGGCGGTCACACTCGTCCGCCTTGATCTGCCATTCATCTAAGAAGGACTGGGGGTGGGCAGGCACACAAGTACGAAGGGGGCGGCCATACAATACCTGGGCAGGAGAGCGTCCGGCAGGGGTAGGGGTGTTACGGAGTTCTAGTAGGCCCCTGTCGAACTCCTCGCAGTCCAGGTTCCCCGTTGGTGCTGTCTTGAGGATGAGGTATTTTACGGACTTTACCGCTGCCTCGGCGTGGCCATTCGCCTGCGGGTAATGAGGGGAGGTGACGATGTGGTGGACGCCCCAGCGTTCGGCGAAGCTCTTGAACTCGTGGCTATTGAACGGGGGCCCACCGTCGGTTCGGAGGCGGAGAGGCACTCCGACTTCCCGGAAGAAGCAACAAAACATCCGGATGACCCTGGAAGAGGTGGTGTCCCGACCACAGGGAACTACCACGGGCCATCCAGAGAGCCTGTCGGCGACCACCAGGAAAGACTTTCCGGCCACATGAAAGAAGTCGGCGGACACGGACTCAAAGGGCCGCTTTGGGAGGTCATTGCTGGCTGGGCTGGAGTTGCTGGCAAGGCTCACAGGCCTCCACCGTGCTCTTAATATCGGCGTCAATACCAAGCCAGAAGACGGTCTGACGGGCTCTGCGCCTGGTGGCTTCAACGCCGCGGTGGCTGTCATGGAGGCGGGATAAGGTGCGCCGGTGGAGGGCAGCGGGAACGACGATCCTGGGGCCGTACAACACCAGCTCTCCGTCCGCATAGAGGCTATCCCTTAGCTTCCAGAAGGGGAGAGCGGAGGCGTGAATGTCGTAGCGGTTGGTGGGGAATCCAGCGGAGACGTAGTCGAGGAGTTGGACGTATGCCGGGTCTTGAGCGGCGGCGATGCGAAGCTCCTGGAGAGTCCTGTCGTCTTCGATGGAGGGCGTCGTCGTCGTCTTGTCAGCAAGAGAAGTGGCTGTGTGTGTCACTAAAGACCGAACGTGAGCCGCGGCCGTGGTACAGTCGACTTTATCTTCAGGTGTGGGGCGACTAACAGGGGCTCAGGAGAGGGCGTCTGGTATGCACAGAAGCTTCCCGGCGCGCCACACAGCTGTAAAGACGTAGGGGGCTGTCTTCTCTTTGAGACGTTGGAGGCGAGGATTTTCGATGGCGTCCAACGTGTAGTGATTGAGGATGGGTATGAGCGGGCGATGGTCCGTCATGAGGGTGAAATGCCCAAGGCCGAACAGGTAAAGGCGGCACTTGGCCATAGCCCAGGCGACTGCCAGCATCACTAGTTCGATGGTGGCGTATCTGGTCTCCGTGTCCGTCAAAAACCTGGAGCCACACTGAACTAAGCGCAGTCTACCCTGGCCGTGATCTTGAAGGAGGGCATATCCGAGGCCGTATAGACGGGAGGCGTCGGTCTGGAGGACCACTGGTAAGGACGGGTCGAAGGGTGCCAAGGCTGGTGGTGACAGCAACGCCTTCTTAACATTCCTGAACGCTAGGTCGTGGTCAGGAGTCCAGAGGAAAGAGCGCTTGGGGTTCATGAGGGGGCGTAGAGGTTGGGCTGATGTGGCGATTTTAGGGGAGAAGTCGGCCAGCTGATTTACCAGGCCCATAAACGAGCGAAGGTCGGTCAGGTTCGCTGGAGTAGGGAAGTCCCTGATGGCCTTGACCTTCTCCTCATCAGCTGAGATCCCCTCTGGCGAGATGTTGTAGCCGCAGTAGTTAACTTGGGAGGCGGCGACCACAAATTTATCTTTGTTCAGGGTGATACCATGGGCACGACATCTTGTGAGCATCAGATGAACTCGGTTCAAGTGGGCCGGGAGATCATCGTCGAAGAGCAGGATGTCATCTACGACCTTCGCGCAGTTGGTGACACCCTGCAGAGCCATATCCCCACGGAGGCAGTACGCATCCCCCGTTGCTGCAAAGCCCATGGGTCCGCGGCAGTGTTGAAAGCGGCCGTGGGGCGTGATGAATGTAGTGAGGTGGCGGTCTTCTTCCGCCAGGTCGACTTGCCAGTACCCATGTAGTGCATCCGCCGTGGTAAAGAACTTTGCAGACGGGGTGACGCTGCGGGCTGCTTGGATGGGCGTAGGCGATGGATGGGCGGGACGGGAGACCTGCGAGTTGAGATGGGTGAGGTCCACTGTGATGCGAACACCTACAGGCTTGGGTGCCAAGACCATAGGGTGGCACCACTCGGAGGGCTCCTCACCGGCGTGTCTGATGATCCCCTGCTGCACCAGAGAATCGAGCTCCGCCTTCACCTTGTCCCATAGGGCAAAGGGGATAGGCCTGGGTGTGTGGATGGCGAAAGGCGTCGCGCCAGGCTTGAGGTGGATTCTCATCGGGGGGCCTGTCATTTTCTTGAGCGGCGTCTTCTGGAGGTCAGACTTGGAGACAAGGACGTCGGTGAACTGACGAAGAAAGAAGTCCCGGGCGGCAGCAGGTGTGGTCATGGCTGAAACAGGTATCTCTGCACACCTGTTGAGGTGTGTCACGGCGAGGATGGGCTTTGGGAACTCGGATGAAACGATGGCCATGTCCTGACAATGGCCACATGACAAAAGAGGGGTTTGGATGCCCTCATGGACGTGGACTGTGGCAAGGCAAGACTTGGGACCGAGCTGTAGTGTTGCCTTGAAGCAACCCAAAGGTGGAGATATCGGGGACCCGTCCGCTGTGAGCACGTCGTTCATGGCTGTGGGTGACAGGCTACTCCTGGGAATGTTGAGGGCGTCCAGGTGTGTTGGTCCAATCACCGTGATGTCCGCGCCCGTGTCAGGTATCATCAGGAGGTTGGAAGAGTTGGTACCGTAGGACAGATGAACGTTGACAGGCTTGGGGGACCTGTCACTCGAGGCATCATCCACGCGTCGGCATCCTTTGTTGTTCTTGGGAGACGGTTGTGTGGACGTTCTGTCGGGCTGTGAAGAGACGTTTTGACCTGGAGATGGAGGCTTCTTGGTGGACCCGCAACACTTGGCGAAGTGTCCTTGCTTGTTGCACGCGTTGCATGATACCTTGTTGGCAGGACATCGACTTGTGCGGGGCCAATGGCCTTGAAACCCGCAATTTCGACATTTACTATCAGCCGCAGGGCACTTTCCTGGACCGTGCTGGCGCTGACAGTTTCTGCAGGATTCGGGAGGATAAACTGGTGACTGTGGCGGGGGCTGTGGAGAGGACGCCGTCTGCATCTGGCGTTGATTCCTCTTGTAGGTGGAGACGGCGTGAACTTGAGATGGCGATGAGTGTATCGCTGAGGCAGCCTCTCTTGTGGCCTCATACGACCTGCACCAGGTGACGAAGTCGGTGAGGGAAGAGGCGGCGTCGAGGGTGAGGAGTTTCTGAAGCAGGTCCTCGTCACGTACACCCATCAGCAAGATCATCTTGAGCTGGATCTCGGCACAGGTTACAGGATCGCCTGTACATAGGTCCACCTCGGCTGCTAGGTCCTTAAGTCGTGCGTAGAAGTCTGAGAATGATTCCCCAGAAGCTTGTTTGCAGGATAGCAGTTCCCTACGACGCAAAGCTTCATTGAGGAGGCCTCGGAAATGACTCTGCAAGGCGTTTAAAACCTCTGTCACTGACATGGGGGAGTCAGGGGGAATGGCTAGCGTGTGCTCTAGGAGGCGTTGAACATCGAGGGAAATGCACGATCTTAATTGGATGAGTTGTTTATGAGGGGGCATTCGGTTGAGGTCAGACATAACAGCAAAGTCTTCGAAACGACGTCGCCATTGACGGTATACTTGATATGTTGCATCAGATTGAAGAGGTGGGGGGCTGGGAACTGAAGACTTGCTGTGCAGGGGTGTACTCGAGACGGCAGGTAATGGAGGAGGCACGGAGAGGTCGACGAGAGTTGAGACTGGAGCAGGTGGTTGAGAAGGCACTGAGGTACACCCAAGAGGGATAGGTGACGTGTGAGGAGGCGTTGTCTGAAGGGTAGATGAGGAGGCTGAAGCTGGCGAATTGGTTGTGGCAGCTGGAGAAGTCGTCCTCGTTGCCAGCAATTCCAATAGTTCCAGGAATTTGCGGTTATCAGCTTGGTGTTGTTGTTGAAGTTGAAGACGGTAAGCTGATTCCTCTGACTGTCTTGACAATTCCTCTTGACGTCGTTTTTCCTCCTCTAATTGACGTCTTTGGGCTTCCTTCTCTTGGGAGACTTGTAGGAAGTGAATTAACTGACGTATCTCCTGGCTCCCATCCTTTGAATTTAGCGCGCCCGGCGTGTGAGGCGTGAGGGGGGGGTGGGAGGGTCTGTAAGGCTTCGTCTTCCTCATAATCCTCATATAAATTTCCCAGCAAATCGTCGTGGTCAGACATCTCGTGTTTGGTATGGTTGCGATGGGAAAGACAAGGAGAATAAGTTGAAGTGCTATGTTTTCGTCAATGTACTTGCCTAAGTGCAGGAACTGGCGGGCAAGTAAAAGAGTATTGGCTGTAATATTTGTGAAGTGAGAGGAGGCGGCTGGCAGCGGTGTATTCCTCCACACGCCCAGGCGAGATGCCGGTGATGACTCAGTGGAGGGGAGACAGTCAGTGGCTTGTGGGCCTGCGCAGACGGAGGGTGTATGCCTAAGGTACTCTCTTGAAAACTGGGCTGAAGGGATTTCTGCTACCTGTAGGGCCCCAGAAACATAGCAAAACAGACATGAAAGGCACTGCACTTCACAAGGTCACAAAGCACTTTAAATCCAGGGGCACTGTGGAGTATATCTTCTGGGCGGGAAACAGACGAGGCCGGCTCTTGAGGCTTGTCAACTGTCGTGTTGGAGCTACTCAACTGCGCCATGTGGTGGGATGAAATCCTAGACAAGGTTCTTCAAACTCCAGAGCACGAGCAGTAGATATATTCAATAAGTAGTACAAGACTTGGCGGGATAGCCGACCCATACAGAAGCGAGCACAAGGGACTCAGTGCCGTAGGCAGGCCGAAGCCGATCTGAGGGAAGTTAACTAGCTAGGCAAGGAGAGTTGCTAGACATTACTAGGACAATAAATGAGGTCTTCTAGTTACTTGACTAGCGCGGTACAGACATAGTACATCGGGACATAGTAAGTGAACATAGGCATTAGACATAAGCATAGATGTCAGACGTGCTATAATAATATGTAGTAATACAGACATGTGAATAAATGGTAGATGAATGGTAACAGAGTCCTGCCGTCAGGCGTGTTCACATATCTTGGTATTTACATATCTATACATTCTCCTCTATCTCCTTTCTGTTATTTCCATTATTATTACCACCCACACACGTTTTTTGTCCTAGATTTTTTGGTCTCTTCGCTTTCACTGTCCTCTTGCCAGCTTGTCTCCCTCATCCTTTTAGAAATTTCTTTCTTTTTCACTACCTCTTATTGTAGCTGTATTTTCTCACTTTCGAACTTCCCTTGTGCTTCATCGCTCGTATTAGACTCATCACTACTCAACTCAAGGTCTTCAAGAACTTCGTCCAATACTATCTTTTCTTTACTCTTCCAAGTAGAGTTCTTAAGCGATAATTCACTTTCTATGGGGCAATGTTGACATCCCACAACACCCAGCCAGGAGTGATGGGACCCCTAGCAGTTATTTTAGTGTGGTAAACAGTAAGTTCCCAACACCAAAGTTGCTTGACGATACTTATCTTATCCTCACGTCCTTATACACAAGTAGGTAAGTCTATATATCCTTCAGATAATGTAATAGGCTCGAAAACATCCCAAATTTGGGAGCTAGCACTCACAGCTGTGTTTACCAGTGCCCGCCACCCAACGTATGCGACACCATCACACTGCAGCAGCTCCGCCACTCCATATATAAAAAGCTGAAGGACTGAACACGTCCTTAGTTTCGTTCTAGCTAAAGTATTTACTTGCAACACCAGTTAAGTATGCCACTTCTTTGCTAAACACACACTATTTACATATATATTAATTATTAATCGTACTCACAGAGTGGACGAGTGTCAGCGGCGAGGCAGGTCCCGGCTAAGTGACGAGGCCTGCCTTGCCGGCCTCTCACAACAGCTTGTGCAAAATGAATCTTTAGTTTCAGACTCAAGCAAGGTGTGAAATAAGACAGGGTAATTCATTCACATATTCTACCCAAAATTTTTTTTATAGTTCTCGTTTGTTTACTAAAAATCAGACCGCCAAATTTGATACCCATCTGCAGACGACACCACAGCAAATCTTATTTAATCCTCAAAGTATGTTTATCTCGGTTGTATTTTCTGTAGATAAATGAGTATTTAATGAGGTTGGTTCAAACAAAAAATAGAACAGTAAATCGATTGCTGTTAGAATATTTTGTATATTTATGAATCTAGTGTGAATAAAGAGGAAGGTCTTACTATAGAAATATCCCTTCAGCTTTGTTGATCTCTTTTGGCCTACTCTGATCTAGCACACGCATGTGTGAACTCACTTGCTACTAATATAGAAGATACAATTGATAATTCTATTGATTTAGTATACATTTATTTTATTTTTATTGCCTATGACTAACATCACACCATAGGTTGTTTGACACACTCCAGGAAAATTTATCTTTAGTTGTTAATATTTTTACTGGTGATATATTAATGAGATAGTATATACGAAATTAATGAAACGTTTCAATACTTACAGTATATTAGCCTAGGTCAAGGTTGAGTCAGCACTGATGCTGAAGTCTTCACTCTACCTCACACTCACATGTAAACTCATTCATCACCAGTATACAAGATTTGTACTTTGTACATTATAGTATATGTGATAATTCCATTGATTCAGTAAATCTTTATTAGATTTTTATTGCCCATAACTAAAAGTAATTGTGATCAGCTGTTCCTATGTTAGCAGACCTGGAGCAAGTACCACGCAAACACCACGATATGTAGCACCTAGAAAGCGGCCTACGCCCATGGCTTGGGCAAACCTTATCGTGAGGATTCCTCAAGAGGAGAGCCCACTTAAAACAATCTTGAATACGGCCATTTCTCCCCCCCTCCGCCTCCCCTTTACTTTCTTCTCTATTTTCTTTCCATCCATCTAGCTCTTTATATCTGTCTAATAACCCCGACCTTAATATAACGATCTATAAATTAATCTACCTCTATCAATCTTTTTCCTGTTATAACATTACCTCTCATATCTAATTCATAACTTCTCCACATCAGCTGCATCGTGTTTCACTGCACTCATATTCCTGGAACAGTTGGACAATGATAGTAACTGCAGTTGGCTCGAGGCGACACCTCGCACTTTCGAAGCACTATATTGTTATATTACTAAAGTAACGATAATTTATGGCCAAGACCCACAAACTACATGTTCGGGTGCTCGTAGTTTGTGGGAAAACATTCATTAATATGAGTTCACGCCAGTTTATTACTTCCACTGAGGGAAGAATCCATTACCTAATTATAAATCCAATTGACATGAGGTATGGCAACTTGTCGGGTTTATGAGAACTTTTACCTAAGACAACTTGTACCTACTTGAAACTACTCGTACCTACTTTGAAGAAAAAATTCATCCAAAGAACATAATTTTATAAGTTAATATTGTCATATATAAATCAAATAAATATACCAAGGAATACTTAGTGAAATGTATTAAACAGAAATAAAAACGTGAAACAATTTAGAGACTATATGGGTGGAGATGAGTAATAGTTGGGGAACTCTTGTTCTTGGTCATATTCAGATCACCAGAATAACAAGTGGTAAAGATTTATACCTATGCTTTCAGTTTTAGAAGCGTTGGTATAAAATATAAATCTTTACATTACAACTTTCTGGTTAGATAATCCCTACCTGAGCCTCAGGTCCGGTCAATAATGGTCACTGGTCAACTACAACGTTAATTTTAAGATAATCAATTTAGACCAAATAATAGAACAGATAAGAAGCAATAACGTTATATTTGGTTATTTGAATATTAACCTGAACAGAACAGGACGATTGCTTTCTAAAGAACATGGAGGTGGGGAAGACCTAACTCAACTTTACAACAGGGACTGGGACACCGTAAAACGGGTCCAACGAATTACCCAAAAGTACCCAAATGTACCCAAAAGTATATTAAATCAGGGTAAAATCTTAACGAATATCTGTTATACATACACAAAACATGTCTAATGATATTTTTAGTGTAATTTTGTAAAAATAATTTGTAAGATGAAATAATAAACAGCGAAAAACTTTCAGTATTGGCGAACGATAAATTCCAAAGAGTTCGTGAACAAGGGAGATAACTCAGATCCATCGTGATGCACTTTGCTAACCTAACCTAACCTAACCTAACCTAACCTAACCTAACGAAAAGTAAACCCTACTGCTATGTTAAATACCCCAAAGTAACAGAAACATCGGTAATTATATCTCCATTTTGGATAGGTGACTCTTTGGAATTTAGCGTTTTTCGCTGTTTATTATTTCATTATTTTGACTACATTTCAATGAAAACATTATTAATCAGGTTTTATTGATGTAAAACATATATTCGTTAAGATTTTACCCTGATTTAATATACTTTTGGGTACTTTTGGGTACATTTGGGTACTTTTGGGTACTTCGTTGGACCGCCGTAAAACCATCACCCCAAAAGCCACAATAGATAAATGGTTACCTCACCAACAGAAGGGCTGTTCAATGTTTTTATGAATGCGCTATTAAAGTCAGCCCCACACAGCCCCAGCCTGAACCATGTGCAGTCAGCGTGTGAGAAACTTGGACTCAACATCTCCACTGAGAAAACTAAAGTATTCAACAAACAAGCTGGAGACAGCAAACGTGGACCATCAATGCTTAAGATAAGTAACAACTCTCTTGACTATGTCTCTTCTTTTAAATAACTCGGTGTCTCTATCCCCTCTACCTCACCTGGCATACAACAATAGGGTGTGTCATAGGAGGGAAGATCAGCTAAAACTAATGGCCCATCACTTTTTTGGTAGATTTTAGTGTATATAAACAGAAAATAATTTCAGTTTCAATATTTTGCAACCTTTTGCTAGGTAAATTTTAGCGTGAAATTTATCGAAAATCTAACGTACAGCTGCATTAGTGCATTACAATTAAATAGTGAACATTGCTTTCTGACTTCATTCTTTAACAACCCAACTAACAATATTTTTTTCTGTTTCAGATTCTTATGGATTTATAAGTTGATAATATTTGCGATGGCTGCTTGTGTCAGGACGAGGAACCAAAAATCCAGCCATCTCAGTCACTATCTTGGGTCTGGGAGAGAGCTCCTGAAGTCGGAGTTGCCTACATTGAGAGATGCTTTGAGATACGGTGTTTTAATCAGGCAAATCAGTGAAAAGAACCAAAGAACTTACACAAACAAAGACATTGCCAGTGATATGACCAAAGCTGTCTTGGCACAGTACACTCTAGCTAATGCTCAGTTCAAGCCTCCAGTCAGAACAAGTCAGAAGAAGATTAGTGAGAGACTGCTAGCCAGTTGGGAAAAGGCAAGAGATATCTCTCTTGGGAGAGGAAAACTTGCAGTTAAGGACAGCTTTGCCAAGCAACTGGACCAGTTATTTGACATAACTACTTGCAAGTGCCCAATTGTTCTCTGTCCTGAGTTTGGATGCGATCGTGACTGTAAATCCGAGGCCCACATCTCCTGTATTTGCAAGCGTGAACTGAAGATTCCTGTGATCGAACTGGCATTTGTCAAAGCACAGAGAGAGAAGACTGGCAGTATAGGGGCTCTCATGATTTCTAGCCAAGATATTCCGGAGTCCAAGAGACAGGAGGCTGCCACAGAGAGACAGAAGAGGAGAAGAGCTACTGAGGAAAAGAGACTTGAGAAGGCCCAGGGTGAGGTAAAAAAGGCCGATGATTGGAGTCAAGCTGATTCAGAGTTTAATGACTTTCCCATGGCTGATCCGAGTGCTGACCAAGAGAATGGTGACTTTGTCCCTAACCCAGAAAATAATGATCCCAAACCTTCCAGGCATAAGATTCGAAATAGGAAAGATATCCCGAGCATAGCTCTGGCCAGCATGCGACACCACACTGGTCTCATAGAAACTGCAGAGATAGCAACAGCTGCCTGGATTGACGGTGGTTTGATAACACCTGATGATGTTCACCTGGTGATAGATCATAACAAAGTAAGGAGAGCTCAGGAGAAACTTGTCAGTAACCAAGAAGAGGAGTTTGATAAGGGGATAAGAGAAAATGGAATCAATTGTTTGTTCTTTGATGGGAGAAGGGATGACACTAAAGTGTTCATGAAAGTTGGAGATTCTGACAAGTTGTTCCCTGCCATGGTGAAGGAGGAACACTACTCCTGCTGCAGTGAACCAGGAGGGAAGTATTTGTGGCATTTCACTCCAGAGAAAGATGACATCAGGAAACCAGTTGAGATAGTGGCAGATAACATTGTGAACTGGCTCAGAGAGAGGAACGTAGACCAGACCCTGCAGGCCATTGGAGGGGACAGCACCAACACGAACACAGGGTGGCAAGGGGGGGTCATACAGTGGATAGAGCGGAAGATTGGGAGGAAGTTGGTCTGGATTGTTTGTGACCTCCACACCAACGAGTTGCCACTCAGACATCTGATCCAGGAGCTGGATGGCAAGACTCTTTCAAACAACAGATGGTCTGGTCCTCTTGGCAAGATGCTGGACTCTGCCACTGAGTTAGAAATAAATCCGAGCTTTGAAAAAATCACAGTTGGCCCTCCACTCGTTGAGCTTGCACATACTGTCATTGACGACCTGAGGACTGACCAGTACTATGGTTACATGATTTGCAGTGCCATCAAAACTGGGGTCATGCCTGGTAGATCTTGCTTACCTGCAGATAGGTCCAGTCTCACATTCTAGGTGGCTCACAACGGCTCTCAGGTTCTGCAGAATTTAGGTCGCTCATCATAAACTGAAAGGGAACCAGCTTCACAACCTGACTCTTATTGTCCAATTCATCGTGAGTGTCTACTTGCCAAATTGGTTCAACACCAAGGTCAAGTCATCGTTCTCCGAAGGTCCGAGGCATGTTCTCTTCCAGCTTCAGCTCCTGAGGAGTCAGCCAAGGAAGGTTGTTCAGATTGTGGAGCAGACTGTGAGGAGATCTTCCTGGTATGCTCATCCCGAGGCAGTTCTGCAGACAATGCTCTGCAGTAAGGATGAGGAGGAGAGAAGAGTGGCAGTCAAAAAGATCTTGGATATGAGACTTATGAGAGGATCTGGGCATGACGAATCAGTTGGTGACGATTCCTTCAGGGTCAGGAAGACTCCTGAAGTCAATCTAGGTGCCAAGACCCTCACTGATCTCATAGATCTGGATAACATCCAGGCTGGCAGTGAGCCCCCTCTTACCTGCAGCCTCACCAATGTTCAAGTCAGAGCTTTCCTGGACAACCCCATGCATGTCCCTGCCTGGCCCTCGCACACCCACAGTATAGAGCGTTGTGTACAGCAAGTGAGCGAGGCCAGCAGTCACGTGTACAGCCAGGAGAGGAGGGAAGGCTACATCCGAGCTCAGGTGGTCAGCAAGGAGGTGATGAGTAGAAACAGAAGCAAGAAAGACATGTTCTCTATGGTGTGCAGCAACACCGGGTCGTAGTAGTAAAACCGGTTTTGGTATTTGATGATTTTGTTTTCTAAAGGAATATTAAATTTAATAAATGTGTCAAGATCATTCGTTTCACTATTCTGGATCATTTTCATCCTAATAAATTCACCTGATACATTTACTTTACTTTAAATAAGCTATTTAGTAGTGTTGGTAAAAAGGTGGGAATACTGAATTTTCATAAGATTTCAAGTTAAAATTTACCTAGCAAAAAATGAAAACTTTTCAAATCTGAAGATATCACATGATTCTGCACATAGAACTACATCATTAATACCATGGGCCGATTTTTCAAACTCAAAAAAAATAAATTCGCCTCCGTATGACACACCCTAATACAACAACCCCTTAATGTGTAGGGGGTACAGCCCGCATTATATTGCTAATATCACGATTGTCAAATCAATGCACTTTGGCTATACTGTATAAGATCTCTGATAGATTACCAAGGATCAGCCCTGGTCACTTTTCACGGAAAAGGCATTGTTTTAGACTGTCCCAGGTGCACTAAAGTTCTAAGTATGAGGAAAAATCTAGATATACCCAGTATTAAAGAAAGTTTAATTGAAGTCAACCTCGCGATAGCCCGGATGCTCGTGCGTGGTGATCAAGATAACATTGCTTCTAAGAGACTGCTGGAATATATGAGTCATGAAACTGGTGAATCTAAAGGGATCCAAACTACAACTACACATGTGAGACACAGCAGTGTTTCCTATCACCCTGGCGGACAGTTCCCTTCAACATCACAACTTTATTCATTTGTCCAAAATCGTACCGAATATCTTTAGTTTTCTTATAACGTCACCAGCCAAGTTGACAATCATATAAGTTATTGTTCTTGTGTTTTGTATCAATGGTTGGCCACAAAACTTGTTTCATTCTAATGACCCACACTAGTAATATATATGAAATAAATCGAATGTCAACTAATCCTACAAATTATTTCAACTTTTGTCTTAGTTCTGTCGAATAGTGATCAGTTTTCTTGAACTTACCTGAAAAAACAATATTTTCTATCATTGTATTTAAACCTTGTATCTTGGGCTTTCCACACTCCACTTTTTATTATATGTGTAATGTTGTTATCATGGTTGTAATGTGAGAACACTTTTAATATCACTATTATAGTCGTAATATTAATCATTAACACACTCACATTATCACTACCATAACAGTACCATCAACGTTCCCGTGATATAAATATAACAATTGGAAATATCACTACAGCCCGTCAGTGCACCACACACACACACCTGGTTGACCAACACCTGAGCCATGACTGAGGGACATACGTTAATTTATTTATTTGTTATTTATTTATTTATTATTTAGTTATTTTTATATTTTAGGTGGGAAAAGGATGAAGGGCATGCTGGGGCTCAAGGCACAACCAGACGTGAAGGATAGAAAAGTCACAACAGATACTCGTGGGGAGAAAGATTGGATAAGAAGCTTAATGAGTTAAATAGAGGGGGACGACAACCCTTGTTTTACATTTTACAGAGTAGTTGGTCTGGGCTGTGAGGGTCTTCCAGGAGTTTGTCCCAAACCTTCTTCTCTGGGCGAGGGATCCTGACGTTGAGGGCCTCTGTTTTATTTTTCAGGTGGATGGTTTCCACTGTCTCCTGGTAGGGTGGCGCTTGGCCACTGCCTGATCTCAGACACTTGTTTTGGAAGCTCTGTAGTTGTTTTAGTCTAGTCTTCCCGAGTGTGGCGAGTGGTATATGTGGGTACTCCAGCACAGGCCTCACCAGCGCCTTATACAGGTGAACTTGTATCTTCTCAGGCATCAGTTTAAAACGTTTTAATTTGGCTGCGGCGACTTTGGCTTTCCTTAGTCTGTCCTTCACGTGAGAAATGATGCCCGTCCGAGAGATGATGAGGCCGAGCAACCTGCCTTGTTTAGAGTACTCAATCTCTTCGTCGTCGATCATCAATGGCGCCGGCTTGAATTTGGCTATGAGTATGACCTCGAATTTCGTTTTGTTTGTTTTTATTTTCCATTTATTTGCATACTCCGAGATATCCTTTAGTGCTGAGCAGTGAGTAGCGCCAACCTTGCAGTGGTCCTTCTTGGGCAGGTAAGAATCTGTGTTACATCGTCGGCATACATTACGTACTCGCTGTCAACGATTAGGGGTGTAGAGCGTGTAAAGGGTTGGCGAGAGACATGAGCCCTGAGGCACACCGCCCGAGAGTGAAAATTATTCTCCACAACGTTCTTACATCTTGATTTTGGCTCTGAGATCCGTAATGAAGTTGCACAGCAGACGCGTCAGGTTTTCGGGTAGCCCCAGTTGTATGATCTTATACCGCAGCCCCGCGTGCCAAACTTTGTCAAACGCCTTGCTGACGTCCCTCAGTACTAGGTTGCACTGCAGGCGGCCAGTCATGGCGTTGGCGATCTGCTCGTAGGCCTGGGCCAAGGTCAATATAGAGACGGTCTGCCGGATAACGGTCTAGTTTTCTCTCGCTCTGTGCAGTGACGTCACGTGAACTATAGTTAGCTGGCCAGCTCCCTCTCTCTCTCTCTCTCCACTAGTCTGTCTATCTTTATAGCATCGTCATCATAACCCCGTTTCCTATATCCTGGTAGAGAGAGGTTTAGCTCGGAAAGAAGGAGAAAGATGTAGCTATAGTAGGAGAAGCTGTCTAAAAGGGTGTCATAAGGGGTCTGGCCACTTTCGTCCCTTCATTGTGGAGGGAAGGACAGCTGACATTATTTGAATATTCTTACTAATTTCCTGAAATTCTTACGCTTATTTCAGTGCAATTTATCTGTGCACTTGAGTTCATAACTGCCTCTTCTGAAAGGTTTCCGTATTAGTGTTTATGCATCTAAAAGGAGAATAAATATATCATGATAACTTATATTTGATTTACATATAGGTTAAAAATAAATAACTTATATAATTTACATCAACTGTAACCCAAGACAATCTGTTTTTCCTACTATCATTTTTATATTTTCATAAAATTTATATTTTCACTTTTGCAATTCTTACTTGTTTTCTTATTTATCCTAATGCTACTGTTCAGTTTAAAGAACACAGATATTTTGTCAAAGAAGAATAAAACATCCTGGGGTACATCAACTCTCCATCTCAGACACAATTGTTTGAAACAGTCTTTTCCCCCCCATAAGACTAACCCTATGTACAGCCTTAATTACTTTTCTCATAATGGTTAATGGAGTGTCAGGAGGAACATACAGCTCACCTCTGTTTATTTCTTCCGTCCATGTTTTGGTCATGGATGTGCACTTTAGAGGGTATTTCACGTAAACCTTACAATATAGCCACCGACGTACCTCAGAGCTTCCTCTTCTATGACTAAATCTATTGCTTTACCGGCATTTTTGTCAGGGTTTATACACTCTCCTAGGTTTTCATTAAACTCATCATTTAACTTTTTTTCTACTTCATTGCCAATTTCCAAGTCTTTGAAACATTGATCAGTTATATAGAGTTCTACTGCCAGCTCTCTGTCATCGAATGGTGTACCTTTATCATTTGTTTGTCTTAGACCAATATTTCTTGACAAGCAGTCAAAATTATTTTTATTTGTGTTAGATTTATCAGAAATTAATGAAACGTCTTATCCCGGCAGTAACTTCTTGAGCCTGAACTTAAAATTCACAGCAATTGGATGGTCGTAGGTTCCATGCATCTGCCTCATGCACCCAAACAAATGCTCCAGACAATCTTGATTTAGTTTTCTAGTTACAATGAATTAAAGATTAAAAGACTTCTGGAGCATTTTGTACAACCTTATAAGTGACCGAGATGATAATATTACCCCTTTCTGAAACTTGTAAAGGCCTTTCAACAGTGGGTTTTTTACTCTCATTGTTGTCACCACTTCAGTCATTCTATGTAGAACATTTACTTGGTCACATAAATTAATTCCAAATGCATTAAGTGATTGCTTTTCACCAAACTTATGAGATGAATTAATAATGTCAAGCCATTCGTCCACCAGATATATGAAGTCAGCAGTTTCCTTCCAATTTCTACTCTCCAGTAGTCCTCTTTCTCCAAGATATTTCAGTGAGCTAAAGCATGTTTTTGGCAACAATTGGACTGCATATTTAACCCACTGTCGTTGCTGACTCCCATACATTTAAATGCCTTTCACTTAGTTTGTATGCTAAACCATACTCTGTCTCACTTGCCGTCATCATTTCCCGAATAGAGAAATCACTTGTAAGGCTTCCATCCTTTAGGTAAAATCCTGAATTAAGAAAATTATTCCTAATTAATTTAATCAAATGTGGCCCATCTGAAAACACAAATATATCCCGATCAGCACCCGGGTTTTTTAAAGTTATTTTCTTTCTTTCCATTGGATCAATGTCAAATTCTTTCCACATCCTAAGGTTACTGGACCCTAAGTCGTGCACCATTGCAACGACAGGGTAACCTGCATGCTCAAGCTCTTCTATTAAAGTCAACAAGATCTTTTATATATATGGGACATCAAAGTCCTAAGAAATTGGCTGCTTCCAATTGCCTACCAGTCCGCTTAGCATGACAACCTGGACTTTCTCATGAGGTTTATATAGGATATCCTTACCTTTGTCATAACTCCATTCACTCACAATGGCCATTTCATCTAATGATATCACAGCTACCCTTTCAAGTGGACTTAAGTGTCAGACTTTGTCTTCATGAGTGACAGCACAGAGTGTAAGATGCCAGGTTCGCATGCAAAATTCTTGGCTCGTTCATTAAGCGTTGTTTTACTCGGCAAAGGAATTCCTTTTTTAGTTATCAGATATTCATAACATTTGGGACTCATACTTCTCAAAATTAAAGCCTCAGACAGTGGTGTGTACACACAAATGGCCCGGGTAAGGCTGGCGTCACCTTGTCAAGTCAAAGGAGAAGCAGGCAGAGTAGTTCACCCGACGTCATCACTCCCGCCCGCCTCGGACCTCACCTGCCCCAGCTGATCTCTCTATCTTGACCTTGGCCTGGGCTATGGCGGTGGATGTGCCTCGGTCGTGGCGGAAGCCTAACTGGCGAGGATTATGCACGTCTTCGTCCTCTAGACACATCCGCAACCACTTGCTTACTATTTTTTTTTTAAGAATTTTGACTGGTACCTCTAGTAGCGATACTGGTCGAAAGTTTTCGACTTTGTTTTGGGGGCTTCCCTGCTTTTGGTATGAGGCGGATAACGGCGATTTTTAACATTTTAGGGAAGCATCCAGAGGCGTGGTCGGCATTGCATATATGAGCAATCCTCTCTATCATGTTGTCGGGGAGTTGAGCCAGGATCTTCTTGTTAATGTGGCTTTGACCAGGTGATTTGTTTTTAAACACTTTTATGACGGCTGACGCATCTGCAGGAACTATGCGCTCCGTGGGAGCGGCTGGAGCAGGTGTTGATGGTCCTCCAAATGACCTAAAATGTCCTCCTCAAACTCCCTGTCGAAGCCCTCGTTCTCCTGTTCACTAATGGTAAAGATCTTCCGTAAATATCGCCTATGCAATTGTTCTTGGTTTTCATCCTCGAATATTTTTACGTTGTTTTAGTCGAGCAGGTAAGAGACCGTACTGGTGGAACCTATCAGTCGCTTGATCCCTTTCCGAAAGGCAGCAGAATTGCGGTAATTGTCGGTTGCATCCCACACCAAGGCGTCCCACTTTTGTTCATGTAGACGTTTGCTCTCTTGCTGGATGTCCGTCTGTAGCTCTCGGTACCGGTCTCTCAGCTCTTGCGTCCACCCGCAGATACTGGCTAGCTGTCTCAGGTGATCGTACTGGACACTGAGCTGCCTCAGCTGGTGACTAGTGTGAGGATGGGGAATGGTCCTGTGGGTGGTGGTCGGGATGTTGTTGTCCATCTCCGTCTTCACATCAGTGTATCATTGTTCGACCGCGTCGTCGATGTCATTGGGGCTGGCCTCTTCCAGGTTCCTCCCCTGCTTGAGACTGAGAGACTCCTTGAAGGAGTCCCAGTCTGCCCGTTTGAGGTTTGACCTGATGTTGGTGGGGATCATAATGGGATTGGATGACAGCGTCACGACGACTGGCAGGTGATCGCTGGTACTGATGGGTCCGGCGGTAACGTGCATGTTCAGGACGGCCTTGTTGTTAGAGAGGATTATGTCGGGTGTTGTGGCACTGGCACGTCTGATCAATATCGGCAAATATGGCCCGAGGTGTTGCAGTTTTCCCCTTCTGATGTTGTCATACAGCGCTACACCGACGTTGTTCTCATTACCGTGTCTGAGTATGGCGTGGCGCGCATTTAAGTCCCCTATGATGTATGTTAGTTTTCTGTGGCGCAGGAACTGGTTGAGGTCTTGTTCGGGTAAATAAGGACATCTGGGAGGTAAGTACATCGTGCATATGATAACAGGTCCCCTGGTGGTGTTTACCTGCACTCCTAGAACTGAATCCTCTAAGTCTAGCAACACTCTGTAACTCAGCCGTAACCTGATGGCCACAGCGACACCATCGTTCAGCTCACCCATCATGTTCCTCTGCTATACAGTGTAGCCAAAAATTTTCCGCGTACTTTCGTCCTTTATGCCAGTACTGTTTAAGAGAATAATGTCTGGGTCTAATTAATAGTATAAGTTAGACAGTTCATTACGTCTATTAAGGGAACAGCGTAGGACATTATATTGGACAATTTTCATCCTGCTGACGACTGCCAGTTCGGAGACTGTAGCTTGTGGCATCGCTTGAAGTGTTTGCTCGGCTTCTGCCATTTCTAGGGGGCCGGAACTTCTTTGCAGAACCTTCGAACATCTGCTTGTCAGTTAATGGCGGGCCCTCGGACATCTCGTCACCCGTGTATAGGAAGGTGTCGCTGGAGCTGTGATCCCAGGGGAACTGACTGGCCACGTCGGGGCTACAGTTATGCTAACTTTGGCCTAAATCAGGGAGGTCATGGTCCATTTCTGGCGTGGGTTTAAGTCGTCGATATGTCGTTGAGTGGGTTACTGCCTTCAGGATTTTTTTGGAAGGGACTTCGTCACTTATTTCAACAGGTGCAGTGATGTTCCTGGTTAGTGTCTCGTTGAGGTGTTTCGAGAATGAACCTGGATGAACCATGTTCGTGTGGTGGGCATGCAGGTAAGACAAGTATAATGTATAGTGGTGGCTTTGGACTCGTCCAGCTGTGGAGAGGAGACGCTCCTGATGCTCTCCGCCACTGCGTCCCTCATAGCGTCCAGTGACTCAGTAGCTGCCTGCTTTATGAGTCCTTGATGGTTCGTATCTCTGATTGCAGGACTTCCATGACATTGTTGAGTTTTTGTGAGTCTGCTTGAGTTTCTTTCAGAGCGTGTTTTAGGGTTTGGCTGTAAGCTACGATTGTCGACTGAGTGGTCTTTTTCATGGTGTTAGAAATTTCCCTCTTGGGAGGGGGGGGGGGGCTTGGTTATTACGGTCACTTTCTTTTCTGTTTCTTGAATTACCCGTTTCCTGACCAAGCAGGTGGCAGAGAAGGTCCTGTGGCCACCCTCGCAGACGACACACTTTGTGGTGGTGCTATGGCAGTCTTTGTAGAAGTGTTGATCAGATGAACACTCAGAGCATATGACCCCTTGCAGGGTGCAGTTCTTGGTCATGTGGTCATTGTCTTTGTAGCACTTCATACATTGTTGGATTGGCGTATACTTTTCATATTCTATTTGGTGTAATGAGATGGAAGTGCCAAATGCATAGAGCCCCTTTTCCTTTATTCTTTTTGCATCCGTTGTGTCTGCAAAGCGAACCTTGACTATATATTATGGGCATACATAGGATACACCTCCACAACCTTGACATTGTTTTGCTTTTCTATTTCATATATAATTTCTTCTGAATTGTTTTCCACTACATCTTTGTCCAACTTCTTATATACAAGGGTGAGCTTGGTGCCGTATTCCCGTGGGACAATGACCGTGTATCCGTTGGTTTTCATTTTGTCAGTGGCACAAGACTTAAGTAGCTTATCAGCTTCTTCATCTGTTTCTGTGAGGATGATGTAACCCTTAGGTCACTTAATAGTCTTTTAACCCTATCCGAGACCCCTGGGTCGGGGTTCCGGAGATCTTCACTCTCACTTTGGCCATGGTCAGTTACATACATGAAAATCCTACCTAATCTGTCCACCTCAGCTAAGCACCATTGATGCCGCTCCTTTTGTCCGCTTGCTGGGCGAGTAAAGACGGGTCTACGGGTTGGGTGAACAGACAATCCCCTGACGGGGTCCTAGCCAAGCCCAAACACCTATCAGTGGCAGGTTATAAAGCACCACCGAATCCCTAATAGAAAATTTTGCCACCCCTACTGTTTCGACTCGGTAGCCATCTGAGAGCCCCCCTTGTGGCTCTGCCTGCAGGGTTCGCGTCGTTACCAAACAGCAGGGACTCAAGGCGAAAGGATAGGATAGGGAAGAAGCGCAGTGTACAGTCTCACCAAAAAATTCGTTAACTCTCTCAGCCAGCTATTGCTGCACTGCCTGCTTCGGATGTTTGAAACTTTCTCAGTACCAACCAGAGCATGAAACCGATACGAATGAATCTAAAGGTTCGCAGTATCAGACTGAGGCTCATACATCTGAAGCAGGTGGCGCAGCAAAAGCTGGCTGGGAGAGTTAACGAACTTTTGGGTGAGACTGTACAAGAATAATAATATCCATGTACAACTACAAGATAAAGCATCCAGAGAAAGCCCAACCTGAAAAACAAGGCTGACAGTATTAACGGTCAACAAATTTGGACGTGAGCCGGGAGCGGCAGCACCTCTGGTCACTCTGAAGTTTGGGTGCGCTCTGGGTGTCGGGACACACGTACCCGGGTGTTGCCGTTTGGTGGAGGTAACAATGGTTCGGTGGTTGGGTTGTTAATGTAACGGTTGCCTGGACCCTTTAACTTTTCTTACTATTAATACGTCAGTGGTGGTGGTGTGTCAGTTCCTAATGAATCACTCCGGTGAATATTGAGGTTTTAGAGATGGTGATTATTTTTTTTTTTAGATTATTATTAAAAGGGTGATTCAGGAACTTTTGGCGACAGCCAACTGTTTTTGAATAAAATGGATCGAAACTTTTGTTCATGTGAAATTTTACGTTCTATCGTAACCAATTATCGGGAGAGAAAAGTGGGAACCAGATTTAGTATAAAAATTCATGGGATAAATATTACCACAACTGGAGATATTCAAAATCGCATCTGATTGGCACCGCTGAAGCTGCGGAAATAAGCGTCTGGCCAAACTCTACCGAGAGTCTAGGTAATTGGTGTCTTCCAATCCCTCAATTAGAGCAATAAAAAATAACCTATGAATCTTAGAATTCTGGCGGGGAATAGAAGCTTTTGATATGGCTGTCACTGACAGAAAAATATTATAATTCAAACTACATTTATTTCTTTAAAAGGAAAACATGTAAGAAGGACAACATACGCCTTGCCCAGGTCGTCTCCTCTATACAAACAGACAAACAGGAATAGACAGAAAAAAGACAGACAACACGTACACGGTCACACAAACAGTCACGTAGTCAGACAACGATAAGGAGAGTTTAGTGACACTGTACACTACTACAATACCTTGTACACTCCTAAGTTTACACACACACACACACACACACACACACTACTACTTACTACCTTGCTGTCACTAGGAGTCGAGTAGGTCAATCGTCCAGCTATGATACAATGAGTTATTAAGCATGTTACCTTCGTTGGTGAGCTCTGAGGTGACTCGAGAAGCCGATACGGGACCAACAGTTCACAGACGTTTCACATATGGAGGGCCACATCTGGTGAGGAAGTGGCGACGGCAGCGTCTTTTCGGTGCAGCAGCTTATCTGCTTCGGTATGCAGTCAGGCAAACTCGAAATATTGACACCTTCTCGTGCGGTGCTCCTCCAAACGTTACGGTGTGCAGTGATCATCTCCCAGGTGAAGGGGTTGATTTTGCACTTTCAGGTTTGTCTTAAGCCTAACCTTATACCTTTTCCGTTTCCGCCAGCGTTTTGTTTACTATTCATTACATGACTGAAAAGTAGCTGCTTTGGCAGTCTACTGTCGTCCATGCGGTTAACATGGCCAGTCACGCGTAGTTGTTCATGGATAATGACCTCGATGCTCCTACAGTTGGTGTCAGCGAGAATACTGGCATATGTTCTCTTGTCTTCCCAGCGAACTCGGAGGATGGAACGTAGACTACTTTGGCGAAGGTTTTCAAGTGCCTTGAGGTGCCTCCTGTATGTGACCTATGTCTCGCTGCCATATAGCAGGGTAGGTAGGACCACTATTTGGTATACATGTAACTATGTAGATAATTTCAGCTCCCAATAGCAGAAGACACGGGTATGGTGTCTGCCAAAGGCTTGAGATGCAAATCTGATTCGATGTTGAATATCTCCATCGATATCCACGGTGATGGACAGGTGGGAGCTAAGACACTGAAATTGAGTAACATTAGAGGGGGTAGTACTGTTAACCTGGATGAATAGTGGAGGTGTGGCTGAACCAAAGGAAGGCTGAAAGAGAATTTGAGTCTTATGTACATTCACCTCAAGGTCTAAGTGTGCATACGCATCTTCATAGATGTTCATAATTTCTTGTAGGTCACGTTTAGTGTATGTGACAAGCGTGAGGTTCTCTGAATAGTGAAATTCGGTAATGGAAGAGTCCGACACCTTTGTTCCTGCCTGGAGTCGTCTATGTTGAGAAATCCCTTCATCCGGTACTGCATGTCCATCCTGCCGGCGAAATTGGGAATGACACGAGTAAGGAAGGCAGCAAAGAAAATGGAAAAGAGAGTTGGTGCCAGTACACATCCTTGTTTTACCCCCATTTGCATGGGGAAGAACTCAGACTGGGTGCCATTTTACAGGACACTGCCGTGCATGCCATCGTGGAGTTGCCTCACAATGGTGATGAATTCTGGTGGGCAGCCAAAACGGCTGAGAGTCTGCCAGAGGGTTTCCTATTGACTGAGTTGAAGGCGTTGGTAAGGTCGATGAAAGCCAAGTACAATTCACCTTGCTGTTCTCTGCACTTTTCCTGTATCTGGCAGGCAGCAAAGATTATATCAGTGATGCCATATGATGGTCTAAAATTACATTGAGATTTTGGGAGGAAGTTTTCCGCTTCTGTTTAGGAGGACTCAAGCGATAATATTGCTAGCTACGGACAGCTGCGAGATCCCGCGGGTGCGGTAGTTGCCACAGTCTGACCGATCTCCAGTGTTATAAATATTGACGATGGAGGCGTCTTTAAGATCTTGGGGGATTTCCTACTTTTCCCATTTATTCTCCAGGGGAGAGTGGTGACGGCTGGTAAGCGGAGGTCTTCCTGCTTTATATACCTCGACTGTTATTTTTCATGTTTGGTGGCCATAGCTACCTCATCCAGGGATGGAGGATATCTCAGGTGGGTCAGCTCTGGGTGCTGAGGGACCTGCAGTAGTCAAGACATCTACATCGGTGTTTCGGTTGAGCAGTAAATGGTAGTGCTCTTTCCTGTGCCGACAGATCCCTTCTTTATCTTTAATTGGGGAGTTACTGTCGGATGAGCAGAGGGGGTTGCACCATGAGTAAATGGGAAATATAATGTTTTATTGGAATTAAAAAAATCGTGCATCTTGGGTTGATGTGTATATTTTTGCTTTTCACACGATTTATTTTACAACCATTCGTTCTTTAGATTGCAAAGTTCGCGCTAGGTCGCCACTTTCTTCCTTTGGAAGCTATCAGCTTTGCTCCGGGACTGAGGGTTGCTCTGTCAGTCAGCTAAAGCAGCACATTTACCATCGATGATTACATTGATTTCCGGGTCATTTTCATCAAACCAGTCCTGGAGTATTCTTTCGATCTGGCCAAGTGTCTCTCTGCAGGTTTTTGTCATGACAGTTTTGATAGGACCCCATTCGGCACTCTGATTTGGGTTGTTTGTTGTGGGGTTGTTTATCAGCACATCATCAAGCTGCTCTCTGAATGCATGTCCTACCACTGAATGATCCGGATGCTTGGTGTTGAAACTTATTCTGGAGGCTTGTTGCCCTCGCCATGTTGGGGCGACGTGAAAGGAGAGTTTGGCTCTGACGAGACGACGTTCTGTGTCACAACGGTCTGAGCCACACATGGCTCGGGTGATGAGGAATTCCGGGCGATTTCTTTCTCTGACAATGATGTAGTCAATGAGATGCCAATGTTTGGATCGTGAGCTTGTCGGCCTGCCTTAACAAGGTGTTGGTGATAGTAAGCTGGTGTTCAGTACACACTTACTGGGGAGGAGTACGCAGTTAGAATTACACTTGCCTATTTCTTTTCTCCCTATATGGTTCCCTGCCTTTTGCTAGCATTTCAGTTAGCCTATTTAGGATGGATTGGCGAATGGCAAAGCTAACTCCATAAATGTTGTTTCTCTCTGCTGCACGCTTAACTTTCCAGAAGAAGGTTTAGCTAGACCCCTGTTTTTTTCATCGATCCTTGTCTGGGAGCCGGGACTCATTAATGGTTGCTATGTCGATGTTATACCAAGATGGCTCTTTTGCCACAAGGGCAGTTCTCCTTTCAGGATGCTTATTTGTGCCAGTAACCAGAAGGGTCCTGAATTCCCGACAGCGACACTAAGAGGTTGAATAATATTTTTTTTTTGCTTTGATTTGTAATTATGAGTATGTCATCGACTGCATTAGAATGACCTTAGTTTATAATTTTTTTTTTTTTTTTTAGGCAGGCTTTGTTTAGGGTGCCCTATCTAGCCCCCTCCTTATTTGGGGTGAGCAGAGTGGCTCCTGGAAAGGGCTGCTCAGTCGCACAAACAACAATGGTTTGCACTGGTACCTAGATCCCAGTGCATAAACAACCATCTTATCTATGCCACCCATGTGCAGAGTTGTGATTAGAGATTCCTGGCAGTCATTTCTGCCTATCCCCGTCGCCACTCGTCTATCACCATAGGATTTTTCTGGGTATAAGGATTTTGGTGATGATTAAAAGTATGATGAGCTAGATAATGGCTACCAGTGAGTTGATTTATGTGGTGAGGTAGGGGCGCAGGCTACAACTAAACATGTTTGCTCTCCCTTTACCTGTTCCAGTGGTGCAGGGTTTCGTGTTAGTAACCTCTCCATCTTGGATTGTTTTCATCCTCCAGTCTAGTCGTTGGGTTCCCATGCTAGTCACCGTTTTCTCCTATTCTACTGTTTGGGGTCTTACTGGAGCTCTGTAAGTATGTCTACCAAGGTTTATCCTCAAGACAGCAGGGCAGTAGTTGGTAGGCACCGGGGTAAGTCTACATGCCAGTGGATCTATGCGCCGTCCCTCAGGGGCCCACTGCTGCTCCGAGATCCCTGCTGGTGTACCCTGGGGCTGCGAAGCACCCAGTTACATTTATTGCCACGAGGAGGCGCAGCAAGAATCTTGGTGGTGAAGGGTCTGTGTACTGGCAGGGAAGACTTATGCAAGGCTGCTTCCCTGTTCACCACGAGGGCTAGCCAGCAACGGTAGCTGAAAACGAGAGGAAGCAGGCAGTGCCTGCAACTTAACACTAACATAATCCTGCCACACTAGACGCATTACACCACCGTGCACACACACACACACACACATATATAAATATATGTATATATATGCAAGTAAATCACTGTAGGTGTAATTGTAATTATGTAGGTCAGACAGGAAAAACTCTGCAGCTTAGAATCAAACAACATAAGTATAATATCAAAACTGCATCTGAAAGCAGTGCCTTGTTCGTTCATGTTAGGAATAATAATCACCCCATTGCTTGGGAAAAAAGCTTAGAAGTATTCAAATCATCTTGTGTCACAGAAAGACTTCTGGTTGAAGCTAGTTTGATTAAGGAATTAAAATCAATAAACCTTAGTGATGGTCAGTTCAAAACTGATATGTTACATAAATTTATTTGTCAGTGGCCCAAGGTTAAAAATGCTTTGAAAACCTTTGATCTAGATGTATGATAGTTATTTTGTGGGTCCCACTTTTTTTTTTTTTTTCTGACCTGACCTGGTTAGTCACGTCACCACCCTTCTCTTAAGCTCCTCTACGTGTGTGTTGGTGTGTGGATTAGTGGATGTCATCATTTTGACCTGACCTCCTGTTTTTAAGGTCACCCTGTATATTTAAGCCTCTCTCTGAAGATGTCTTGAATAAAGACGAAAGCTAAGGTACTCCGTTGTTTCCATTCTCCCGTGTGATTTTCTCAAGATTTATCTTATCCACGTTTTCACTGTGGATTTACATGAAATATATATATATATATATATATATATATATATATATATATATATATATATATATATATATATATATATATATATATTTTGATAAAATCACACGGGAAAATGGAAACAACGGAGTACCTTAGCTTTCGTCTTTATTCAAGACATCTTCAGTTGCCTCTGAAGATGTCTTGAATAAAGACGAAAGCTAA